>VUYV01000152.1:11061-28505 GCA_008711295.1 Anarhynchus alexandrinus
AGCACCCCACAGCTCCCCTCGTTGTATGGAATAGCTCACAAGCAAATACATCGCTTAATTTTGTCTATCTGACTCTCCCAGCTTGCTAGAGTCAAGGAAGGGGGATGAGACTCTCCAAAAAGGATTCATGCACTCTACAATAGGGATCTCTTTCAGCTCTGAAACTACCCACAGGTTGTAGGGGAAAAAAAAACCCAAACGTTCAGCTCAGGGACTTGGTCCCTGCACTCCCAAATCACTGCATATTCACTCCATTGTTTCATCGCAGGTATTTTTAAGAATGATGACCTTAGTAGCACAGGTAGAGGATACTTTGCCCCCTACATCAGGAGCTATTCTTAAAATAATGGGCCATGAATGGAGCCAAATTACCTAATGGAGCCTATTATCTTAGCAGGTAATGACGTTTAGGTAGTTTTTCTATAACCAGAAACTTCATCTGCTTTTTACTTTAGCGGCATTTATATCCCGGCGCGTTGGGCATGGCATTAAAGACCTCATCAGTTAGAGAGGGGTTGAGCTTAGCAAAAGGAGGGAGTGAGAGAGAGAAATTAAATAGCAGGACTCAGCTCAACATACAAAGTCAAAACCGACTCTTGTGTTTGACTTTTAGACAAGTAAGGGACTTCAGGAGTGGACAAACTTACGGACAAACTCACATAATCCAAACAAGCACGTCTGGGTGACAATTAGATTAAAAATTTTAACTGCCTGGTTAGAGCTGAGTGTATTTAGGGGCCTTTCAGAAGACAGCTCCTGAAAGCCTGCAATTTGTGTGCTAATAGAGTCAGCCCCTCTCGGAGGTCTGCCGCATGGCCTGATGCTCTGCTGAGCCCCCTGCATCCCCCAGCTCCGCTCTAAGAGGAGAGAAATGACCCTAAGTGCTATTTGTGATGGCCTGGAAATTGTAGATAATGACACGGTGCCTAGGACAATTACTCCACCCATCTAATCCCACAGTGCCAGGGCAGTTCTTCCTTTGGGATGCTAGCCATAGGGGTTTTTTTGGGGGGGCGGGGCTGCCAGCAGCCAGATGGGTCTCTGTTTTGCCCCACACATTGGGGAGCCAAAGCACTGACTCATGGCAGATGCAGGAACTGTTGGCGTGGAAGATAATTTAGGAGTGCATCACCTTAATAGCGCAGGTAAGTGATGCTTGGCACCCCACATCAGACGCTATTCTTAAAATAATGGGTTGTAAATGGAGCCAAAATACCTACTGGAACCAGTCTGAGCTGTGCCCCTCCTCACTGGCAGTTTCTCTGCTGAGATCCTGAACTGTCAGCCTGGGGCTGGCTCCTCCGGGAACCCTTTGGTTTGAGCCCATCTTGTAGGATCCGAAGGCTCGCCGACACCTCGGCATCGCTGCCGAAACCGTGTGAAGTTGGCTGAGGGGGGTCCCAAAGTTCTCGGTGCGCAGAAGTTTGTTTCCTCTACTAAATCAACCCTGCATTTAGCGTTGCCCTGCGAAGAGCTTGGTCCCAGCTCAGAGCAGATTCGGCCCCGAAGCTCAGGAGGAGAGACCGGCGCTCAGCCTGGTCCCCGTCCCCGCCACGCACGACGGTGTCTCAGCATCCCGGCTCTCCACCCGCCCCGTGCAGTCCATTTTCCAAACCCCTGGAGAGGGATGCTCGGCTCAGGCAGAGCGATGGGGCCGTCGCTGCCTCCAGCAGAGCTGATTCACTGCGCTGCCAGTAAGCCCGGAGCTAAATAACCAAGAGACGAGGGAGGAGGAGGGAATGGTAAACTTAAACACAGGAGCCTAAGAAAGAGCCCACTTGTAAATTCAGCCGCAGCCAAGCTCCCATTAGAGGCACGGGCACGGTTACGGCGTTGCACAAGGCTGCAGCAGATTTGCAGTTGTATGGGGTAAGTGTTTGCTTCCCTCTCTGTATAATTACTGTTACTGATATCATTACGGTGCTCCACTTGGCACATCCGTTCGCTTGGCAGCTCCGGCTGAGGCGTTGGGCTTTGCAGCCTTTAGAAAGCTTCGCAGCGCTTCTCCTCTGCCGCTAAACGAGTCATTATCCGGGAGCTTTAATCAACCTTCATTCTGGCTGAATTTGCCACTAAATTTGCAGCAAACCTCCGAAGCATGAACGCAGGCTGGCGTTCTGCGCAGGGGAGGCCTTCGACTGCCTTGTTGGGCCGAACAGAAAGTTTCTGTCTCTCCTACAAGCGCTCTCGCCTTGCAGCCTGGAAATGACCGGGCGCTTGGGAGCGCGGCGCTGGAGTCCCGGCAGAGCTGTGTCAGGAAACAGCTCGGCATCTGCCCTAGCGCGGGGCGCTTTATTTATGTTCCTCTTGGCAAAAGAAAAGCATCTGCCATCAGGAGGTGGTAAAAAAGGTGTTTCCTAACAAAACCAGCCAAGGAGTTTGACTCCTATCCTCAGTCACAGTAAAAAAAAAGGCACAGTGGCAGAAGAACTTTGAAACGTGCAGGAATTTGCACGCCTGCCTTGGGGATAAGCTCCCTTCATGGCATGGCAAGCCCACCTAGTGCCCGTCCGGGTGACTTCCATTCTCTGCTTTCAGAGACTTCCATTCTCTGCTCTGCCCTGCTGCTCAGAAACACCTAACCCCCTCGACTGCTGTCACAGCGTGCTGGAGGGCAGTTTGTTACCTGAAGACTGGAGGCTTTGCCATGAGGACCTTTGGTGCATCCCCAGCAAGGGCAGAGAGAGCTCAGAGCCCTGCAGGCGATGCGTTCCCACCTCAGGCTGCTGCTGGTCCAGGAGGAGGAGGAGGTGGGCTGAGGACAGGTTGGGTGGTCTCCCTCCCTCGGTCATCCATCTAAACAACATTCTTCAAAAACAGAAGTTGCAGAAATAAACATTTCTGCTGTCTCACTGAGGGTGTAGAGAAATACTCTCATGCCACATCAGGAGCATGAGTTTTGCTCACGTGAGAGGTTCCTTCTGAAGATGCTGGCTCATGTCCCTCATTAAGCCTTAATTTAATTTTTCTTCTCTTTCGTCAGCGTGAGTTCATTTGCAAGCTGGAGCAACACAGGCAGGTGAGCACCTCCTGTCACCACGCTGCACCCTCCATGTGCCACACTTCCACAGAATCAGAGAATAGTAGAATAGTTTGGGTGGGAAGGGACCTTTAAGGGCCATCTAGTCCAACCCCCCTGCCATGAGCAGGGACATCTTCATCTAGACCAGGTTGCTCAGAGCCCCGTCCAACCTGACCTGGAATGTTTCCAGGGATGGGGCATCTCCCACCTCTCTGGGCAACCTGGGCCAAAAAATTTCATCCTTCTATCTAGTCTAAATCTTCCCTCTTTTAGTTTAAAATCGTTACCCCTTGTCTATTTGTAACAGGTCCTGCTAAAAAGTTTGTCGCCATCTTTCTTATAAGTACCCTTCAAGGCCGCAATAAGGTCTTCCCGGAGCCTTCTTTTCTCCAGGCTGAACACCCCCAACTCTCCCAGCCTGTCCTCCCAGCAGAGGGGCTCCAGCCCTTGGAGCATCTCCGTGGCCTCCTCTGGCCCTGCTCCAACAGGTCCATGTCCTTCTGATGTTCGTGGCTCCAGAGCTGGTCACAGTACTCCAGGTGGGGTCTCACCAGAGCAGTATAGAGGGGCAGAGAGAAAGGAGGGAGCGGCAGAAACGGGGTCCGTTTTGCCCAGCCCCAAGTGCAAAGTGTCCATTTCCAAACCAGAGTGTCTCTTAGGCAGTTGCCTGATTGCCAAACCCTAACTGGGACTGGTGCTCCGCAGACAGGTGGGCCCACAGGCTGGATTCACCAGTCCACATTCAGCTGGTCGCAGAGCACGCATCCAGATGGTTATATCACCTGATATGACTCTGGTAGAACAAGGGTCATAAAACATCAAGTTACTTCAACTTTTAACGTGATAATTATAATTTCACTTCCAGAATTGTGAAGGCTTTGTTTGCAAGCAACAGAATCCATGGGTTCAATTGATTGCTTGTTACAATGGTTAATTTTCCTCATCCTTAAAAATTTATGCCTTATTTCTCATTTGAATAGCCCTAATTTTAATTAGAAGGCATTGGCTCTTGTTACTAAATTAAACAGTCCGCTGGTATTAAGTGTCTTGTCTTTGATCTGGTACATATTGGACTGCACTCCCTTTGCTAAACTAAACATGAAGATTTTAAAATCTCCCACAATAAAGTGTCTGAGGTATTCGATAATTTCTGTATCCACTGTCAATACATAGATCAACAGGCCACCGATAGAAAGAGCAGCACATGGGGTGACCGAGGCACAGCTAGATCAGTAAATGGAGAGAGATGGACCCAAAAGTAGAGAGAGAAACAAAGGGAGTGATCGATAAATCACCAGATTAACAAACTCCGCCCTCCCCAGGTTGTAATCAGTCCTTCACATTAGCGAACAGTTTTTCTTACCTGAAAACTGTGAGCCGGTTTACATAATCCATCCCTCTGCTGATGAAGCCATTTGCCTCCTTAATTTCACCTGGAAACCCCATCCGCTCCCTGCCCGGGCGGGAAGCAGCCCCCTTCCCGCTGCCCAGCTCCCGGGCACCGTCGCTCCTTCCCATCGCTCGCCCAAAGCGCTCTATAGCCAACGCGTTCCACTTTGCATCCCAAACTTGCCAACTGGCAGGAACAAAAGCGACTTTTTCTTTTCTTTTATTTTATTTTATTTTTTTTTTGTCCTTAGTCGACTCTGGCCCCCGGCCAGCCGGTGTCTTCATTTATTGTAATGAATTTGCGTCGTTAACGTGTTGGATATGCACAGCAATTGCGAAGTGGTACATTAGTCGGAAAGCTCTCGCTCTGGATGCCAGCGTTTTATTGCCACGGCTGATTTAGAGGCTGATAAGCGACTTGGCGGTCGTCCTTGAGGGTGGGAGAAGGACGGGCAGCGTGGCAGAAGCCAGGCAGGGGCGGCGTTGTGGCGGCCGAGGCGAAACGCGAGGTTTTCCCAGGCCTCACGCAGCCGGTGGGGGGGTGGGGGGGGACTTGACGATTTCGGCTTTTCTCTTCAAAATGGCTTCGCCTATAGCGCGAGCGCCCGCTGAGCCCCGAGGAACGCGGCCGACAAAGCCTGCGGGAAAGTCTCAGGGGCTTAGAAAGGAGCTTAAACGCCGTTACAATACTGTAAGTTTGGGAGCTTCTGTGTGAGCGGCTCATAATAGAGCCATGTCATCACTTTATTGCAAAGGTACGATAAAGACAGGCGTTATACGGTGTTAACATGTAACAGCCATAACTTAACTTTCAAAAGACTGCAGGCCAAGTCACAGTGAATTGTTTCTTTCTGTGCATTTAATCCCGGGCTCACCTGCTATAGAGCAAGGGTATTTGCAGAAAAGATAGAGCGCTAAGCGGACAGACCGACGGACCTGTCTGCCTGTCAGCTCCGGAGGGTAATCCCCTGAAATGCAACCTTTAAAAAAAAAAATAAATATATATATATTTAAAAGGAAAGCGTGAAACAGGACCGGCACAGACAACATATTTGCCTGTCAAAAAGAAACGCCGAGCATCCCCCTCCTGGGACTGATCCTGCGCCCAACGGAGTCAGTCGTGAGCCCCTGCGCGTGCTGCTCCTGGCAGCTTTGGTGGGGCAGGAGCAGGCGTGGAGAGCCACCAGGAGACTTGGGCAAGGTCGGAGCATCGGCTCAGATCCACCTCAGGCACCGGCATACCGTGCTTTGGGCTGGGAGGGATCTGGCTGAGATGCTCCGTATCCCGTCAGTCCCCACCGGCACGACATCCTGGTTGGGCTCCAGAGCTCCTCCCGGCACAGAGACACCCCAGGTCAAGAGTCTGAGTTTGGAGAGTGACCTGTTGGCCACACGCTTTCCCAGGAAAGAGTTTCCCTGTGGTACTCACAGCCCCAAGGTAGGAGCGAAAGCACTGTGCGACAAAATCAGACGGCCCCTTTTAGGAGTAACTTGAGCACCCAGAGTTACAAAAGAGGGATGACTCCGGAGATGACCTCTTTGGGAAGGCTGCTGGATCCTCTTGCTTGGGGCCGTGACTCAAAATTTCACTTCTGGGGAAGAAGGAGGAAAAATTCCCCGTGGATGGAGCAGGGGAGGGAAGGCTTTATTGCTGTAACCACCCGGTGCTGCCTCTCCTGCCTCCGGAGCAGCAGCCGCAGGACTGGGACGAGCTATTGATCCGGGGAACCCCGTGCTCCCCCATCTGCCCACCTGGAAGGCGGGAGGGACGATCCCCCCACCCCATATTTCGCGTACACTGAGAAAATGGAGGGGGCAGTCCAGGGACCTCCAGGCTGTCACTCCCCATCTTAATTAGGACTGTCAGCTTGCCTTGCATTTTAGCTAATTAATTAATTGCGCTGCTGTGTAGCCGCATTTCTAGTTGACACCAGCGCCTGCTGACGGGACGGGGTATGGGTTCCGCCAGCTCCCTGCCCACCTTTCTGTTTGTTTATTCTTCCGTCGAGACTCGCACAACAGGAAGCACGCGGTGAGCGCTCGGGAAAACAATCAACGGCGTTATCTGAGAGCCATATCAAATAGGTTTGGGCCAGAAATGGACTCAGCTGCTGAAAACCTCTTAGCGGCGTCTCAGATTTCCTGCGCGCCGGCAGGTTAGGGGGCAAGCACTTTAACATCGCCCACAGCTTGTGGTTAATTACTGTTTGTAGAGTTCCCCGCCTGCAGTTATGCTTGACAAAATGCCCGCGAAGGCAAAAATGAAATGCTTGCCGATTTTGGATGGATGCCACCTGGTCCCCCCCCCCGNCGGGTGCCAAAAAAACCTGCAGAGACGAAGCGGGGTTGGTGTGGTGTGGAGCTTTTGTGCTCGGTGCGAGCAGCGGTGCCCTGGAGCCGCCGCGCTAACGGGGCGACTCCGACCCCGCGGCGCAGTGGAGCCCGGTCAAAGCGGTGACCCGATAACGTGCCATTACTCGACGTGGCTGTCGCACGTGTCCTTGTTTGCTCTCCGGGACAGCCGCCGGCGTTGCCAGTGACACAACGCACCCGGATCTACCTGCTGAGAGAAATTCAGCGCCGACGCAGCAGGGAAAAGGTCATTTCTAGCCCCCAATATATTCCCCTCTTAAGGGCTACAGTGCAAGATCCTCCTTGGACTGGTCTATACCACCGGCATGCACGCGCCGACGCGTGAAACGAGCAGAGGTGTGAGCGAGTGGGGATGGGAGGGACGTGACTGGAGCAGTCCGTGAAGTTCAATAGCTGTTTGCTGCCTCCTCTGATCATAAAATCGATGGGGAACCTCAAATAAGTTGATCCAGTGCTGGTTCAGCACAAAAGAGGGGGGAAAAAGGAACGGGGAAGAAGAAAGGTGGTAGGAAAACCAAGAGGGAGAAACGGGCTGGTGGCAAGTATCTCTTACCGCTCTGTCTCTATTCATTCCCATTTCTCCTGGGGCACTGCGGGAGCAGTGAGGTTTCGGGGGGGCACCCTGAGAGTGGGAGGCAGTGATTTTGGTGAAGGTGGTCAGACTCATTTCTGTGCATCCACCCCTGCGACCCCGCTCGGGGCTGCGATGTCGGCGCCCCCGGATGGCAGTCGTGTTGTGACCCAAAGGCTGAGAGGGACTAACGCAGAGATTTATGCCTCGTTAATAACAGAATTGAGCAATCAGTGTGATGAAATCCCTGCTCTGCGTTAATGGGCGGCCGAGGCAGCGGGGTCCGAGCCTTGCGGGGTCCGAGCCTTGTCTTCTCCCAGGGTGGGCGAAAGGGATGACGTCTGGCCGAATTCAGTCACTCCCTCCAGAAAATGGGGCCGTGCCCAGGCCAGGCGGGACCCAGCGCCCACCCAGGTTTCGGGTGTGCTACTGGACCAGTCCCGGGCTGGCGGCTGCGAAGGGACACACGGCAGTACAGGAGGAATGGTGAAATGTTCATCCTCCAACAGATTTGTGTCCATCAGATGCTGAGTATTCCCTCATGGCATGAAGAACTCCAATATTTTTTCCTCTTGAGTACAAGTTTCAGGTTTAAATCACTGCTAGTTCCAGCCTGGATATTTTGGATTATTTCCCCCCGTAATTCCCTGGCTGCTTCTGATCAAAGCTCAGGAATATGAAGGCATGAAGAGCGTGGAGGTATGCCTATACGTTCCCTGGCCCTCCAAACTGTTACTTCTGTATATATTGAGAAAGATCTTTGCATGAAAAGACACACGGGAGAAAGATGCTAAAGTGACTCAAATTTTCCCTAGTCACCACCACCCATTTCGAATTCTGACATTGTGATTCAGACACAGCTCAAATTAGACCGTGGCTCTGCAAGTCACTTGATTTTTACTTCAGAAGGACAGTGTGATGTACACAATGATGTCATACTACAGCCCAGATATGCAGCTCCAACATATATCTAAAATCAGCTGTGCAGCCCCATCTCCTACTGGAATAGGGCCTTACTATAACAGCATCTCCTTACTGGGGATGCCAGCTCCATGCCTCGTCACCCAGCGGGAGCGTGCGCTTGGAAAATGGAGTTTAAAATGTGAGAACATTTTGGAAATGTTTGGAAAAAGCTGAATTAGATTTTATTTTTTGTAAAAAAGAGTTTCTACTAGAAATTGTTCGGGCAACTACAGAACAGAACCAGCTACTCTGCTAGGCATTGCTCAGATTCCGTCATCAATTATTTAAATACATCTTCCAGAAGAAACATATAAAAAAGAAAAAGTGACAGCTTTAACTTTTGTGGGGAAAGCAATTTCGGGGCAGCAGCGGAGCCAGCCCTGCTGCTCCCGGGAGCCCCGTCGGCTCTGCCCCTGCCCTCTTGGTCAGACCACCAGCCTGCACCGGGCACTGGTGGTCACCTTGTCACATTGCTTTTAGCCAGTTAGTTGTCACCGGGGGAATGGGAAACTGGGTGAAAACCGTGCTGGGAGCTTTGTGTCCGAAGCTCTGCGCCGGAGCAGGGAGGAGGCAAACTCCGGGGTGTGAGTTTGTTTGTGGCGGGGCTTTCCCCAACAGAGGCAGGAGGTGGAGGATGGTGATGGGCGGCTGCCAGCCTGGCTGTCACAGGGAGATGAAGATCTCCAAACCGGCCTATCTGTAAGACATCAGCGGTTAACTCGTGCCAGGGGACCCGGCTGAGGTTAATCTGTTGCCGTTAAGGGTTTATTAAGTCGAAGCGTGGCGTGCCTGGGGAGGTGCGGCTGCGCGCGTCCGGCGGCACCGGGGAGAGGAGCGCGCTCCGAAACCTGCACCCCCATCGCTCGCGCACCCCTCGCTGCCGAAACAGGAAACGTCCCATCAGCGTTTCAGTATTTATTTCTCTTTAACCTCCCACCCCTGCTAACCGCCCCTGCGCTGGAGGTGCAATTAAGCCGGATTCCCGTGGGAGCTGGGGGAGAGGGGAGCGAGAGGGGCACTGGAAGCAGAACGCTTCACCCCCTGTGTCAGTAGGATAAATTGTGTTTGTGCGAGTTATATTTTACGGCAAGGCGTGTCAATTAGTGTGTGAAATTTAATAACCCAATTGAGCTTCCCTCGCTCAAAGCTAAATTGAAATCTGTTGCCTGTTCGGGAGCGGGAAGGGGCTGTGGCGGAGGGGAGGCTGAGCTGGTGGGTCGGGTAGGGGCGTCTTTCATGTTGATTAAAAAAAAGAGGGAAGGGTTTTGTCAGCCTTGGCCCGGCAATAAACACCAGCTTTGCTCGGAGAGAGCAGCTGATTTGATTTTCTTCATTTGTTTTCTTCTTTTTTTTTTCTTTTTTTTTTTTTTTTAAGGTGGTGGCTTTTTGGTAAGAGAAGGCTCAGGAGGGAGAGAGGGAATATTATTGATTTGATTACTTTTGCTTATGTTTCTAGTGGGGGGCAAATTTAACCGCTGACGACTGCAGCGCTGAAGGAGGCTGCCGAGCAATCCCAGCTCCAAACATCTGGAGCCTGCAGCCTCGCCAGGAGGAGGAGGAGGAGGAGGAGGAGGAGGCAATGTGCCTCACCAGCACCCCATCCCATGGCAAGGTGAGGGGTGTGATGGGTTCCTGCCCAAATCCCACCCCAACACAAGCACCAAAGCTGAAACAGGCAGGGTTTAGGCCAGCGGGACCAATGCTGAGAGCACAAAGTGATCAGACTCCACCTGTAAGAGGGGCTATAAAAAAATCCTAAGTAAGGAGCTCAGGCAGATATGTATGTTATTGCTTCATTTAACTTGCTTCAGGCTTCGAGATGGATGGTGGTATCAGGTGGCCCTACCCTGCACGTGCTGTTTGTCTCCACCACTGCGATAGAAATATATTCCATAAAAACATGAAAATTAGTGCTTTCACCTGATGGCAAGGCTCCAGGAGCTGAAGACTGGAGGCAAACAGCAAAATTATGAGACTTGTGAGAGCTCATCTGAGACTTTTATCTTCACTCCTGTCATACTTGGTGGGGTTTGGTTTTTTTTTGAGAATCCCCAGTCCCAGAATCACAGCATTGATCCCCTCCTGCCATCAGGGGATGGCCCGAGAATCGCAGCTCTCCGTTTTCCATCCCTGGGGACTGGAAGGAGGCGATCTAAAATATGAGACAAATGTAGAGTCTCAGAAACCAGACAACAAATGACAATAATTCAGTGTGAGTTACATTAAAGGCAGTAAACCTTCCACATCTGTATTGAATCGCTTGCTCATTTTGAGTCTTGTTTTCCTGGCTGGGTTGTCCATACCCAATGTGGGTATGGGGAATGTGGGAATGACAATGCCCTTCATGCCAAATATATAATTTCTACTCACTGTCAAATCCCATTGTTCTAAGCTGTGGTTTACCCAAATACTCTGATTTTTTGAGGTGGGGTGGTGCATGCTGCCTCCTGCCTTCCCGAGACCTTGGAGGTGCCGGGAAAACCTTTAAAGAAATGTCAATAGGAATACAAAGAGGAGCAGCTCTGAGAGGAGATGCAAGAGCCTGGGGGGACAAAGGGCGAGAGAGGGCAGAGGGACCAGCAGCAGCCCTGGGTTCTGCACCTCATGCAATCAGGTGAGCGCTGCCTCGGCTCTGCTTGGTCTCTGGGGAGACTTCCCAAACCTGAGCAGTCTCAGCTGTATTTGAATCATAGAATCATAGAATCATAGAATGATTTAGGTTGAAAAGGACCTTGAAGATCATCGAGTTCCAACCCCCCTGCCATAGGCAGGGACACCTCCCACCAGACCAGGTTGCCCAAGGCCACGTCCAACCTGGCCTTGAACACCTCCAGGGATGGGGCCTCAACAACCTCTCTGGGCAACCTGTTCCAGTGCCTCACCACCCTCAAAGTGAAACACTTCTTCCTAATGTTTAATCTAAACCTGCCCTCTTCCAGTTTAAAGCCATTGCCCCTTGTCCTATCACTCCATGCCCCAGTAAAAAGTCCCTCCCCAGCTCTCCTGGAGCCCCTTTAGGCACTGGAAGGGGCTCTAAGGTCTCCCCGGAGCCTTCTCTTCTCCAGGCTGAACACCCCCAACTCTTTCAGCCTCTCCTCACAGGAGAGGTGCTCCAGCCCTCGGATCATCCTCGTGGCCCTCCTCTGGACATGGTCCAGCAGGTCCATGTCCTTCTTATGTTGGGGACTCCAGAGCTGGATGCAGTACTGCAGGTGGGGTCTCACGAGAGTGGAGTAGAGGGGCAGAATCCCCTCCCTCGCCCTGCTGGCCACACTTCTTCTGATGCAGCCCAGGATGCAGTTGGCCTTCTGGGCTGCGATCGCACATTGCTGGCCCATGTTGAGGCAGGACAAAGCATGCTGAAGCTACTGGGTTATTCACAAAGCTTGTGTCCAAGCCACCGTGTTTGATAAAACGTGTTGTAGTTTCTCAGAGCGCCTTTGTTATCATCAGCCTGGGTTGTGGAGGAGCACTGCACACCTGGACAGGATGATGCAAACCTCCAAACTGTACCCAGGAGTGATAACAAAGCCCTGGCAGGACAGCTTGTTCGCTCCTTCCCTCCCGCGAGCATGTTGCTGGTGGTCATACCTCTAGGAAAGCATAAATCACGGCGGCCGAGCGTGTTGCAGAGGTTTTCTGAGCTTCCCAGTAGAAGCACCATGTGAACAGGCAGCCCATCTCCAGGACAGCAAACCTGCGCCATCGTGCAGGAGAAGCTGCAGGAGGACAAGTTGCAGCAAGGTCACGGGGAAGGGGAAACTTGGTCGACAGTTGGCAACATGGCTTTTGGGGCTGTAGACCTTCAGGGTGCCCAGTGCTGAGCTTGAAGCGTGGGAGACGTGAGTCCTGATGATGCCCATGGGCAACCAGAAACCTGGAAGGGCAAATCAAGAGACAGCGCCAAACCACAAGCTGATTCCATCCAAACTGAACTGTGAGAGGTGTCCTCCCTCATCTGACCTTCCCTTTTTGTGCCCACAGGGATATTTGGCCACAGTTTTGGCTGCTGAAGGATGACGGAAAGCTTAAGTCAAGTTTGGAAATGCATCAAGATCTGAACTGGTGACAGTCTCTTCATGAACCTAAGGGGTTTCAAGAGGAATCTTTTTTGATGCCAGAACTGCCTGGATATGAGATAACAGACCGTTTTTCTGATCTGCTGTTACACAGAGCTGTAAACTCACCCACGCACCTTCCTCTTGGGAAGCAGTGCCTGGCAGGGGACTTCCCCTGAGAAGGCCACCTGAGTCAGACACCGCTATCCTTCCCGGAGCATTTACTCCATCACACAACTGTAAGACTTTGAGTAATGAAGCAGATTGTCCATATTCAGCAATTTTATGCCATGTTCACACCATGCAGGCGCGAACACCCAAGTTCAGGATGGTGATGGCCAAGCCACACCAGCTGTTATCCCGAGCTGCCAGCTTCCAGTATGTTGAATGGACAGAAGAGATGGCAGTTTGGACCACTTGCTGTTGAGGTCTGTTTAGATGCTCTCTGTTTATGTAAGGAGAGGGAGACTGGATCTTCTGGGCAAGAAACTGTCTGAACCATACATTGCTGTCCTGACCAGGGGGCTGTGACAGGTCCTAACAGGATTTTAGGCTTCTAGAGGTGCTTTGTGCATCGTTTTATTGATATCGGTCTCCTCACCCGGCTCAGGAATAGCAAATCTTCACCCCTGGTGCTGGAGACAGCAGCTTCATTTCGTACAGCTCCCTGCTCTCCCCCACCACATTCCTCCTGCCCAACAGTAACCCGTGGGTTGCTGTACTTCTCCTCTCCATATCCCAGAGGACAACATCTAGCTGTGAAACGGTCCCTCTGCAGCCCCGTGCCCAGACTGTTTTTCTGAGGTCTCGTCCCTCCTCACTGGCAGATATTCTCCAGCCAGGCTCCACTTCAAACCTCTCCCAGGCTGCTGGTCTCAAAGGTCTCTAAAGAGACCCATTATCCAGGAGACAGATGTCTAGGGCTGCTTGGCTTTCCTAGAGGAAAGCAGCACAAAGGATAATTTTGTGGTAGCATCTTTTCACCGAGCCCTGCCGAAAATGCAGGCAGTGAGCTGGAAGCAGCAAAGAAATGTTTATGATATTGCTTTCATGGACACTGCGCGTGTGGTGGTACATTTGTAAATCAGGTCATGCCATTTCCTGAAATGTATGTGCAATGTTCTGGATATTTAATGAAATAAAGACGTAATTGGCTGCAGCTTTTTAATGCTTTGGAAAACAGCATCACCTTGGTTTGAAGGGAACTCTTAAATAAGATTGAGTTACCATCCTGAGCAACCCACCGCAGAGATACAATCTAAGGAGGGAACCTGACCCCGCCAGGATTTCCTCTGCGCTCTGTTTGCATTGTATCAGCATCTAATCTGCAGCACATATCTACATTTCCCTGTGTCCCATTCAGACCGAAAAAAAAACCCCAAGCCGAGTAGCTTCATTCAGTGCTAAAAAAGAAGAAATTTGCTACAGGAAGGAAATTTTAAAGTTCTACTCCGCATGGCACAGAGTGCGTTTTTAAAGCATCTGAACTGTTAGAGGTCTCCCATGTCCTCCAAAACCCTAAAGAAGAAAGATAAAATGCTGCATGGCAAAGGCCTTTAGGAAGGTTTGCAATGAAAAAAAAAAGATTAAACATGAGATCTGGGATGCCGATGACCCGTACACATTTTTCAGTGAACAGCAAAACACCATGAAAGGATTCCATCCCCTTCATGTAATCAGCCACTGGCGCTGCCCGAGGTGTCCCCCGACACCAAATCCACTCGGGGTCTCCTTAACTACCCAACTGCTTATCGCCAGTTCCTTATCTTTTGACCAACAAAGCTTGATTTTGAGGGGAAAGGGATGAAATATCCTAACAGGATACTGTCAAGGCTGGTGAGAATTTTGCGGGAGATGCAGCAGAGATGCCCAGAGCCTGAGGTCACGGCCCCAGCTGGGTGCTGAAAGCACGGCTATAAACAGTACAAATGTGTTTTCAGACATCCAAAACCAGCAAAAGTGTTAAGCAGCGCAGCCATTACAGCGAATAACTCATTGCCTTGCCCACTTCCCAAACCTGGGCTAAAAATGGTCTTCTAACCTTCCAGAAAGCTAAAATTAAACAGCCGAAAAACAGGAATTTGAAACATAATGAAAAACAATTTGGTTTTTTTTCTGGGCACTGGGAGGGAAGGTCTTTAAGCCCTTCACTGGAAAACCCTAGGCTTGACCCTACTCCAAGGCAGACTCTGTCACCTGGTGACCCAAACAGGCATGAGGACCTGGAGGACTTACAGCATTGCTACCTGGGCAGGTCTCATCATTTCGGAGTCACAATTTTCCTTTTAGAGAGCCTTCAGGCCCCTGACTGGAGAAATACCATCTAGCGCTGTGGGAACAGAGCAGTCTGCTATGCAGAGAAATATGTTGACAAAAAAATAGAGATTTCAAAATAAATGTTGGGTTCTTTTTTCAAGAGAGAAGGAAACCTGATTTTTTTTTTTTCAGGGCTGGGGGAAAAAAAAATCTTAATTCCATAATATTTGAAAATAACTCCCAGGAGTCAAGGAAAATGTCAATAAAAGTGAGAAATGTNTTTTTTCAGGGCTGGGGGAAAAAAAAAATCTTAATTCCATAATATTTGAAAATAACTCCCAGGAGTCAAGGAAAATGTCAATAAAAGTGAGAAATGTTGAAAATGGAAAGAAGTGGGGAAGGCTGCAGGAGCTGCCAGGGTCTGGGTGCAAGGGGGAGAGAGGTCAGCGTGCAGCCATGCAAGAGACGCTGCAATTGCTTCTTGGAAAATGAGGGGGCTCGTTGAATTTGTAGGGTGTTTCATTGAGCGTCCTCTCATTCGGGGAAGCACTGAACTTCCCCTGAACCCCCGCCCCGAGGTGAAACCATCTCTCTCACACCCGCAAAGCGCAGGCTCCCGAGAAACGCCGTCTCCTTCTCCCCTTCTCCTCTCCATCCCTCTTAATATCGCTGCTCTCAAGTTGCCTGATGTGCCGTTTATGACAGAAATAACCCGCCTTGGCACTGACACTTGAATTTCACTTAAGGTTCATCGCGTTATTAATGACAAGATCAATATTACCAAAGCCGCAAGAAGAGCTCTTACCATTCATCCTCCTCCCGCCCCCTCCCTTTCCCGGGCACCAGGCTTGTTAACACTCCATCTCTTTTCAAGGGTATTCGCCTCAGCACTGGCAGGAGAATCGCCCGCTGCCGGGGACGGTCCGTTCCATCCCCGACAGCTGCCCTGACGTATTTCTCCCGAGCCTTGAAACCCGAGTGATAAGACTCAGGAGCGGAATAACCCGCAGACTCCGTCGTCTAATCGCAGCCACTGCCGTGGCCTTGCTGAACTCTCCCGCTGCAATTAGGTAATCACGCTGGCAGACAAGCCTGATTCATATCGTTTTACCATCAGTGAAGCGATATCTATCACCCCTACGACAGACCCGTTATTGCCGCAGACCGCTTCAACCTAACCCAGTTAAAAACCCCTTATAAAAGCGAAAAAAAAAAAAAGGACTTGGACATATTTTATGGCAAATTAACTTTTAACATATTCTTTCCCTCCTTATATTATGACCACATTCGCAGCTGACGCTTGCAGTGATGTCTGTGCTCCTCACCAGTGCGAGGGTGGCACTGGGTGAGGGCTGGCAGCGCCCCTGAGGCGCTGGAAGGGATATAGGACAATCTGCAGAAGTGAACTGCCCTCTCCTTTTGCTCATCTCTCTTTGTTGAGTCTGGAGGAAGCCCAGGCTCGGTGAGATTAGCTGCACGGGATGAACCCTACCCCAAGGACAAGTCTCTGCCCCAAGGAAGGCAAAGGCACCCCAACTCAAACTGAAGCTCTCTCTGGCCCGTTGGTAGTGAAGTCCTTCAGCTCTGCTCCTACTGGACCCCTAATCCAAGTCAATGAGGACAAAAAGGAAACCTCACTGGTTCAAATGAGCTTCAGATCAGGCCTACAGAGCACCCTGGAAATAAAGCCACGTTCGCCCAGCCCTACCCAGTGCAGGCTCTCTGCCAGCCCAGGGGGGAAAGAGGGGCTCATCGTCACCTCCAGCCTGCAGTAAGTTCTCATCTGCCGCCCATCCAACAGCTTTTGACGTTCCATCCTCTAATTTTGGTTTAATTGCTCTTCTGGAAACATGGTCTGGTCCTGCAGACGTTTGGTCACCTGCTGGGTTGAAAGCACAGAGTTTCAGTGGGCTCCATAGGCTGAGCCTCGACCAGGACTCCTCTTGAAGGCACACAAGGCTCCACTTTGGCACTGCTTTTCAGTTATTTTTCCCTGAAGAAAACGTCTCACAAACGCAGGGCAATGGGAAACTGCACCTTTGTCATCCAGGGCCGTGCATATTTTTATTACATTTTCTTTCAGCTCTGATTTTTTTCTATTAATCCATTTCTTCTAAACCGGTACCTTAACAAAGCCCAAACCTGCGGTAACAAAGTGCAGCCAAGCCATTCCAGAACCATACCTTCACTACAGACCATGAACTTCCCATTATAGAGGCTGCATATGTGCACTGATTGATCCCCAAACTGGCATTTCAATTTATTTCCCACTGGAGGGCTCATTCATTATGGAGAAATAAGACTATTAAATGCATGATAAAGCACACACGTCAATAGATGAGGCTGGTGGTTACTTTACTGAACCTATCTAAACAATAGCTGGTAAATAAATCTATTTGTGATCACATAGGACCTTTTAAAATGAATAAGGAAGGAGTAATTATTAAGCAGCAGATTAAAAAAAAAAATCGCTTGCCAGCATTACCACACACACGCGCGCACACACACACACGCGCGTGTATTTTGCTGTTGCATCCATGACTGCAGGGCGAAGGCGGGTCAGATGCACAGATTGTGAGCAAACTGCCTACAGACCTGCTCAGAGTCCCAGCGGCCCCTCTCAGCGCCGTGCAGGTATGTGTGCGTTTGTGTGTGTATGCGGGAGCAAGCTCTTATCCCCAGCACCAGGGAAAGACGCCCAGAGGAGACCACACAATCCATACTCTTTCTTTTTTTTTTTTTTTTTTAACGTTTTAATCTTTTTTTCCCCCCAACCAGCCCCTGGGGGAAAGCAAAAAGATTGTGCTGGAAA
>VUYV01000152.1:29618-45967 GCA_008711295.1 Anarhynchus alexandrinus
GAAGTGATGGAGATTTCAAATGAAACCTCTCCCACTGGAACAGCTAAAGGAATATTTTCCACATTTGATCACATTTCCTTTTGCTTATCAGATCTAATTTTTCCCTTGCTGGACAGTCCAGTTATTAGTGCTCATCGTTGGATAACGGTGGAGAACGTGAGACAACCCATCATCCCTGCAGTGCTCAGCAGTGCAGTGGTCTGCCCCAACAGGGACAGAGGAAAGACATCAGTGGCAGAGACAGACAAGACAATGAGAAAGGAAAAGGAAGAGGAAGAAGGAGGAGGAAATGGACCTTTACAAAATCAAGAAACATGAGTCCATAAAGAGTCTGAAATGGGACATAAGAAGCAGCACTGGGCAGAGTTGACTTTCTTTGAAACTGTTGCACAAATCAAACCAGACTGGTCCTTTCTGTGCTCATTTTTGAGGACATGGAACAGTCCCACAACTGCTGCAACAATCCCATAAAAAGTTAAGACCAGATTTTTTTTTCTTTTTTTTTCTTTTTTTTTTTTTTAAATAAAAAGNAGGGCGCTCAACAAAAACCCAAAACAAAAAAAAAAAAATCCCCCAAAACTCAAACAAAAAAAGGTGGCTCAGTTCCCCTTTGGCCATGTTCTTAGACCTCCAAGAAACCAATGTCAAGCTAAATAGATGTGACATAACTCAGCAGATTTTCCTGAGCTTTAATTGAATTATAAGCCATTACTTGATGGCTGCGTGTTCCAAAGCCTGCAATATTCCCTGCCCTGCAGAGAGTGATTTACCGGTGCGGCGGGGCACAGCGAGCTCCCGGCAGGCTCGGTGGGCACGGTGGACCATGGACCTTCCAGGGACCTCTCCAGGTTGCGGTGGTCAAGCGACATCTCGGATGTGCGGGGTCGGTGCTGCTGAGCATCTGAGGACAGATTGCAGAGCCGTAACCAAATGCCCTCGCGCTGATTTAAGTGAAACAGAGGGGGGAACTCGTGACACACGAATGGCCGTTTTGCTCTCCGTCCTAAGATAAATCAGTTATCTGTTTTTTCTCACTGTGCCGGCAGCGGCAGTTTATGAAGCAGCTGTCTGAAAGGAAATTTACTGGACAATTAAAAGTGCTGACTTTCAAGCAGTGCTCTCGAGGTGGAGTCTAAAATTATTGGGTGTGAAATGCAAATAGATTTAACAGTTTTACTGCTATTTATATGACGTTCACCCATTCCCAGCTATTTTTCCTCCCCCCACCGCCCTCCCCCCCCCCCCTTTTTTTTTTTTTTTTTTTTTTTCCCCCCCCANTCCCAACTTTCACAGGTTTTAAGTCTCAGACACATGCAGTAAAACCTGCAGCACGCTCCGAGGCTGAACAAACCCACAGCGGCGGTGTGCGCAGTGAGGGAGGGTGGGTGAAAGTAAATTCTATCCCAACCCCCTAACAAAATATTAATTTAGAAATAAGCCCGTAATTACATTCAGCTTTGGGTCTGCCCCGCAATCCTCTGAGGCGGTTCTTATTCAATAAGCTTTTGGCCAGCGCCCAACAAACCTCCTACTTGAACAATCACAAATTGACCAAACACGTTGCTCTCCGGCTCTTGGAAAACCTTCCCTGAGGTGGGATGAGGGAAACCCACAGCGTGGCGGTGGGTCAGGCTCTGGAGAAATCTGATTCCCATGGGTGTTCCCATGGAGCACCCATTTCCCCAAGCGCTCCCCTGAGGTTCGGCACGCTCTCTCAGAGCTAGGATGGAGTTTTTACGAGGTTTTATTCCCCACCTGCTACATTGCATTAATGGCCAAAACAGACCATGGCTTAATTAAAGATTAACTGTTAAGATCAGTTAAGCAAGATTGGCTCAGGTTGGCCAGGCAGGGCCCTGGAAGAAGTGTGAAGGGATGAAAAACATTGAGAGAAGCAAAGTGAAGCACCTCCTCCGGAGCCTGCAGCACTGCAGAATTAGGAGTTTTGTGCCTTTTGGCTCATCTGACTTATTAGTTTCATGGGGGACAGGTATCTATTATTCCTGCCCACCTCCTCCTGGATCTCGCTTCATAAAAGGTGCCACTGAAACACTTGCTACAGAGAGCGATGTTCTGTGTTACTTGTAATGGACCTCTTGTACCCATAACATCTGGTGCGGCAAGATTTACCACTGCTGGGGAGAAATATTTGCTTCTCAGACATTTCAGGCTCTTGTGTGAGCTCCATTGTACCAAAACAACTCTAATCATGATCTAGTTTGGGGCCAAGTCTACACATTCATTGTTTAGTTTACTGGTTTGTCCTTGTGACCTTCATTATCTTTCATGAAGGGGATCACCAGCCTCGCCTGCAAGACTCTTCCATCCCTGTCTTGTCTGTGAAATAATATTTGTTACTGTTTAAAAAATGACCACAGCTGAATTCACAAATGATGTTTGTGGGTGAAGCATCTGCTGTTAGCATGTTTGGATAGGCACATACATCTGTGCATTCACCCCTCCGTCCGTCGTGCCATCACCGTGACCTCAGTTCTGCTCAATAAGCTCTAATAAATAGATGTACCTACACCAGAGTCTGTACAAAACTCACCCATTTGCCTCCCTGTCCCGTGGAGAGCTCTGCTCATTTTGCTGGATTTCTTTCTCATCGCTCTGTTTGAACGCAGCCCTGGTGAGAGAGATTTGGCAAACAAGTCTTTAAGCAAAACCATAAATTTGATTTGTCTTGATTTAGTCTCGCCACCACTTACCGCCATCCCTCCGCTGCCCTAGACGTCCCCCCAGCTATGGTGAGGACTTGAAATACTCCTCCAGGTATGGCAGATACAACATATCTGAACCGAAAGCAAGTTGGAAGAAACACACCGTGTCTGTCCCTCTGCAATTGCTGTGCCGTGTTACCATATAACCGCGGCGGGATGCCTGCAGCCAGTTAGGCTGTGGCCCCACAGATTGTCCAAGGAGCAACACCTACTTGCCACAGTTAAGGTGGGGGTCAGCCACCCCCTCCCAGTCTGGGACTGGGGTCGAGCAGAGAGCTGAGGGACTGGTACGACCTTCAGTAGGTCTCTCTCTTCCTCCTCCAGTCCCCCACACAGCGAATCTGCCCCACAGCCCTCTGTTTGCAGCTGCGATTGTAGAGATCTCTTCAGGTTTTCCTCCGTTTCTCCTTCTACAGACATTAAATCTGATGTGGAGAAAGCGGAGCAGTGTCTTGAATGCGAATGCCTTTCCCTCCACCCTCCCATCACAGAGCTCATGTTCCTGTAACTCACCCATCAAGACAACCTCCCCCCCTCCAAGATCCTTCCCTGCTATCCAATAAATAATAATAATAACCATTCTACCAACTCATATTTCTGCAAGCTGGCACTGATTTATTTTTTTGGCTCTTGCATCTGAAATCACTGAAAATACTCAATGGGGTAATGAAAAATCTCACTTTTTAATTCTGAAGTGAAGTTTGCCAACCTGGAAGGTCTTTAATAATGATTTTCTGATGAACATCCACTCACTGGGTCTCCACTTGGCAGGTACATTCTGATTAAATCCGTCTATATCTGTATATCATATATGCAAATGTAATTATAATCAGTTGTGGGGGTGAACAGTACAAATTTGGGGATTCATTCAAATAGCTTTGACTTAGAAGAAATTGTGTTCCTAATACAAATAAATAGGACAGTTCAGTGAAAACCGTGCCCGTGCCACGGGATTTCGCTCCCGGTGCAGAGCAGCGCGGGAGCGCTCACGAGCGGTTACCGTACTTTTGTCTGGGGTTTCCCATCTGGAGTTGTCTGTGCTTGCACTGAATAGCTTGCAGGCGATGAGTGTGGCTCCTACAAGAAGCATCGCAACCACTACTCCGCCTATGGATGGGCTGTAACCTTTGCGTGTTCGTGTTACGTGGCTGTTTTGCACAGGAGCTATCGGCCTTAACGACGATGCACTGAAGGTCGGGTGCTCCCAGCCAGAGAGAAGAGGTCATGTCCAGATTTTCCATCTGGCTGGAGGCAGTGACCTCTCAAGCCAGAATGAAGGATTAAATTAAGTATCTCCTCCCACATGTCGGGCACCGTTGGGGGCAGTTCCCGAAACTCGGGGCTCCCAGCCCCCGGGGCAGGGGTGGCCACAGCTCTGTTTTACAGATGTGCAGCCCCAGGAGCCAAGTGCTCCATGGGTGAGACTCTGTATGTCTTTCATCAAGTAGCGGGCATGATGCGAAGGATGCTTTAGTGGTGGGTCCAGCTCAATTGGGATTTGGTGAAAACTACATCAACAGGGACTAAGCAGAGCAGAGAGCGTTAAGGGCAATGCTCTTGTTTTCAAGTGCACTCTTAGCCCCCATTGACCCTACGCAAGTAGCAGCTCTTTGCCATTGTGCAGAAACGTGATAACCCCAAATCTTTTGTGGTACGTCCCAAAGAGGGCTGCAGTTCCTAAATCCCCAAATAAGGAGGGTGGGAGGGGTGGAATCTGAAGAATGGTTGAAATTAAAGGATGGTCAGCATAAATAAATGCCAAGTCTGGAGTTCCTCCTGTACCCAATGGTACCTCTGGATTCATTCCCTTGGGCTCTTGTGGCGGTACAAAGCCAGCACAAATGAAAAGAGAGATGGGCTCCTGATAAATACACATATACATAAACATAAGTATATAAATTGATCTATATCTGTATATTATTATTTTGCTGTGAAAGGGTGGTCTTTAGTTCTTTGTCTGTGTTCCGTAGCCAGATGAGATCCGGCAAGGTCCAGCAAGTCTGGAATCCAGCAAGACTAGATTGTAACATACTCCGTATTAGCTTGTTGGGCGGGGGGAAAGGACTTTATCTTTTCCTGTCTTACATTTCCCAGGAAGAACCATTCACAAAATAAAATCACGTTTGGACTGCATGCAATTTTGTATTAACCAGAACAAATT
Organism: Anarhynchus alexandrinus; assembly: GCA_008711295.1. NCBI lineage: Eukaryota > Metazoa > Chordata > Aves > Charadriiformes > Charadriidae > Anarhynchus > Anarhynchus alexandrinus. Next base: position 34,503 of record VUYV01000152.1, read on the forward strand.
AATACAAACTTCAGGTCATGGTCCAAATAGTGAAGAAAGTGAAAGAAAGGAAGAACAGAGCGGAGCTAAAGGGTTGCCTAGGGCATGTGATTTCGTAGCTGCTGAAATGTCGAAAGTATGAGTCTGTACCATGGGGTGGGGGCAGACACACTTTAGGAGGGACTTGTAGACTCAGAGGAGATTTCTAGGTGGGATTTCATAGTGAATGGAAGATATGGCTGGACCAACAGACAGGAAATATTTTAACCAAGAAAATACAAATGGAGTTTTTGGGTAGAAATTAGGGGCATAGGGACAGTAGAGAAAGGAGATCGTGCGTGAAGTTGTGTTTGAGCTTTCCGGATTGGCATTTAATGGGAAGAAGTCCAGGCACTACCTGCTCGCCAGTCTGAGGCATGGGCTAGCCATACTTCAAGAGAGAAAACACACAGAAAACCAGAACAGACTCCTCCTGATCTCTGACCTGTTGGTTTAGTAAGTTGAGATCAAGTTCAAGCGAGAGCTACGCGTTCTTCTTTAAGTAAAGTGACTTAAATGTGGTCAGCTCCAAGCCAACCTTATCACATGTGGCCATTGGACCAAATGAGTCTGACCACCACATCTGGAATGAAACAGCTGGCAACCAAGCGGGAGTGGAAGTGGGAGGAGGATGGGTAAAAACTCTTCCGTAAGGCTATTTCATTTCAACAGGGTCAAAGGATTGTGTTTCAAATGTCATGTTGATTCATTTCATTTTGACTTTTATATTAAAACACTAATTGTATTATATATAAACGTTGACATTCTATGAATATATTAATACATTAATATTGTGGTGTAATATAACAGTCAATACAAAATGAATGGAAATGACAGTGCACATACCAGCTGTGTGAGCCCTATCAAAAATGAAACATCTCATGGGCCCAAACATTTCCGGAATTTCTTTCTGCCTCCTATTTCATCTGTTCCTCCCACATTGGATCAGCCCAAACTGTCTCACAGAGATCTGCAAGGAAGAAAAAGCTTGTTGGTTGGCTTCTAGCAATTGCACAGCCCCTACAGGTCCTCACATATCCCAGGGCACAACACATGTGGACAGAAGACCTGTGTCCTCGGTCTTGTTTTAAATGCGTGACCCTTTTTCACATCCTCTTTCTCTCATTTTTGCCTCCAGGTCCTTTCCTCCATGCTCCCTCCACCCCATCATGCCCAACACGGCACTTCTAAGTGCGAAGGTCCGCACTCCAATCCTCTGCTGATGACGCCGAGAGGAACAGGAGACAGCGCGACTTCTCAGGTACTGGTATGAGAAACCAAAAAGTTTTAACCCAAAAAAAAATCCAATGAATCTCCAAAAAGCTTTGATTTTTGACTGAACTCCTTCTGGCAACACCTACTGCCTTTGCACATGATTTAGGACAGAACTTTGCTGTAATTAAGTACCCACTAACGCTCATTTTTTGCAGGCATCTAGAGCTGGTTTGAAAGAAGGTCCCCTCCATCACATGGAAAATATGGTCGCATTTTTTCCTTGATTTTTAAAATGAACTAAAAAGAAAAAAGGAATATGTTTGGGCCTCGGTTTTTGGAAAACAAAAACTTTTTTTTTTTTTCAGTCGAATCCTTAAAATCTGTTGCCAAACCCCCAAAGCTTTTGGGTTTTTGTCCAAAAAAATAATACAATTGGGTTTTGAGGTATTCTTTTGGCAAGAAAGCAACATTTTGAGGCACGCAGATGCTTTCTGTAGGAAAATGTCATCTTGTCAAAAGCACAATCTTCCTTCTTAAAGGACGTTCATGCCAGAAAACATTTGATCAGCTCTGTTAGCATCCCTTATCCTCTTCCAGGAATAAGCGACGTGGTGACTGCTTTTTAACAAGATGAGTCTTCCAAGAATAGTTACTGAGGAATTATGAATTTCTGATCATATCAGGGCTCGGTATGTAGGATTACGAAAGGAGCCAGTCTTATATTCCAAACCATAGGATCCACCTATAGCATGGCGTGCAATTGCTGTTAATAAAGTGACTCCATACTTAAATGCAATTCCTCTGTTGTATAAATATATATTTCCTCGGCGGGACATTGTGGTTACTTTAAGAAGCTGGAAGACATCAGAGCATCACGTTCCAAGCTTGGCATTGAACAAGAAGCCACCAGAATTAAATCAAAGTGCTTCTTTCTGGCAGGCGAAGCAAGTGTAATGAAAATTCCAGCCTTGATCCTCTGCCAGGGGTAGGCAGCAAATTGAGTGCATGCCTACCACTCCCAAACTGAAGTCCCTCAGTCTTGCCCGGGATGCCAACTACCAGAAGTACAAAAGATGAAAACAGTCTGCCAGACACAGCAAACCAAAGCGCTCTCTTCATTAAGAGGAGCTTATTACTTTCTTCCAGCTCCACCCACGAGCAAATCCGTCCTGCTCGATCTTGTTGGGACTAATGAAGGGACGTTGACTGCTCACGGTGAACTTGGTATTCCAGGAAAGCTTTTGAGGTGTCTCCTCCAGCCACCAGGACCTGCCCCAATTCCCACCCAGAAGATGCACATTCTTTCCAACTGCAAGGTACGAGATCACCGCGCTTATAAAGGCAATATCCAGTGAGATTGGATGGAGAACCGAGGAGAAACATCACCAGGAGGAGAGCAGACTGAGCTTGGAGAGGAGGCACGTTCACCAGACTGGGTTGCTTTCTTTCAGTCTCAAAGATCTGAGTAATATCAATTATTAAGAGGAAGCGAAGCTGCCTTTCTTCAAAGCAAAAATATCTTAATGGTGGGATGTGGCATATACACTGCAGCCGGTGCTGTCAGACTGTCTGCTGTGCCGGCTTGGGCAGCTCCCCCTCCGCTCTTGATCGAGGGAGCCGTGGTCCTACCACTCCAGACAGTGAGGAGCCTCAAACGTGCACCCAACCCGCCAAAACAGAGACATCGCAGCAGGCACAAAAATTAAGTGGGGAATTGCCTTTGAGAGCAACATTCAGATCACCTGCCTTTTGATGCTGGCACGCTGAGATGTCCCACCTCACTGACGAGTCCCCTCCACCCCAGGCCTCCTCTTATCCTCCCTCTACGTGAAAAACACATTCATGCATACCTACGTCGAACATTGCTTGTCCCACCACCCGCTCCCGGCCCAAACCATCTGATGGGAGAGGGGCAAAGGTAAAATCTTTACTTAGCTGGAAAAAAATCATACTTTGCCTTCGTACGCCTTGTGCCTCCGGAGCGCCTCCACTGAGGCTACAGAATTGCTCCAAATTAAGAGAAATGAGGCTAAAAAGCAATCTTTTCCTGCTGGCCTGATGTAGCTGCGGTTAAAAGCTTGGGAATACTGCTACAGTACTGGATTCGGGGGGGGGCAAGGGGAGGGTTTTTGAAATGGCTCAGCCCTATTTTCTTAGGGACCGCGGTGAGAACAAGGTTAGATCAACACCGAGTGCTTTTGAAGGTGCCATCCTGCACTGAACAAGAAAGGGTGGCTTTGAAAATACTGAGCAAAAAGGGGCCTTTGAGATTTTTGTTTGAAAGTTGTAAGAACAGCATATCCCGATAGATAGATAGGTATAAGAACACCCCCTTTAGAAAACACCAGCAGATGTCTTTATCTATACATTTATTTCAAGAAACGTGGCCGTTTAATAATTAATGTCTATAAGTGCCTAGCTATGAAAATGCAGAATGAAATATTAAATAGAGTCGGTACCAAATGGGAGGACTTGTGAAAGGGAACGAACGAGAGCCATGTCATTCACTATTCCCAGGGAACAGCCCCAAGGATCTAGAGCAGAACGAATCCAGGTGGATGAATATGAAGCGCTTGGTAGCAGAAGAGAAGGTGGGTCACCGATATCATTGTCAGAAGCCCTGGTCCCTCGCGAAGTGGGACATACAGGAGACAAATCACTCCCAGCAGTGGCTGCTTCGCTCCCTGTGCCAAATTTAGCCTGAATTTTGACCGGGCACACGGTGAGGTCTGCAGCTGAATATGAATAATGAAGAGTGAAGCTCCTGGAGATAACAGCACAGCCTGAGATGCATGTTTGACCTCACTCCCCATCTTTTTGTAAACTCCTGGTCCACTTCTGCTAGAGAGGATGCTTTGGAGTGACCTGAGAGTAATCAGCCTTAAGTCAGAGTGAGCCATTTCTGTTATATCTTCTGGCTAGAGCCAAGGTTATTAATTGTCTCAAGACTAAGAGTACCTGGGTAGGATGTTGGTACCGGTATCAGGAGCATTTAGTGTGCTAAACAGCTTGCGAGTAAAGTTAAACCTCACACTCCAGAGCTCAAACAAAGCGCTATTAGAAACCGAGCTGAAATGACAGTGGGTTACAGACAACCACGTTTCTGCTTTCGCTAGGAATTTTACTTCTTTGTCTGGCAGAGGCAGTAGTTTTGGGAAGACTAATTTGTTCAGGTTTTCCTGGACATTTCCTCTCGGAGATTTGGGGGGGGTTACCTGTCTTTCTGGTTTTCCGGGATTCCCGATTGCAGCAGATGTGCAGCGTTTCCAGCCAGGCCGATGACTAGCGAGGCATGTGCAAACCCAACAAACAGTGTGTTTGTGGTAGATCCAACACTTCTGTTAAGCGCTGGCCTTACCACAAGTGTATCACAGCGGTGCCGGCTGCACGTCAGCCTCCAGAAAGGCTGGACATGAGCCCTACAGCTCACATCTGTCTCGGAAACCCTCACCAAATGTGCAGCAGCGCTGGGTACCGGCAGTCGGACCCAAGACGCTGGGTTTGACAGCTCCGTTCCCATGCCTAAAGTCTTCTCTGCACCCTCACAAAGCGCTCCTTCATGGTACGCCAGTACAGCAGCGTGCCTGCCCCGCCGTGTGGACTTTGGTTTCCACCTAGACATAGCTACCTCCGTGGTGAGACTGTCCTCTGCCTCCAAGAATGGGCACTGCCAGCAAATAACCCCAGCGGACGGGTGGTACAGCGCAGCGCGCGGAGGGACGGGAGCAAACACGGACGTACAGAGGGTGAGGAGAAACCTGCAAAACAGAACGTTGTGGCTTTCGCGTGGGACGCACTGCAGCCGTTTCCAGCAGGAGCTGGTCGAAACGTGAGGTTTTCAGGGAAAAGTAAAGACGTTGCATTGACCACGAGGACAAGAAGGACTCAGCTCTGGGCCCAGGGGAGGTCTCCCTCACTTGGGTTTTATAATCCAATTCCACTCATCAAAAAGAGCTTCCCTGAAAGTAAGAAGAGACTCCGGAATCCCATTTCATAACGTAGGGCCAAGTTTTCAGCTGGCTGAAATCTCCATAAGCCCAGCCCAGCAAACCTACAACCAGCTCAGATACGTCCTGTTCAGCCTGAAAATGAGAACCTCCTCCATATGTTTGCCCTCCAACTCCGCACAACGAAGGAAAGCATGAATACTTTGAATCATCCCCAGCCAACTGTATATTCGTTATTTTCTGTATTTATTTCCAACTCCAGGATTAAGAAAATGACTCCAGTACTATGACATCCATACAATTAAATGTATCGTTTTTCCCATCAGCTGCCTGGCTGTGCCAAGCCGGGCAGCTCGGATCCTGTCGCCATATGGAATGCATCTCTGCCTGCACAAGACCCGAACGTGACAATTAGAAACGGGCTGGGTTTCCCCCCCCACCCCCATAAGCAACAAAGCACTCTGGAAGCGTTTAGTGGGGCTGAGAGGACTTCGTTGTATCAGCAGAGCAAAGGGTATTTATCAGCCCTTTCCACCGGGGCTGAACCGTGAGCTTTAGCTGGTAGCCCTCATGGGAGGTGATGTGGAGGGACCCATGTGGAGGCTGTTGCCCAAGTCTTCCTGTCCTAAGCAGGACCAATGGCCCCGTGAGCTCCAGAGTAGCTCCTAGGACCCTGCTTAGGGATGTCCCCCACCCTCAGTATCTCCCCTCCAGCCGCATCCTGGCAGAAAATGTTACACAGAAAGATCCAAAATCTAAGAAATTGTGGAGTGGTCAGTCCCCAGGGCCATTTGGCTGGGGCTTTCCTAGACACCTATCAGAGATGAGGGGAATCCTGATTCTTTTAAAGCCACATGAGAGGTCCAGTTCAAAGCTATGTAATATACAGTTCCCCAAAAGCCATTTGAAGGTCCCAGCCTTTGCCCCCTATCCCTTTTGTTAAAACAGGAGGTGTTCTCCAGAGAAACTGCACCACGAAGGTTTAGCTGCAAAGCAAGCGCTTGCCGCTGTGCAGAGGACACAAAGAGAATATTCCTTTCCCAGCGTCCTGCTCGTCTCCTGCCCATCTTCCAGCAGATGATCTCTGGAGCGAAGGGGACTCCGCTCTGCAGGACAGACTGCGCCGCCAAGGCTGAGCAACGGGAGTTGCTTTCACAGACATGGACATGACAGAGGAATTAACCTGACCTGCTCTGCGCTCGTTGAACCTGATCTGACCTTCTCTTTTGCAACCTCCTGAGATGACCTTGATCATATTCATGTTCCCACTGCTCCTGAAGTTGGGTTACACCCTTAGTTCTGGACTCTGTCTTAAGGCTCCCGTGAATAACAGTGGCAGATCTTCACACAGCTATCTCAGGAATGTGGCCAGCCTGATCTCCATGCTTACTCAAGGTGACATTGATTCATTCTCCCTCTCACTGCCCAGATTACATTATAAGAATGTACTTCATAACATCCTCGCTCATCCACCACCACCACGCTGCTCCCATCCCTGACCTCCACCTTTGTCAGCCCCCCGCTCTGGGATTTAGGGTTTTCTCATTAACAGAACATGCAACCAGAGGCACTCAGGGTTTGGGAACAGGCTGAGAGATTACATTTAGAGGTTACATTCAGAGGTCAGGTTTTGGACTGAGGTCCTATCCCTACACTCCAACCATTTCATGCTCGCACACCAATGCAGAAACCTCCAGGGACAGCAAAAGAGTTGGGGATGGGAGGACCATCCCCAGATTCAGACCCCAAGATCCATCCAAATGGGAGGAATTGTGTATTAAGTGATTTGTGAGAAATTGCTTTCATATCCAAACCCCTCATACGGGGTCGCAGCCTGCTGCCCCTTCATGGCCTGGACCCACACCACCTCCCTGAGTATCTGTGCTCCAGGCAACCCCGAAAAACACACATTTCTGCCTAACCACAGAGGTGATCTGTTTATAATATGTGGCTGAAAGGTGTTTAGGCAAAGGACTAAGCTTTGTGAAACACATCCAGGTCTTTGTTTTTTCCAGGCTTCTGGGGAGAGCTTAAAGAAAGGATTCAGCTTTGGAAAACGAAAGCAAGCAAGGAAGAAAAAGACGGATAGACACCTGGAGTGCTGAACAAGGCCCTCTCCTCAGGCTGACCTAGTTACGGTGTTTGGGGAAAGCGTTGCAATCCTGTTCAACAGGAGGAACGAGCAGCCCAGGGCTGAATTCCGCCTCGGAGTAAACATACACAGCTCTCACCGGGTGAGCTCTGCACTTTCCACCGGGTCTCCATCTGATCGCGGCCATCAGGAGCTGCAAACGTCCCATCCAGCACCAGTGGCAGCCCGGAGCAAGCGCTCCTGCCCGCGCCGTGCCGGGAGAGCCCAGATGCCGCGTCCCCACGGCTGATTTACGTGCCCACGGCTGAAGGAGGGCAGCTCTCCCCTGCGGCTCCTTGTGCGGTTCCTGCGCACAAACAATGGGGAGGACAAACAAACAGGCGGTGCCTCTGCCAAGGGAAACAGCGGCCGCGGCAGCCCTACCTCCTCCCGGCTCCGTGTGTGGCCCCGGAGACGCGGGGCTTGTGGCCATGACGTGCCACGCTGTAGCCCCTGCTCAAGCCAAAGGCGCCGGGGCAGAGCCGTGCCCCGCTCCCTCCTGCGCGCCCAGATTTTGCCGTGGGTGTTCTTCACCGCGGGGCAAAGGAGGCTTTGCATGAAACTCAGCGACGCGCGGGTGGGAAGGCACAGCGAGCTCCTGCTGTCGCACCATCGCTTGCTGGGGGCAAGGGCTGCCGGGCTCTGCGGAAGGCTCTGCAAACCCGGGAGAGTGTTGCTTTGGCTCTGCCGTGCAGTAAGGTTCATGCCCGGAGATGTTTCGTGGGGTTTTTGCCCAGGGTCGTTGAATGGAGGAGGAAGCAGAGCCGTCGAAGCCTCTGTCCGCGGATGTGGGGGCACAAATCTGAGATCTGAGCTCATGCCAAAGGCCATCTTCTGATAACTTGGGTAGGGGAATCTAAGGTAGAAGGACACAAACACTACCTTCATTATCAGGGAAATCAACCGTCTTCAACCCAGCCCAGGGATGCAATTCTAGCTCTCCACAAAACTCCCGTTAGCATGGAGCAGGGAAAACACCAAAAAAACCTTGGAAATTAAGTGAAACTCAAGTTCACTGCCTGTATTCTCCCAAATGCTGACAGAGGGCCCATCAAGTGAAATAACTACTGAACTGTCGGCACATTTCCTGCAAATTAAACCTATTTTTCAAGTTTAAAAAATAGGAGCTAAAAGCAGTGACCACAGGACTGTCTTTGCAGGTTGAAGTCCATCCCCAAGCTGCCCTGGAAGAGCTGGGGCGAAGTGCAGGTCTGATTAGACACTGCCAAACAAAACTGCGGGGATCTTTTGATACTCGACTTTCTTTCTTTCGACTTGCTACTAATAACTTCTTACCAAAACCAATTTCAATTGTAAACCGTGCTATTTACAGTAAAAGATGTCAGCCTGAATGTTTCCTGAGGTCTGGCTTTTGTTCACTTAAGATCACACCTTACTTCTAAAAGGCAACGTTCCGTAAAGCGAGTTGCTCAAGGTATTTTGGCACGAAGCCTTCCAGTTGTGAATAGGAGGGCAACACAGAGGTGAGATAAACAAAAAAGCTGTTTTGGAAACATGTGGGTTTCAATCAGTGTTTTGGCCATCGCGCTGGTTCAGAGATGAGTTGTGCAGTTCTTGGCCCAACGCAGAACAAACGGGGGAAAATTACCTCTGATAAAACGGGGTCAGAGGCATGAATTTCTGACCTTAAATACAGGCAAAGAGAAGAAGGCAGGGTGAGGCTGCTGGACTCTCAGGAAGGGGTCAAAGAGGAGAAAACTAGTTAGTCACAGACAAAACAAGCCCCAACATCTCTATCAGCGAGGCCTTGGAGAGATGCCGTGTACTGTAAACGCCACCTCCCAGGTCAGTGTCCTTCAATTCATGACCAGGACAATTTGTACTGGTAATTTGGCTGCAAGGGATGTGCACTCTGGACTGACAAGAAACCCAGTGTTTGCTGTAACAGCCTCCCCTTCCTGATAAGAGCTGCCCTTGGGACAGTCCCATCGGTCTCGTAAACAACCAGACCTCCTGTTAGTCCTCAGCAGTAGCCCAATAAGCAATTTATTTCCTATTCGGTCTTAAGGCAGTTCACAATATGCCACTACACTGCAGCGCATTGTGCTGGACCAAAGCCACATTTCTATTAACATCTTCACCCCTTCCTCCCCCCAGAAAAAACTGCTCAGTTTTTTTTTCATTATAAGCAGAGAAAAGCCTGGCCTAATGAAAGTAAAGGCTGAGGAGCCAAGGTAGGACTTCTCTTCAGATCTGAACGCTGAAATAGCTCATTCTCCTTCAAGGATCTTGGCACTCTCCAACCCTCATCTAGATCTGGTGCTGTTTGGGGTTTGCTCTGCAGCAGGTCCCCAGAATATTGCCATTTTAAGCAACGAAAGAAAAAAAAATTCCAAAAGCCCAGTTCCTCATTGCCCCGAAACAAAACCAGATTCTTTCCCTTTTTAACAAAACCTCATCCTGTACATGAAAANTAAGTTTGGGAAGAAAATGTGAGGCCGGCTGATAAGCAGATTCGGGGTTTTTGTTATTAAAACAAACCAACAAGTCTAGATTGAAACTTTCCAGCCTTTTCTGCGTTTCCCTTTGCTGCTCAATTTAAGATTTTATCCACACGGTTTGGACCCCGCAGTTTGGAAAGCCACAGAGGACAGCTTGCCAAATGTAGCTTAGAGCTGTGCCCAAATCCCTCTTCCCCCATTATCCCTGTGCCACATTTATGGGGCTGTGGAGAGCCAGCGGTACCCTATGGACCTTAAATATTGCTGTTGGGCTGCTGATGCTGCCTGGAGAGAGGCCTCGTGCTGGGCGAGCTCATGCGTTTGTCACCCACATCATGCTCTGGCAGCACCCAGCTGCAGGCTCCCTTCTCCCTTCTGCAGCTCCAGTGATGGACACAGATGTCCGCTCGCTCTGCCAACCAGCTGATGTCCATGGCTGCGGGCTCGGCAGAACCCATTTGGCCATTTGCTTTCAAGAGGACCACTGAAGACAACCGCAGCATAGAGCTGTGGGGTCTTCATGGCGGAGCCTGAGGCCAGGGGCTGTGGTTGACTTCGGTCTGCACCCACAACAGTGTGTGAAGTATGGGTGCCTGCACCCATCACAAGCCCAAGCACATGAAGACATGAACAATACAAGGGAATGGCAGGTGTCAAGCGGAGAAACGTAGAATGGTTTAGGTTGGAAGGGACCTTAAAGACCATCTAGTTCCAACACCCCTGCCCTGGGCAGGGACACCTCCCACCAGCCCAGGTTGCTCCAAGCCCCATCCAATCTGGCCTTGAACACCTCCAGGGATGGGGCAGCCACAGCTTCTCTGGGCAAACATACCCAAGACTTTCTGCTGATGTCCAGTCCCTTTCTTCTACTGCCTGTGAGCGTGGTGTCCACCACCCAAGCCCACCCGGGAACCCATGGCAGCCCCAGGGTGCTGAGAGAAAATGCCACCCACGAAGCAGCTGTACCAGGGGTACAGCCATGATTTACTTTAAGGGTCACTGAGAAAGAAGGTTCTATTTTGTTGGCGATGAACAGGCAGTTTGTCCTTGCTCAGCACACAGCGTGCCTCCTGCTGCCCCGTGTCACGTGTGTGAGCAGGGGTGGCACGGTCTGCCCAAAGCCTGATAAAGGCACACTGTGCACTCCAAACAAAGATAACTCTGGGGGCATCGGGTCAGAAAACACCATTTTTTTTTTTTCCTTCAGGGTGAGCCCCTGTTAAAAAAAAAAAAGAGCCAGACTTGTTTCAGACCAAGTGAGAACTTGTAAAAAGAGCCTTTCTCCATCCCCACTGGGATGCTCAAAGCTTACAGCATCTTTCCCCCAAACAAAAAGCAGCAATGAGTGAAAGCGCATAGAATGGAGTGTTCCAGGCGGCGGAGCACCCACTGGTAGGAAGTGAATCAGCGTTGATCAAAGGGAAGGGGTAAGCCTTGAACAACGACGACGACGCAAAAGCCCGTCCTGCTCTTCCTCCCCAGCAGCCAGAGCAGGTTGCACCAGGAGTCAGCTGGGAACTTTCTACCGGAGTTGGTTTTTTTCTGATAGAAAAATAACATTTCTACAAAGCTGAACTATGTCATGAGAAACACTCTTTTTTTTTTTTTTTCCCCCCCAACCAAATTGAATTTGCAAATAAAAATGGAACGTTTCCTTTTGGACCAGTTTAAGCCAAAAAGGAATGTTTCATT
>VUYV01000152.1:47331-142405 GCA_008711295.1 Anarhynchus alexandrinus
AAAAAAAAAAAAGAGCCAGACTTGTTTCAGACCAAGTGGGAACTTGTAAAAAGAGCCTTTCTCCATGCCCACTGGGATGCTCAAAGCTTACAGCATCTTTCCCCCAAACAAAAAGCAGCAATGAGTGAAAGCGCATAGAATGGAGTGTTCCAGGCGGCGGAGCACCCACTGGTAGGAAGTGAATCAGCGTTGATCAAAGGGAAGGGGTAAGCCTTGAACAACGACGATGCAAAAGCCCGTCCCGCTGTTCCTCCCCAGCAGCCAGAGCAGGTTGCACCAGGAGTCAGCTGGGAACTTTCTACCGGAGTTGGTTTTTTTCTGATAGAAAAATAACATTTCTACAAAGCTGAACTATGTCATGAGAAACACTCTTTTTTTTTTTTTTTCCCCCCCAACCAAATTGAATTTGCAAATCAAAATGGAACGTTTCCTTTTGGACCAGTTTAAGCCAAAAAGGAATGTTTCATTTTGTTGGAATTACCTGAAATGATGTATTTTAAAATGGGGCTCTAAAAAAAACCGGCTCCGTTTCCCTGTCAGCGTATTACCTAACGGAAAGTTCCTTCCCCCACATGCACCTCTCTTCCACTTAGGACCGATCCCCCTGAAAAACTACTTCTCCCATCAAATCCCCCTCCCAGCAGCACCAGTACCATGCACTTGGGGAGCCGTTTCACCCCACCAGACACACACCCACACCCCCACACACCCACACACCCACACCCCCGGCAGTTCATATATCTGAACAAACATCTCCACAACGCAGCACAGCAAAGCAGAAGATGTGACCCACGCTTACAGGACCTCCCACCCCCCCCCGAGCTATCTTTTCAGCCATACCTAACGTTCCTTTAAAAAGTCTTTCGGCTCCATTAATAATCTAAACAGATACCGGGGGTCTAATTAGCAGGCTAATTGGAGAGCACAGTCAGGCAAGAATGGTAGGGAATATGTCATGAGCGGGAACAGAGCGAAGAAGAAACTCTCGTTTGCATCAAAGGCCGCCTTTTAGCGCCGATTTATCGGCCGGGTCTCAGCCACACACACAGAGCCTTGGTGTAAAACAGTATTTGACCATAACGAGAACCAACCAGGCTGAGGAACACCTCACCCCTGGGCTTCACCAACAAGGATTTTATACACGCATACGGTAATTTCACATCCCACACGCTATTTAAAACAACTTTCCAAACAGCTTTCCAATTGGTTTGACACCGGGAGGCGGGGGGGGGGGGGTTCATTTTATAAGAGTTTCCAGAAGTTTCAATTATGTCATGTTATGTGTCACACAAATGTATAGCGCAGGAAATAGCTGAATTTCAACACCTAAAATTAAAAATTTTCCAGGGTAGCATTCCCTTTAGCAGCCTGAAGGAAAACATCCTCTTGTTTCCCTCCTAGAGGTTAGCGTTAGGTGAGAAATCCTACCAGAGACTGCGAAGCCCTTGGAGCATGGATCTCCTGCGGCGTTAAGGGCTCTCTTTGCCACTCTAAACTCGTGCCCGCACACATACGCACCCATCTCTGCGAGTAAATAATTCTAATTAAACACCGGTTTCTCCGCCTGGCAGTCTGAAATTATTACTCTTCTGCAAATGTGTTTGAGGCTTTCCCAACACCTAAGTCTGCTCAAAAATAAAAAATACCGCAATTTCCATTTCACTGCTGGTTTTGGTCAGTTCAGCCTCAAACTGCACCCCTACGGGTAATGGTGCCTCCTGCTCCGTGCCCTCTTTGAGCCGGGTGTCCTGCCCGGGCCACGTCCCCACCACTCTCCCGGCAGCAAAGCCACGGCACAGCCTCAGGGACATGTTTTGGGTCAGGGGGCAGCTCTCAGGCAGTAAACATGAATAACACCCGAATTGAAATTTTCCCATTCCCTTTGAGAAACAAAATGTTTCACTAAACCCTCAGAGAAAGACGTGGGTATGTTTTTCCTGATGGAAATTTGTTTTTTAATCAAAATTCTGATTTTCTGCGAAACGTTTGTTGTTTTATTTTTTTTTTTCCCTACCGAAACCCCTTCAGCAGCAAAATCCTTGGCAAGCTTCGCTGCTGGCTATCATATCAAGGCCACGTTTGACTGATTTTAAAAGATGCCACAGCCTTGGGAACGCCACATGGCATTCGCGGCAGCGCGCGTGCTCCGGCGCTGTGGAACGGCTGAGGAGCGCCTGCGAGCCTGGTGCGAAAACGCATCATCGCTTTATTAAACGTGAGGGCTCTGCCAGACCGTGTTCGCTCCTGCTCCCACGTCCGTATGACTGGCGGTGGCCGTGCTCGGGGGCTTAAAGGATAATAGACATAAGTAGCACAACACATCTTCATTGCGCGGTCGAGCATATGCCAGCAAGTATATATATATATATATATATATATATATATAAAAAATAAAAAAAAAGACATGTTTTTCACACAAAAAAGAGTCTCCGTGTTGCAGACAGTCCAGGCGGTTGTAGGTTCACAGCTCCCCTGGATCATTTTTGGTTTTGGAGGTGGGCACTGGGATGCAGAAACACCTATGGGTTTTGACAGCCCCTTTCCGCTGCTCGGCTGAATTTCGTACCGGGGGCTTCAGGCTGCGCCAGCGCACGGTAAAATTCACTGCTGGTTCCTCTCATTTACAAATACAGCAAAGACGGCCGTGCGCAGAGCATTTTAACTTGTCTGCCTCTGGTCCCCGGTCTTGGGAAGCTGAGAACTGCCTGGCTGTAGATACTGGTATGTCTGGTGACATTTTCCAGCCCTTTCTAAATAAATCCCATATTTATTTGTTTTATTTTTTCCCCAGAAGTCACTCCTCACTGCCCTAGGAGACATTTCCCTCTCCCACGTTAGGAGATGGGGCAAGTTTTCTTTTGCAAAGCAGGAGCCCTTTCCAGCACATCCCAGCTCTGTGAGGAAGCCCCGCGTTCTGCCCGAGCTCTCGGGGGGTACCACAGCCCTTTGGTGCCTTCAGTCCTTCTCCTCACACAACCCTCAGCGCCTGGCGGTGCTGCAGATTTTCGGTGTCTGTCCTGGATGGTATTAACAGGGCAGGACATCATGCAAAAAGACAGATGCTTTGGTTTAAAAGAAAAGAAAAAAGAAAAATCAGTGCCTAAAGAAGGGATTTGGCTTTGCCCTGTAACAGTCCCAGTCCGTGCTGGGGGGACCACCCCGCGCTTCTGGGCCAAAGGATCAAAACAGACCGAGAAGGAATATAACCTGGGAACCTCCCACCTGCTAAATTCTCTGTAAAAGATAACGAGTCGGAGCGTTCCTCCCAGCTGCAAAGCTCGACTCCTTTCTCTCTGAGCGCATCGACTCCTCTGCTCAGTCCTGCAGTCACTCCACGTGCCGTTTGGCCACGCTTTTCCTTCCGCCGCAGAGCCCCGGCGGCAGTTAAAGACCAACCGGGGCCGGCAGATGTTAGTAACGTGCGACCCAGCTGTGGAGACAGCAACGCGGGCAGAGGGGCAGAGGGGAGAGCTCTGCATCCGTGGACTTGAGCTGAAGTCTGCATCAGCGAGCCCATGAGCTGCCGGAGGGGCCGGAGCAGCGCTCTGCTTCACGGCCGTACCTGATGGAAACTCAGACCTGCTCATCCTCCTCCCAACAGAGCCAGCCCCTGACTCCCCCTCCCGTAGGGAAACCCACCCACGCTGGGGACCAGCTCAGCCCACCCCTGAGCCCCAGCCCTGCGAGCCCCGGGGGGGTGATCTCAGCCGAAAAGTCACTTGACTTTGTCCCAGCCACGCAGGTTTGGTGGCCATTCCCACGGGCATCACAGGCATCACAGTTCGTTAACCCGCCCGGGCGCCCTGCTGCCGCCGCTCACCGTCAATGCCACGCACTGACCTCTCCAGCAAAGGCAAAGGCTTTGTCACGTATCAGATAGTAGGTTTTAATTAAAAATGCCCAATCCTTGTAGCTAATGAACGGTCACCAAATTCCTTTTTGCGTCGCTTTGAGATTAATCTGAATGCAGAGTTTGCCCAACAGCTTCTAGCAAGAGCGAGCTCGATTGGTGGAACCTTTGCTTTGCCTTTCCTACCCCTGAGGCTTTCCCGTGCCAGGAGTTGGGTTTGGAGCAAATCTCCAGTGCAACGAAGGCCCCGAGTTTATCTGTAACCCCAACTCTATGTTGGTCTCTAGTTTTTCTGGTTTCCCGTATACATTAAATACGCAACAGCTTTTGGGATTCTGTAAATATGGCCCAAGAAGGAGATATGGCAGCGGCAATAACATTTGGCACCAACACATTGGTCACCCACCTCTCAGCCATTCTTTGATGCCGTTAACTACCACGTGGCCCTGCGTTTGCCCCAGAAATGTTCATCATTTGGAGCTAGGGGGGACGACAAGGTGAACCAGGAGGCAGCAATCCTGCACCAGCTGGAAGGGCACGGAGCTGGCAGAGGGGGCTCGCACGGCCGCCTGGGCAGCAAAACCCTGCGGGGAGCAAGTCCTTCAAAGGGCTTGGAGAAGTGCCCTGGTGCTCACGAGCCAGCCCCTGTGTGGTTTCTGTCCTGGGCTTACACCAGCTCTAATTTACTCTGAGCTGGAGGTTGCACTGGGCCACCAAGTGGCCACCAAGTGGGGGTTGCCAGACCCCAGCAGAGAGCAGGGACTTGGAGTGGTGCCAAGAGGCTTTTGAAAACACTGAAGCTGTTGAGATGTCAGCTGCTTTCCTTGCCCGGGCACTTCTGGAAATCCCCCTTAATATTTAATTAGTGTATGTGCTACATGCCGGGGCTTGGCAAGCGGGAAACCTTCCTCTGGTGTCTCGTGAGATCCCCAGGTAAAACCTTGGTCAGCACAAAAAGTCACCCCCCGCTCAGGCAACACAATTCCGTGCCATCTGTATTTAGGATTGTAGTATTCAAGGTGTCAACTTTGACAACCTAATGGAAGAGGAAACCGGGAGCATCAGGGCATCGTGGTGCCTCTGGGCTCTGCACACCTCCAGCACCACAGCTCCGGGATGGATTCCCAAAACAAACCCGGGTTTGGCTCAGTTCAGCCCCAAACCTCCCCCGTTTAACAGGTCTGATGTCCAGCAGGACACCCCATGTCCCACCCAGACGGCAACGAGCCCTGAAGGCGCAGGCACCATCACATCAGACAAACCCTGGAATTCCCAGCGCCCAGGTTACACGTACAACGAGCTGATTTGCAATGGATAAAGGGAGAAATGAAGCCGCCAAACCTGCTGCCTCCTCTCCCAGCAGCAAATCTCCATCTCTGGTAGACGAGAGGGGCCGGTGGTTCCCCTCTGCACGGCGGCTGGGGCGGTCCCCGCGCGGCCCAGGGTGGGATGCACACGCACTGCTATTCTCAGTAATAAGGTGCCTGTCAACATATAAACCAATTAGGTGCAGCTTTTGTGTTCACAATAAGGCTGGGCAAAATGCTTTCTACGAGCGAGTGCTTTCAAGTGAAAAATGGCTTCTGAAAGAATCTGACAGTTTGCACATGAGGTTTCAGTTTGCTCAGGGTTTGGTTGTTTTGGGGTTTTTTTCTTCAATTCAAGTAATGAAAATTCTCACATTGTTTCAAACCAAGAAACTGTGTCTCAGTTTTCAACAATCCTTCCCTCGCACACGCGCACACTCAGTTGCTTTTTGCTTTTCTTCCCTTTCTTTCTTTTTTTTTTTTAGTCACAGGAGAAAGATGGAAAAAAAGGAAGAAAAGAAAAACCATGTTTGGGAGGAACACACAGGCAGCAATTATTTTATTCATTTTAATCATATGAACTTATTTCAAACCGCTGTTTGTGTGTGTTTCCATGTACTACCAAGCAAGAGCCACGTTTTGGGGTGGGAGGTATTTACCATTCTAGTTTTAGTTTTCAAACTACCAGTTAACCACTGACATCACAGAGCAGCCTTTATTTTAAAAATAAACCCTGAATTCTGGATTAAATCGGGGATGAGGAAATGTAGGCACCCTTGTACTTTGCCTATGACTCCAGATGCCCCCAAAACTGGTTTTGTCCCAGGTGGCAAAGCTGAAGAACAGCACGTTAGTCCCATATATCATGTAACTTTTCAGAGGACAACGTGAACAACTCCTGTTTAGTCTACATGGAGGCATCAACCAAGTTTTGCGTTTGGAGTTCAAGCGCAGAGTGCTATAGTGAGCCTGAGTGATTTCTAGTCATAAAAACCCAAAGATGCTCCCCAAAATAAGGACCCAGCAGTCCTGGCTCAGCTCCCCGCTCCAGGTACGGAAAGGTTCCGGAGGGCAACTTCAGCCGTGTTTCAGCAAAGGCTAATTGCTGTTGGTAGCAGATAACATGAGAATTACAAATATTAAGAGTCATTATCATCTCCCTCTAGTGGTTACGCAGCTCTCCGGACCCCAGACGTGGGATCTGCGCTGCCAAAAGGCAGCGGTGCTTTCGGAGAAGAGCTGCGGAGGGAAAGGAGCAGCCTCAGAGGATGGGGAGTCCGCAACAAGGTGCCGGGACAGAGCCCCCTTTGCACAGCCCGGCGGTGAAACACTGGCAGGGTTGGGATGTGGCTGGCTCAGCACCGACACCCTCCTCCTCCCCGAGATGCTGCAGGCGGCCCGAAACCACCTCGAAATAACCACCGAGCGTCATTCACTGGAAGCAGAGTGTGCATCTGCGCCGTGTTACACAGAAGTTGGCGGCGTTGCTCGTGGTGTGGCCGCAGCACCAGCGCTGCCCTGGGCCCTTCCCGGCTGGCACGACACCTACGGCTCTCGGCACAGCGCAGGACCAGCAGGAAAGGGAGGCATGGATGGGGTGGGAAACATCACCTTGAGAAAAATACATGCTTTTTCCCAGCTGGTCAGGGGCCACAGAAGAGCTATTTTGTAATGAAAGGCAAAATCACGCACCCCGGCACCTGCGATCCCCTTTCAATAAAGTCCTAAGTTGCGGGGACACATTTACTGTGGAAAGCTGTTTTGGTTTAGGGATGGATCAGTTTAAGGAGGGAAGTGTCAGCAGTGCCTTGCACCGGGACGCGGGCTCACGCGGTCCCCGCAGCCTGCGGAGCGATGCCGGGCACCCGCCGCTCTCCGCGTCTTTTGGGGACGGACCCACCTGTTCCAGCTGAAGGGGTTTTGTTCCACCTTCCAGAAAGAAAAACTCGGGGGGGTGGGGGGAGATACGAAACCTACCCAAATGTTTAAAGGCAAAGAAAACCCTCCCGTCCCAGGGAACAGCAAACCTCGCAACATGTGGAAAAGCCATTTCCAGAAACAAGTGGATTCCAGTTCCCTTTTTATACAGGGACAGCGAGGAGGTACAACAGCAGCCGTAGGGGAAAGCAGGAGGAGACAGAGGACGTGGGACTCAGGTTTGATGTTTGGGGCCAGCTAAGCCTTCGGGTGGAAAGTTCTCATAGCCTTGCAGGTTGTTTTGCAAAGCCCCCCCCAGTACTTTGCCTCCCGTAGCAGGAGGAGGCTGACAGGCATCACGCAGGCTGCAAATTCGGGTTATCTCCCTACGCAGGACCAGCAAGGCGCAACCCGACACAGCGATTCTTGCTCAGGCTCGTCGCGGCGAGATTTTTTGGTTTTGCATGAAGAAAGAGCAAGCGGAGGAGGGGGGCCAAGGGGCTGAGAGCGATATGTACCCACGTATGGCAACAAATAGATTTCAATTAAAAAAATAAAATAAAATAAAAAGTATCTGTAAAGGTCTGTACAGCACAAACGATGTGGGGAATTCCCAAGGGCGGCTTTGAAATCCACAGTGTTGTATTTTGAAATGGACACAGACCTTGGCGGGAAGTGGGGGAGCAGACAGTAATGGTTTAATAGACTGTGGAATGGCTATAAAAAAAAAAAAAAAAAAAGGGGGAAAAAAGAAAAAGCAGATGGCAGCCCCTTCGCAGGAGCCATAAAATTTCATGGTGTATTTTCTATCCATGGCTTCACTGTAATTCAAGCCTTGGGGGCCAACTTTCTCTGGCAGTGGTTAGCGAGGGGCCTTGGAGGGCAGCAGTAACAAAGGGTGGACACTTCTTGGGCCCGCTGACCAAATGCTCCTTTATTGGGCTGGAACAGGAAATTAAAAGCAAATCATTTCAGAGAAACACCTAGGAGACTTCCCAAAGGCAGCCTCAGAGCGGCAGGTCACAGCCCCAGAAATGAAATCAGGAAAAACCCCAAAAGTCCTAGGAAACAGAAATGGGAAAGGAGGCTCTTTGCATCCGCAGACGGAAAACAAAGCTCAAAGGAGCTCTGCTGTCCCTTGCCACAGCCCCCATCTTGCATGAAAAGACGTTGTGATTTCCAAAGCCGTGTCCTGCCTGGGCCACCGAGCTCGTGGGGAGGACACGCGGTCAGGCCAGGACTGCATCTGTCTTACAAGCAAACCTCTTAACCTCCACCTTTTGCTGCTAACCGTGATCTGGGTACCTGGCTCTAAATTCGATCTAAACAAGGTCCAACTAAAGACCACAACTAGATTTGACTTTGCCTTATTACCATGTAAGATTTGAACCAAGATCCCAGATATGAATGCAAATAGAACAGACTATAAAGGTTAACATGCACATTTTTTGGTTCCAGCTGCAGTTATTCGCAGCATCCTGCGTTTCAGTAGCAGAGTTTGGGCCAATTCTGGTGGTGTTTCAAGTTTGCAGTTTGTCTGTTACCAAAGTCCACCCCCGGTGCCATCGCTTATTTTTTTTCGTTTGACACCACGGAGCACAGCACTGTGTAAACGGAGCACCCAGTAAACACCAGTTTGGTTAACCTGGCCCCGCATCGCTCATTCGCCGTCTCTTGCCGGTACAGGAGAGCATCACCAAACCCAGAAACGCAACACACCTTCCACTGTTTCAGCCTCTCCTTCTACCCGGCACGTGGTCATTTGGGATGTGAATACAACACAAGAGATTAAATGTTAATCTGTCCGTGATACATAAATAAAACAGAGCAATTACGATGCTGGAAGAAAAAAAGGGGAGGAATTATTTTAATTTGATCTATCTTGCAAATATATTTTGACACTGCAGTTCAAAGATTAAGCATTCCACACCCATTAGAGATAAAAAGCAATAATTAGAAATGAATGCAGTGAAAACTCAATTTTTCTTCCACCTGTTTCCCACTGGAACAATTGCTGTGGGAGCTTAAGGAGAAAAAGGGAGGAAAAAAAATAAGCCTTATGAAGCTGTGTGCTTCAGTTCCATTTATTCTAATTATTCCAAGATCTGTTTCTAATAGGTTTACAAAACCATTTGATTCCAAATTATATCAAAACGACTTGGAAGATGAGAAATATTTTCTCAAGTATTAATCATTTTTTTTTTAAAAAAAAGCTTCATTTAAAAACTCACCACTATGAACAGTACTCAGTCAGAAGCACTTCAGGATCTCCACGCAGATGCTTAGACTCTTTGGTGAAGTGCATATATGTGGGTCTGAATTCTTTATTTTCGTAAATAATGCAAAGCTTACAGTTAATGACAATCAGACTTAGGGGCTGCAAATGGCCAGTGTTACACAAACCGGGGGTAGCAAAAAGGAGTCAGGGTCTTAGAGACGGAGATCCTGGCGGCAGTGTCAGCCATGCGCATGCTCAGCGCTGGGCAGAGCTGCATCCTGAGCACATACGTAAATATTTCATAGAATCATAGAATGGTTTGGGTTGGAAGGGACCTTCAAGATCATCCAGTGCCACCCCCNCCAGGTTGCTCCAAGCCCCGTCCAACCTGGCCTTGAACACCTCCAGGGATGGGGCAGCCACAGCTTCTCTGGGCAACCTGGGCCAGGGGCTCACCACCCTCACAGCAAAGAATTTCTTCCTGATCTAAATCTCCCCTCTTCCAGTTTGAAGCCATTCCCCCTCGTCCTATCACTCCATGCCCTTGTACAAAGTCCCTCCCCAGCTCTCCTGGAGCCCCTTTAGGCACTGGAAGGCTTCAATAAGATCTCCCCGGAGCCTTCTCTTCTCCAGGCTGAACCCCCCCAACTCTCCCAGCCCGTCCTCCCAGCAGAGGGGCTCCAGCCCTCGCAGCATCTCCGTGGCCTCTGGCCCTGTTCCACCAGGTCCACGTCTCTCCTGTGCTGAGGTCCCAGAGCTGGAGGCAGCACTGCAGGGGGACAACACAGCTGGGAGGGGGGAGAGAGACTGTGAGCCCTCTGCCTGCGTGAGGAATTAAAGCAGTTGGAGGTGCAGAGAGTAAAGGAAACTCGTGCTCTCCGTTAGGTGTCCAACTTTTCAAAGCACTCAGAGCCTAAAATTGGGCAGCAGAATAAAAAAAAATGCATTTTCTCATCGTTTTGCTGGTGGCACAGGATGAAATGACCCATTTTCCCACTGAGGCACAGAGCAGGAGGAAGGGGGAGAAGCAGAAGTGAGTTTCCCCCTCCCTGTGCACCACTGAGATCCCTTCATTGCTAAAGAACCGAAACCCAGAGATGCCATTGCTCAGCAAATTACTTATTTTAGCTATTTCTTTATAACGATCTCGCAGGTGCACATCATTTGCAGGGCACCAAAGGTCTATTTTTGATATTTCTGAGCTATCAGGGTCTGTAAGAAAGCGGGATTCCCACTGCTGGGGCCATCCCGCCTGACCATGGTTTTGGAGGAGGTTCTCCCTGTGTGTACAAGGCAGCGGCACTGTTTCCCACTAATGAGCAATTCCTCAGGAAGGTTAAAGAAAAGTCAAGGTTTTCATTAAGGGCTTGGACCACTTAATTGGTCTGTTCTGACAAATGCAAGAATATTTGCGGAAAGGCCGGGCAGATAAAGGAAAAAGTAAACAAGGTCAGCAGCGTCCGTGTGAAACAAACCCGGGAACGTGCGGCTGGAAAACCGCTACTGCCGCTGCCAGAAAGGGGATGTTTTCACCTCATCCCACTTTCTGCAGTTTGCACTTGGGGGTAAGTCGCTGCTTGCTGTTATTCAAGAATTTGCCTTAGAGGTGAGCAGACTGGTTTTGAAATCATAGAATCATAGAATC
This sequence comes from Anarhynchus alexandrinus, assembly GCA_008711295.1. Taxonomy (NCBI): domain Eukaryota; kingdom Metazoa; phylum Chordata; class Aves; order Charadriiformes; family Charadriidae; genus Anarhynchus; species Anarhynchus alexandrinus. The sequence continues at coordinate 58,269 of VUYV01000152.1, forward strand.
ACAGAGTGGTTTGGGTTGGAAGGGACCTTGAAGATCATCCAGTCCCACCCCCCTGCCCTGGGCAGGGACACCTCCCACCAGCCCAGGTTGCTCCAAGCCCCGTCCAACCTGGCCTTGAACACCTCCAGGGATGGGGCAGCCACAGCTTCTCGGGGCAACCTGCGCCAGGGGCTCACCACCCTCACAGTCAACAATTTCTTCCTAATATCTCATCTAAACCTGCCCTCTTCCAGTTTGAAGCCATTCCCCCTCATCCTATCACTCCATGCCCTTGTCAAAAGTCCCTCCCCAGCTCTCCTGTAGCCCCTTTAGGGACTGGAAGGCCGCAATAAGGTCTCCCCAGAGCCTTCTCTTCTCCAGGCTGAATCAACGCAAGATCTCCAGGCACCCGGGGGCACAGTCTGGACAGGGGTACCTGACCACCCATCTCAAACGGTGCCCCAGCACTCCTCTGTCGGGCAAGCCGAGACCGGGCTGCACCATCTTGTTTGGATGGGCAGGAGAGGAAATGAGCTAAGAGAATATGTGTTTCGTCTAAACTTGGATTTGATAAAATAAAATCGTAAAAAGCATTGAAAATATGTCCAGGAAAAGAAACCGATTCTTTTTTTTTTTTCTGCAGTTTTGTGTCCCCCTGCCCCTGTTTCATTTATTCCCTACTTCACCTTCTTTAAGAAAGGAAATTTTCCACCAAAAGGTGTAAAAAACTTGTGCCTGTTATTAGACATGTTCAATAAAATAGGAGGAAGTACAAAATCGGGCAATAGACCAGACGGCATCATCTTGTCTCCATCTTCAGTGATCTCTGCCCTGTTGTCACCGGCACTGTGGGGCTGTCTCAGCTCTTTCCGGGACACCCCTCCCTGGTAACACCCCGAAAGAGCCCCGCGGTCCACGGGGCGCTCCTCTGACACAGGGCACCCGGGAAGATGAAACGCGAAATGTTCAAACCAGACCAAAAGAAGCATTTCTAATGTGAGTAATTATCCTGTGGCGCTTCCTGCCATGCGATACAAGAGAAGCAAATAATGCAGAATAATTCCTCAAAGACTCGCTTACTGGGTTGAATAACAGCATCAGCTGCAGTTTCGCTGCCTAGGTCTGGTGTTATGGCGGCTCCCGGTCCTTGTGCTTCAAACTAATCTCCCGCTGGGATTAGAAAAGCAAACAATATCTCAGTGTCAGCGACACTCACAGCTTCAGGTAATACGGAGGGCTCAAGCGATGCTGGTGAAGGAGATAAAGCACCAGTTTTGCTTGCGTCTTTCCCCATGAACCGGTTTATTTGCCCATACCCTTTTCCCCTACAGCGTAGAGGAAGGCTTTCTCTAATGGGGATGCCTCTCCTTTGCTTAAAGCCAACCGCTTAAGAAATATAAAGCACCTTAAAAGTGTAAGGAGCTTGCATTTATTCCGAACAAGCCAACTCCTCTGGCTGCAGGGAGACTCCAGCTCCTGCGGGTCATCTGCCAGCGCCTCCCAGGCGCGTTCAGGTGGCTTCACACATCCCAGCTTTTTGGGTGCCCAACTCCTCCGTCGCAGCCCGCTGCACAGAGTACGGGGTTTTTTCCAGAGCCGGCCATCACCGTGGCACAAGCACACGATGCACGACCATGCCCTGCCCCGAGAGCTCGGCGGAGCCGCCGCTTTCACGCTCAGGTTGGCACATTCGCTCCTCCCCGGAGCAGGTGCCGGAGCCGCTGGTTTGCGGTGTCATTAAGGAGCAGCTATTTCATGTCCTTACATAGTAACCTCCGTGCTGCACATGAGTAAACTATGGAGTTACACATTAGGTCGTAACATTTCAGGACCTATTAGGAACAAAAGTGCCTTTGTGAACATGCAGGTTACTGAATAACCTCCTCCATTCCCATAAAAAGCAGGAAGCAGGATGGAGCTTTTTTCTTCTTTTTAAATAAGATGTGGTTTATATGCCAGTCAGGGTCCTGAGGCTCCTTTTTGTGTCTCCACGACTCGTCTGCCTTGCTCTTAGCCCATCAGCCATCCTCAGAGCAGAGTTTCAGTGGGACTGAGCCCTAAAACAGCTTTTGAGTCCCAAGACAAAGGGATCTGAGGTCTTGCTCTGTAGGGCGGGAGCAACAGTACCCCTGAAACACCCAAACCCACCTATCTTTGGGCGCATTACACCTGCTCCGTGCTGCCCTGGGGGCTAATGGGAAAACAAGTCAGGGTTTGGGGTTTTTTTTAGAAAAAAAATGCAGAGCCATCCTATGAGGAGGGAGGAAGGGAGGGAGGGAGAAAATGCAACCCATGTGTACGTGTAGTTATGCTGCAGCTCATCTACTGGCATGAGATATCCTAGTTAACAACCTCGAGGTCAAAACTTGACCTTCTTCCAGCCCACGGCGGTTGGACGGGCTCAGTGACAGGGGTGATACCGGGGCACCGCGCGGTTGTTGACTGGGCCAGCGGCAAGGCGGGACGGTGTACATAACCTCGTAGCCCTCCCCTGCCCTCTGCCAGCCGCCGCGTTCTTCACTGTTTAGGGGTTTGACGTGACTGTTTATCGCAGGAACATTTCTCAATCACCTGCAGACCCTCTGGAGAGGAGCCAAAACTGCCGCCAGCACCCGACTCTGGACCCTGCCCAGCGGGTCTGCACCGGGCGCATCTGAACGCTCGAAGGCTGCTCGTTTTCCTGCTGCTTTCCCATCTGCCGCCTCCCCTGGGCTATCTCCTACCCAATTTTCTCCATCTCTGCAACAGCCTTTTTTTTTTTTTTATGGATTAGACATACAGAGACGCCAACACGCACCGAGCGCTGAAGCCCACTGCCCCGTTATGGACTGTTGCTCCAGTTGCACGTCTTCTGCAGCACTTTCTCATGCCACCCCAGCCTGTGCCCCAAAACTGAGTGTGGTGGGGAGCCCTGGCACTGGCCAGAACTACCCGAGCTGGAGTTATGTCTCCCTGAAATAGTTGGCCAGGGACACTGAAATGCCACATAGCTCCCTGCTCTTGTGCTGACCTGGACGGTTATCACTCTCCACCAACAAGCTGTCCTTTCGCACGGGACCAGCTGAGTCCTCTCCCTGCTGCCGAGCAATCCCGCTTTCCCCCTGGAAACCCCTGCACGGAGCCCTGGGAACTCAAAAGCAACAGCTCTGTGCTTTCTGACCCTCGTTTCCTCTTCCGAGCCGAAGAGAGCCGTTCTCTCATAACCAGACTTCCCAGACTTGAAGGGACGTTCATGTCTCTGTAACTCTAATTATGTTACTCGCATTGGAAGCGATTGGCATTTCCCGCCGGCTGCAGCGGGGACAGTGCTGGGTAATGCCGCAACACCCACAGGCGCTTCTGCCGTCAAAGCCTCACCCCAAATCCCAGCAGAGGCAGGAGCACAGTCAGCCCGAGAGCTCACGTGCCACGATTCCCAACCTGGCACCCTCACCGCTGGATAAAGCACTTAAAAGCACATCTATAAATAAACTCGGGCCTTATATAAACCCAATTAGAATACACTGGCAAATTATTCAAGGAGGCTGGCAGACACATACTTCACTTCAGGTCTCAGCCACAGGAGAGTATTATGGGTTTCGCATTACAGGGAATGCATTGTGACTTTGAGTTATATTGCACTTAGCCTGTAAGTGAAACAATAACAGCTTGGTCTATGGAGATAACACCCCAGATCAGCTCCCTACAATAAATTAGTGAAACATTCCACTCCCCGGCGCTGCAGTCTCACACCTCTAAATATCAACACAAACTCCAAAGGTTTGATGGAAAAAATGGTGTTAAGTCTCATGGCGTTTGAGGAATTTCCCAATATGCACTAAATTAACTTTCTGGCTGCACTAAACAGGGTGGTAGAAAACAGCCCCATCTGAGACAGATGCAAGGCGAGAGATCCAAGCAGCTGTTTTGCACATGAAATCAGATTGAGATTAACACTTGCCCTTGGTGTTCTCGCTCTGGGGGTAAAATACAGCTTCAGGGACCCCTCTGCTTAAAAATACCTTGAGTTTCTTTAGTGGACTAGGATGAATTGGGAATTGGAGATCTCCAGGCCACGAAAAGTCAAAGAACAAAACTCTCCCTCTAAAAGTAAAACCTTTGACTTACATGCATCCCTTTTGTTTCCTCTAGCTTGGCATTTTAAGGATTTGGCCCAGACCATGAAAGTCTAGTTCATCAGATTCAACTGGAGGAAACCACCCACTGCTGCACTTCGCTGTTGCAAGAGGACTGACACAGGCACAAAATACGATTAAGAATAGAAGTGAAGTTTTGTACAAGGAAGAGATGTCTTTTAGTGGGGTAAAAAGGTGGAAGAAAACAGGAAGGTTTTCATGGAGACAACCTAGTGAAGACTTGTTCACTGGAGAGATCGACCATGCTTTTCATAGAATCATAGAATGGTTCAGGTTGGAAAGGACCTTGAAGGTCATCGAGTTCCCACCCCCCTGCCATAGGCAGGGACACCTCCCACCAGCCCAGGTTGCCCAAGGCCACGTCCAGCCTGGCCTGGAACACCTCCAGGGATGGGGCCTCAACAACCTCTCTGGGCAACCTGTTCCAGTGCCTCACCACCCTTAAAGTGAAAAACTTCTTCCTTTTGTCCCCATTTGTTGATATTTGCGTAAATTCAAAATCCCAGAGAAGAGAAAGAGCAGCCCAAGTGCTGACCAGCCTGAATAAAACTGGCCAGGATGTCCTGGCTGCTGGCCTCTCTTTTACCCCATCCCTGGTTAAACGCCAGCCTGGGCACTCCAGCGGACAGCCGGTGCGTCCCCCGCGGCCCAGCACCACGTCCCACAGGATTCAGCTCATTTAGGCCACTCGGCAGATAACACGAGTTTGTTTTCGGAAAGGCAAAGCAATCTGTCCATAAGGATTTCTCACGCTTGGTGTGCCAGCCCCGGCCAGGGAAATACAACATTAACTACATCAAAAGGAATTGTTGAATGAATAAATTATAAAAGCATTCAGAGTACCTATCTGGGGTATGATTTTACACACTGGTGCCGAGCAGGTTAAAGGAGCATGTTTTGCTGTTATTGCGTTCCCGGCTCTGTCTGCGAGGACTGAGCATCGCTGTGAAAGTGAGACTATGGACACGAGCTCCCCGCCGGCACAGCAGGACCAGACGCGCGTTTTGCTCGTGTCACCTCGCCTCTGAGCATCACCCTCCAGAGCAGGGCGGCACAAACGCTGACCTTACGCAGCACAAGAGGAAGAAGAGCCCTCCAGACAAAGCTAAACACAAGCCCATCGAAAACAGTCCTCGAATTGCAATTGCACAGAGCCTGCTGAGCCCCGTCCTCCTCCTCTCTGCAGCCGCACAGCGCAACGTTAACGTCCTGCTTAGGCAGCATCCATCGCCCTGGGACGGGCAGCTCTTCGCATAGACTGAGCTGTTCGAGCCCTTACGTACCATTTCACGTTTGCAAACATTGTACAATTAAGCCTCGCAACCCTTGTGTGGACGGGCTGAGTGTTATTCATCACAGTTTCTCAGCCAGGGAAAGCGAGGCGGAGAGTCATTAAGTGATTTATCTAATATCACACCGAAATCCTACAAGAGAATTAGGATTATCACCCAGATCTCTGGATTACCAGCCTTTTCATACGCAATTTACTCCTGATCAAAACCATAAAGTCCACTTCAGGGCTTTGCTCATGGGAAGATTTCTAACCATGCTGAGTTTATACAGTTATGTTTTTTCTCATGGGGAAGAAAGACAAAAATAAAATAAAAAAAAAAAGAAACAAGAAAGACCAAAGATCTAATTACCCTTTCAACCAGCAAGCACACACAAAGTTTGTGCCTTTGTGCTAAGAACAGTCACCGATGGACTTCCAAATCAAACTTTCCTAAATAGTACAGGGAGAAGGACCCACACATTTTGGTGCTAATCGCAGAATTACCTCCTGTGCAGAGGCCCAAGCTCCATTCGTGGAGCAGCAGGGTGAAAGCCCAACACCATAAAAGTCTCGGGACGGCTGCCGTTCCCGTTGGTGGGGCCAGGGTCTCACTCGGGGTGGTTAGTGGGTGAATGCTGTTGCCTTTGGCATGACAGACCTCCCTGGGTCACTGTAAATTATTACAAAACAGTATTAATTTTGGCTTTTTACCCAAAGAAATAAAAGCCTGTTCGGGACTAAAGCCTACCCACACGTAGACAAGCTACAAGCTTCAATCAGGGGAGAGAAAAAGGCAGCTCGGAGCCGGAGGCGAAAACGGGGATCTGCTGCTGCCTCGCATCAAATCCAGACTTCTCATCACAAAAGATTTTAATTTGGCCCCTGCTGTACAACCGCAGTCCCTGTTAGAGCGATCTCCCCAGGCAAGGCAGTAAATTACGTGTCCCTGCATCTGGCCCCTCCGGTCTCCTGTCCATATGTTAACTCTCAGTGCTGGTTAACAGGGTTTGGGTGAGCCCAAGCTCTGGCCCTGAATGTCCCCCAGCTTCCCCCAGCCAGCTCCGTGGGTGATTTCAAGGTATATCATCACAGCCACCTCCCAGAGGTGTTATTTGCCATCTGGAGCTGGGCAAGCCTTTCAAATGAACGCGTCATCCATCAAAAAGCACACTTTTCTGCAAACTCAAATTGTTTTAATTTGAAATATAGTTTGTTTGCAAAAAAAAAAAAAAAAAGAAAAATCCATAAAATAAAAATATTGGTGTTTTCAAAGCAAAGTACTTCAGTTTTACTCTGAAGCAATGTCCTTATTTTTGAAGTGAGAACAAGCTTCATTTCTAGAAAGAATTTGAAAGAATTAAAAACTTAAAGCCAACAGAATACTTTCTGACTGACTCAGGACCAGATGGTCAAATGGAAAAACAAAAAAACCCAAATCAAACCCATCGCCTTCATTTCCCTCTCTCCATGCCCCCAAAATTTCAGGTCGATCCAATCCAGCTTCTACAAGTTCCACCAAAACCAAAACCCAGTGAGATCAGGGGGCACGGACAGCGGTGCCGGGCTGTGCAAACATCCATTTTCCACCAGAAACCCCCAGGAACGGGCCCCCCCCGGTCCCCTCTTGCTGACGGAGCCGGGGATCAGACCTGGCGTGTACAAGGGAACTCAGCCAAGATCCCATTTCTTCCTCCATGGTGCCCCATGGCTACTACACAAAGAGGAGAGACACAGTTGCTCCCATTTCCTTCTCTCTGGCACTACATGTCCCAAAACACATTTAGCCCTGAGTTTTTGGGGAACTCGGGATTTTACTCTGAGAGAATTTACCCCCACTGCAATGACCACAACCACTCTACAAGGGGCTGATATTTATTCTAAAAGCCTTTCTGGCCCATTAGCCCTGACGTTGACCACCCGCCCTGCTTTTACACCTCCAAACCCAAGCTTTGGAAGGCCCTGCAGATGTGCTAACAGCTGGGCTTCCCTGAAAGCCACTGTGGAGCCTGCAAAAGCCCAGCACCCAGGGCAAACCTTTCCTACCACTCAGCACATCACTGCTCCGGGATGGGGAACAGAAGTGTATTGCAACTACAGTTTGAGACCCTTTATTTTTTTTTTTCCCCACTTATTTTTAAATGTGTCTACAAAATGAAATCATTTTGACTCCAGGCTGTTTACAGCCCTCACATCTGAAACGGATTTTGCCACTTTGGTGTCGGAAGGCTGGGTGTGCAAAAAGAGACATAACATAAAAAAATCCCTAACGATAAGGAGGCAAATCGCTTGTAAATTGAGCCGTAGTGTCTTTGGTTGTGTGACATCAATTTAATTCTTTTACTGCCATGCTTAGGCAGAAACACTCCCTACCTAGCCAGTGATCATAGAAAAAAAGGTAATAAGCATATAACAAGGATGCCCAGAAACAAATAACGCCGGGCTTTTGAAGGGATTGTGTTTTGGAGTATTTGCATTTCAATGGGATGGAAAGCATCGTTTCTCAACTGTGTCTTGCCAAACTCTCTGGAACACCCTTTTCTTTCTCTTTGATTAATCATTTCATGCTCAGAGTCTTTTAAAATACTGCCACTTCCAGCAAGGAGATAAATGTGCGTCTCTTCAGATAAACGATGAACCTTAAGGCTCTGCTCTGTTTTGCTCTTCTCCTCTGCTAGCTACTTCAACTCCTAAATCAGCAAATACGCAACATAGATTTTTCTGGCTGTGGGAGAAGAGCTAGTGCATTTGAAAGACTAAAGCAAAGCTACAGGTTCCCCTGCCTCAACTCGGGCTGAGAAATTACAAAAGCCAATCTAATAAAAAGGTGAATTTTTCCAAGTGCGCAGCATGATTAAAAATCAGCCAATTAAATTTCTGATTCAATATAAAACCTGAACGTTTCCAAATGTATAAAACAGTTGACACCAGCATGACACCTGCCCTTTCCCTGCAGCTCTCCATATGGAAAAGAGATCTACCTGCCGGCTCCATAGCAAAGGAGTTTGGACTGAGCTAAGCTAGATTTGCCAGCAAAGTCTTTGTCCCTAGCAGAGGTCCTCAACGCAGACCTGTTTTGCTTCTCTTCTTAAAGCTGCTTTAGCATGGTACAGCATGAAAATGCTCTACCAGCTCAAAGTTTCTTGCCCTGGATGGTCATCTGTCTCCGGCACTGGCTGCAGGAGCTGCTATTTAGAGACAGCACATGAGCTTGGCCGCTTTCTGCGGCTCCTTCCCTTAGTACCCACCAAACACCCACAGCAGCTGGACGTGGGGTACTAGTCACATCCCTGCCCAGTCCTTTCAGTGTCCATTTATTAAGCTGTGGTGCAGGAGTTTTTAAAGTCCCCCTTTGAGCCTGCTGACTCACCACCTTCATCATTCTGCACACCTCTCCCATACTCCATCTCAGCTTTCTCGTCTCCAGACTGAAGAGTCATGGCCACAGAAAGCAGCTTTTCCACCCCCATTTACTGCAACACTTTCTCCAGCTGCACTATGGCACAATCACAGGATTAATTTTACTTAATTACAGGACTAGATATAATGAACGAGCCAGGTCAAAGAGCAATTTGGGCAAGTTTGCTGCACAGTGGGCCAGGCACCACGAGAGCTATGCTGGTACCCCCTCAGAGCAGAAAGCAAGGAGCTCAAGGAGACCAGCTCAGGTCCCAAAGGCAGTAAAGTTTCCTTAACCCAACGTGGCTCTTGCATGCTTTTCTCAGCACCATGAAGTCATCCACACACAGAATGATCCTCCTCCTACCACGTTCTTTCCAATCCCAGAGACAGTTTGGTCCTGCTCATCGCTCCCAGCCCTGTGCTGCGTTGCACAAGGTGGACGTGCCCACCACGAACTCTGGAGCATCCGGCTCTTCTCCCCTCAAAGAAAGGGACGGCGCAGTGACACGAACAACAGGCAGCTTTGAAGCTGACTGACACTGTTTTGAACCTCAAGGGAAGTTGAAACTTGGTTCAAATTTCATTTTAAGTGATCACTCCCCATTCCTAGGGCTCACATATATCAATGTCATAGGCAGCGGGTAATATATTATATATGTATTCCATGAGTGACTACACACTCAGGAAGTATGAAATACTTTTTGTGTTCTATTTACGTATGTACAAAACTACTAATCAGCAAAAGAGTAGGTTTCACAGAAAAAAAAAATCCAAAGCTTTATTAAATATCAAGTGCAAAAGTAATCCTGAAAACAAAGAAAAGAAAAATCAGCTTAAGAGGAGAAAGGGAATAAATAGAACAAACTGCAAACCAAAACTAATGTTTTGGCCTGGGAGAGGGGGGAGGAACCCACCCTGTATTTCTGGAGAACTGAGCCCTTCACTCCTGCTATGTGCTGTTTTACTGACCTCCACACTTTGCGAAAAAAGGCTATTCCCACACTTCTATTCACCAGATTAACTCACGAGTCGGCACAAATATTCATTCGTAAAGCCGGCAGGAACTGCTGACGCTTTTCAAGAAACCCACCGGGATTTCAAATTCTCAGCAGTTTGGAGAGCAGCACGTGAGCAGTGCCATCCCTGCCCGCAGGTTACCAGGGAGCTGTGCGGAGGAAATATTTCTGTAGGAAGAAGAGGCCTTTTAACAGAAACACCACGAAGCAAACTGCTGCTCCCTCCCGTTTCCTTCTGCAGCAGTCTCCCCGCAGGTCCTCACCATGCTGGGTGGATGAGACAAGAGGAGCACATGCATCACTCTTGTGGGTAATACCTCTCTGACACTGTCCAGGATCCTCCTACCCACACATTAAGGGCATTCTAGGACTGTCCTGGCTGAGCTAAATTTCATGGAGCCCTTGCAGCTCCAAGCATAAGGTGCATTTCTTTGGCTTTTCTTAGGACAATTGAAGATAGCCATTGTTCCAAAGTCTCAAAGTCTCACACTTGGAGGAGAACGAGAGAACACACGTGGCAGACATTACTCCTATGGCTTAAAGGCTGCCCAGAAAGTGCTCAGCCACGGTATGGTTTGGCACCAAGAACTTCCCCAGAAAGGAACCTTCCTGTCTGGAGGACAAGGAGAAAGAGACATGAATGTATTTCTCCACCCTGGCCCTCTTCTGTAGCTCATCCATGGGAACGTATTTATCTCTGTCCTCCTTGGAGAAGAGAACAGGAGAAACAGGTCCACCTTGATGCTTCTTTGTCTTGGACATCCAAAGATCTGGTACACCAAAGGCAGCACCCATCTCCTTTGTTTTTAATGAGACCATTGACTTAGCTCCCAAAAGATATGTGAGAATTTTGTTTTATTTTTAAAATGCATAACTCAAGCCAGAACTGTTTCTCCCTTCACTTTTGCTGCTTTGATCTTGGCTGAAACGTATTACAAGAATAACATCTAATGGAGAGCACCGAGTAAAGCTCAACTCAAGGGAAAGCTGTATCTCTTTACAGGTGTGCATTGGCCATCCCATTTCAAAGACATCAGATTACTTGCGCGAGGAACGGTGCTGGAAGCCGCGATCCTCACCTTACACACTAGCTGCGAGGAAGTCAGATAATTGGAACCAAAACCCTGAATAAAGCAGACCCAACCTTGCAGACCATGCAAGACATGGCTAAAGAACTGCTGTAATATGTTACTGACTTGCAGCCCGGTATTATTTTCATAATAAGCCTGTTTTATAGTATTTTACATCCAGGTAAGCTCTAAAGGGCTATTTCTCACAGAATAGTTATATCCCACTCTCAGGGAAACCTCTTCTGTTTAACATCCACACTGCAGGTTAATAAATGCCATAGTGTCATTTCCTCCACTTGCTGGTTTTAGCAAATGTCAAAGGGCAACAACATCATAGCAGAAACCAAGTGTAGAAAAGGGAAACAGCAGGCACCAATAATCTCAGAAAGGTTTTACATCCTTCATCCAAATTCTTCTAGGTTTACTTCATATTCATGTTTATTTTGAAGAAAAGCTCTGATTTATTACCACTATGCAATGCCACGTTGTACTGAATACCAGCAAGGTGCTGGTGGAAACCACTAGGTCTAGATGTCCCTAATTTTTGAAACCCCAGAGCATCAGATACCCCTCTCCCTTTTTTCTAGAGTTGTACAATAAATGGAGCAGAACAGTGAGTTTGGGTCAAAGCTGGTTGGAGAGATTCACAGGTCCATCTGGCATTTCTTTTTAAAAAGCAAAACAAACAAAAAAATTCTACCACCACCACCAACAAACTTTTAAACTACTCCTTCAGTAGTATTAAAAAGAGACAGACTAAAACTCTTTATTAACCATAATTCTCAGGTTACCATGAGATTTATATTGGGAACACTTGAACCATCCTTCCCCCCCTGACCTGCACTTCAGTCAAAAGAGTAGTAGTATTATTATTACTAAAACACATCCCAGGCTTTAAGGAGCCTTGGGTCAAAGCCAAAGCACTGTGTCTACCAGGAATAATAATTGTTATCGAACAAGTGTGCAGTGCAATCAGGTTTTTGGACTGAAAAGGGCAGAGATGGCATCAAAATTATACTTTTGCCTGAAGTAGTTTAGGATGAATGTATTTGGCTGACAAATCATTGCCTAAAACCAGAGCAGTCCTCCACGCTGCAGTCGATGGTAGCAGTGAGCAGACATGGTATCAGCCCACACCTCTCACCATAGCTGAGCCCATACATCCACGCACCCCCCACAAAGGCCTCCATCCTTTTGTAGAAAGATACTGTGTTGTTACACAAAAAAAAAAAGACTCTTTTATTCATGGTTTGGAAGCAAAAAACCAAACAGGCAATTCGACTCACTCAGCTGCACAACCTGCTCCACGGCAAAGCCCTAAACTGGGGCCACCCCTGCCAAGGATCAAAGCCCATGGACCCACCAGCATCGGCTGAAAGTTTTTAACTAGGATTTCAGCTCGGAGATGGGCGGTGGTTGAACAGTAGCTAATCAGTCAGCAGAGAAGGGAAAGAGATACGGCTTCAGGGTGATAAATTGGCCCTGAAGAAAGAGGAAAAGCGAGGACATCCCATGAGATTGCTCCACCCAGGCATTTTCTTAATCATCTACCCTAGCTCCGGGAAAGTAGCACCAAGACAAATGGGTGCAACGTGATCTTCCCCAAGAAATAGTTTTCTGCCAATTTTCCATCTTGTATCTGTTGTCACGGGCTGCGGACGGGCTGCCGCTCAGAGGAGAGGCCAGTGATGGATGCTGCCCTGACCTAACAGCAGCAAGGCCTCCAGGCCTTGACCCATGTAGGTTCCAATTAGCCAAAATTAGTCAGCTGTGGCCAGGGTTTGTCTTCCTTTAAACACCTAACTGTGTGAAAGCAACAGTCCCTTTCTCCAAGTTGCCCACTCAACCCTTTGTGGCCTTACACCCTTCCCCAGGGAGCCTCCTTCAGTTTTGTTTCTCCCCTTCATGAGCCATGCCAATCATTAAAGAGTCTTAGCAGCCCCATTATCATCCTGGGCAATTCTTAACTCATTAAGGCTTTAAAGTTGTTGGACTGCAGAAAAAAAACCCCAAACCAAGCAAATGCTTGAGCACGGTAAAAGGATGTTAATGTTTTACCCCACCGACAACGACCGAATCTGGAAGACAATTATTATGGATATTTCCATGGGTTTAGTGTTACTTTTTCCTGATGTGAGAGGTCCTCTGTGCGGCAACTAATTAAAAATGGAGGAGTTTAATCTGCAGCCAATCTCAGAATTTGATTTGAATTCTCCCACTGAGAACTTTCAAACATGGAAGCACGCCTGTTTGCACCGACGGGATCCAATCTCCTGCCTTCGATGGACTTTTTACATTTTGGCAGGCTGCGCGCCTGTGATTGTGCCAGACTGCGGCATTAATAATTCACTACCTGATCTGGTCTTTCAGCATGAAACACAAGTAAAGACGACATTAAGTGCTGCTTGGATTCCCCTCCTCTGCCATTCTCTTATTGCGTCTTCAGGTTGGGCTTAATCTAAGGGGAATTTAGTATTGAATTAACACAAAAAGTCACGACTTAGGAGGTCAAAGCCGCACCTACTGCTGAAGAGAGAAAGCAGGCTTTCCTGCTGACTTCACCTTTAAAATCAACATTTTTATTTTTGTTTGAATCTCTGCATCAGAAAGAGATGGAATGTATTTCGATTAGGATGCAGGAGGCTATAGCAGAAATTTTAGGTTCCTAACGAGCAGCATCTTAACACTTTTCCCCCGCTTGTGTGAAAAGGCAGGTGACGGGCAGAGATGAGACGACATTCCCCGTCCCGAGGGGAAGAACACTGTTTTCTAGCAAGATTTGCAAGTTTTCCTCTGCATTGCAACAGAAAGAAAACCTTTTCTAGGAGACAAAACTGCACCAAAACATTGTTATATGGTTGAAAATAGTCTGGGACATTTCACTAGTGCCGGGTGAGAGTCAGCCCCACACACAGTTGCACTGGCTCAAGCAAGGATGCATGGACCAAGTACTCCTGAAAGCTTTCTGCAGTGGCAAAGCTGCTGTTACCCGAGTCCTCTACACCCCAAGTGACTTAGAAGCTTTGGCAAGCTACAAACGTATTATGTCCCAGGTCTTCCCCCTCTCAGGGGTTGGATTTTGACAAAAAAACCCAACCCATCCCCTCAAAAAAAACCCAAAATCCAGAAAGTCTAGGAAGATAACCCCAATTTTGACAAAACAGTTTCTTTCAGAGTGTTTTGTAGAACACGCGGTTTTCCATGTAGTCCTACGTGCTTTCTACTTGGTGCCTTAATTGTTGTATCCCAAAAGCTATTACAAGGAAGGGAAAATACTCGGCTTTCTGTTCCAAAATAGACGTGTTGCTATTTTTCTCTCATCCACTGTTCTGGTACTGTTATCACATTAACACTTAGAGATCCCAAATAAGGTCAATGCCTTTGTCTGTCAGCCTTTGTACAGTCAAGAGACAGTCCTTGCCCCAAAGACCTTAAAATATAAATAGATAAGACAGACAAAGGGAGAAAGAAAGGGAACATTTCTATCGTTGTCACAGATAGGGAACGGGAAGATAAAATGGTTTGTTGGAGGTCAGTGACACAGAGCTGGGGAAAGAACACTCTCAAGTCTCTGTCAAGTATCTTTAACCGTGAAGCTGTCCAAAAACCCTCTTCGTTTCCTCCAGTGTTTCATTCAGGTCCCCGCAGAGATGCCCAGAAAAGGGACCTGTAAGGAACCACTGCAGACTTTCAGAGATGCTTCGTTTTCAAGAGGAGTTTCTGAAAGGGGATCTGGTGGAAACAACAGAAGTTTGACCAAAGCTAAGTCCGAAAGCAGACACCAAAAGTCCCAAGTCTGGACTTGACCGCTAAGAGCACACAAATCTCGGAGGAAAGCAGGCAGGGCCAGCCCAGCCCCAGAGCTGCTCCTCGGTGTCCATGTCCACAGAGAAAAACGGGACGCTGTGGTCAAGAATTCTCCCTGCAAGCAGTAAGGGCAAGAAAAATCAGGTAGCAAGAGGAGGCGGGAAGGGGAGGATGTAACAGCCTAAACTGATCTGCCTTCGTGTGTCAATGACAGCACAAGGGCATGGAGAAGATGCCTAGTTTAGTTCCACATGCCCCAGAAAGACTGATATATTAAAAAGACAGTGGGACCTTTCTTGGGCAGAATCAAAAGAACTGAAGGACTAAGTTCACCACTACCCTTTTCACTTTTGTAGAAAGATAGGGTGGGGTGTGGGGGGGGAGCAGACCTTATAGTGTAAGCCGTTCTGCAGAGGAATTTGCTCTTCAGCCTCATTTAGCGGCTGGTGTATGCCCTGTCATCCGAGATTTCCCGTCCTTTATTCATTTTTCTCCTTGTGTCATGAAGGATGTCAGAGAAAGCGCTCTCCCTTACAGGCTTTCTGTCCCAGCGTATCTGGTGGCAGCTGGCTCTGTGATTAACTGTGCGCTGCGTGGTGGCTCTTATCCCTGGCTACGACATGCCAAGCAGGTAACGTTAGAAGTCTTATGTTGAAACAGAGTTTAAAAGTCTGTTTAGTTAACCCAGGTTAAGTTCTGCAGTTTCTCTCTGCTTTCTCTGCCTTTCCCCATAACTGGTCACAGGAATTTGTAGGTTTGGGGGTTTTTTTTGAAGCCTTTGTCTTCCCAGAGCTGCCGGTGTTAGACAGACCACAGCAGGGACATCTACTGTAGCATTTAAATAAAATAAACAGCAGTGCTGAAAAACTAAGTTGCATCTGTACCGCCAACAGCTTTCAACGTGGGATTTGTGCTCAGCGTTGCGGCACTACCATCTGCTCTGACCCGGGTCAAGAGGCTTCATTTTGGAGTTGGAGTGGAAGTGAGTATCCCGGTCCACACGGACACGAGTGGAGCTGGTCCCAGCTCGGCTCTGGATTGCTCCCTGGCCCGCAACAAGTGGTGCTGGGATTTGTCACAGCCTGGGGGAGCGTAAGAGCAAAGTCACGCTTGCATCAGGCTGTGCCTGCTAAACCACCGTGTCCAGCTGGAGGACAGGAGAGGGCCTTTCCAACATCAGCCTGGGACAGGAGTAATCCTCCAGCTGTCACTAACTCCTTCATAACCCGGAGGGAGGAATAAAATCGGCTATGCCCGTCCTGCAAAGCAGGCATGAGCTCTTCAGCAGAAAACAATTCCCACCTGCACCATGTGGGACAGACACTAACACAGCACAGTGACACCCTGACCTGTCGTGGGGTCTTTCATTGCTACTATACCCTAAGAAATCAGAAGAGCCTGTATTTTACCCAAGCCACTGGCCCTTCCCAGTCCCACAACTCGTGACCCACCTTGGCTTTTTGCCACCTGAGTTTCACTTTGGAAACCAACACCCCTCTTCCCACTGTTTCCTTGAACACAGATGTTCCTGTTAAAGACCCAGCACAGACTGGTGCTCCAGCTACTGCGGCCGTCCAGAGCCTTCACCAATGTTTAAAGAAAGCTGGAATTACTGATGGATGGGACGCTCTGGCTCACAGTCGTCTTTGCTGCCAGTTGCTCCATAGCTGTAACTCTGCCAGTTTATGCAGCCCTGGTGGGTTTGTGCTGGGCTCTTCCAGGGACCCTGCAGAGATACTGGGATCCTCTGCTTTCCAGAGGGAAGGATCCCTCCCAACACACACGGGACCAGACCCAACCAAGACTGAGAAATAAAAGACTTAAGAGCAACAAGCGCATAGCCAAGATCAGAAACAGCCTGCCTAAACACGATTGATGATATGTTGTGTACCATCAATTTGTCCATTCTTAACCCAACTCTTGGAATACTCTGTTGTCTTTTTTTCCCCTTCCTCACATCTATTACTCTCGCCTCCACACTTCCCACAGACGGTAATGTCTTCCAATTCCCTCCTCTCACATTTTTCTCCCCAAATACCCGCAGCCTGCTGAGCGGGGCGGGGAGCAGAGGCCCCCACTAATTGGAATGGTCATGGAGATAGTTCGTCTCGCAAGAGCAACGCCCACAGGGCAGCGGGGACGCCCCGGCCTGCCTGCAGACCCACACCTGTCCTTTGTCACAGCTGGGCTGCCCGGACCTGGAATCTAATCCCAGGAGGGCTGGGGAGGGAGGATATTTTATCTTCAGAGAAAGGCAAACAGGATGGGCACTCATCGATCTTGAGAAAGAAACATTAGCCAAGTCAAACACGCGCTGGGGTCTGAAGCAACAGGATGTCCATGATGTAATGCCTGGATTCACCTTGGCATCTCCTTTTACACTAAGGACAGACTTGGAGGAGAGAAACCGGAGGGATGTGAGCACAGGACAAAGAAAATTTGCAGAGAGCATTGACCAAACCTGTTCTAAATCAATGCTGGATCCCCACAACAGAAAGCGAGTTCAGACTTACTACTGGCAACCATCACACACAGCACCGTTAGACCCATGAACCTACCACCATCTATCCAGTATGTCCAACCAATCTGGGTCCCCACCTACCACAAGTATTGCCTTCTGCTGCCTTAAGCAATTCAGCCATCCACCAGAACGCCTTTGCACGACCCACTGCAAAAAGCAAAAAGTTTTCCTCTTATTCATTCTGTGGTAGTGCCCCTGGTGAGATGGAGATCTGACTGGGAGAAGAGCCCACACATCTCCAGCTGCAGCCAGCCATGGCTCAGCATGAGCTGAGACAAAGGCACCTTGGCAGGAGATAGGAACAGCGGGACACCAACTTCCCCCCACATCACATGTGATTTTGCGCTAGAACGGATGCAAGGACTCCTGCAGAGAAGCTCCTGCTGGCAAACTTACCTTTATCCAAGGCTATGATACTGTATTTTTAGTTATTGGCTCAGACCCAGTCACTTCTGGCCAAAGAGCGTGTAGGAGGCAAACCAGAAAAGTGGTTGTAACCACCCTCGCGCTGTCCTTTTCTGGAGCCAGCTGACAGTCATCCCAGATCACCGAGTTCAGCCAGAGCAGCGCGAGGATGACATTGGGACAGTGAGAAACAAACAGCTCCAGGCTCAGCCAAAAAGCTGTCGATCAGGAGCTGAGAAGTTACTTTGCCCTTAAAGATGTACTTTAGATAGGTACGGCACAAAATAACCTTTCAACACCGCTTTTGGCCTCTGGAGCCTGTATCCCCCAAGACATGGTGGCCAGCACACTTGAGCTAAGGAAACCACTGTGACTGCAACACCAGCATGCAGAGGTCTGGTTTGTGAATGCTCATGGAGAGCCCAGTGGTCTCCGTTAGGATTTACATTGGTCTGAATCCATTTCTGTCACCGATGAAGGTTTACAGTATCCCTACACCTTCACAAAACCATTTCCTCGGCAAAACAGAAGCCAGAAGACCCATCGCTCTTCTGCAAAACCCGGCTGCCGAGGGGCAAATGAGGAAACGTCCTGTGAGCACCGTCAAAAGCAAGGCTCTGAAGTCTAGGTCATGCCAAGTCCCTGGCAGGAGCTCCAGCATTTTGAAGTCTCCGGCGCTTCCCAGGTCTAACTGGCACAGATGGTACCAGGAGGAAGCGTGGCCCTTCCCCTGCAGCCAGTTTCTCTCGCCAGAGAAATGGGAAGAACAGAAACATAATTAAAAAGCATTGGGGAGAGCTTAATGGAAAGTCTGCAAAATGGGTGGTGGCTCTGTTTGAGCTGAAAGTCAAAGTTCTGTTTGAGATACTCATTTACCAGAGCTAGTTCAGAGAGCTAACTACTGGCATGGACCTCAAAAGTTTATTTCCTTGCCAGTATTCCCAGGCTTGTATTACCTCCTTTAACAATAACACTATAAAATTAGACCTTCGTTAATGCCGAATTGCACAGTAACTCACAAAAGAGAGCAACCAGACCTAATCTGACCATCCAGGCACTGATTAAAACGAACACCCCTGAGAACGCCGTAATAAAGATTCGACGCTTCCCGTGCTTGTCATTAGAGACCTGTCTTTTTGTAATGATTTGCCTCATTAAGCCGGGCGCCGCGGACCTGCCATCCCTGGTCAGATGCTTTCCGACACTCGAACCGGTTGCAAGTGGGAGGCAGCAGGCATCCCACGGAGGTTTCCCTTTACCCAGCCTACCTCCTGTTTCTGGTTAAGAACTTTTAAGAACAGTTACTCTGAATGCCAAAACACAATGTTTTTCAGCTGATAGGAGATCTGCGCGTTTCCAATGGGAAATGAGAATTCGGTTTAGAGGGCTTTTGCTGGAAGAATGCATTCAGTAAGCGGGGGGTCTTCCCATTCCCCACCCTTCCTGAAGAAGCAGTTCATATTTCCTTTGGAAGTTTACGTTCTTTCAATAAAGTATAGTTTGTTTTTAAGCTGCAAGTTTTAGTTGTTTTGGCTGAAGTGGCATGTTGTTACGTCTGGGGCTTTAACAGTTTAATTTTACTCTTTTGAAAAAATATTAGCTGAAACTTACCTAATAGGGAGCCTTTATCAGAAAAGGCCATTAACAGTTTTGCAGAAACATTTGTCTAATTAAGAATTGCTCTTAAATAACACTGCAGTCCTGCTCAGCTCTAACTTCTCCTTGTTTATTTTATTTACATTCTGCGCTGTGGTCCCTAGCAGGAAATTTGAGTCAATCCCAACCTCAGAGATATTAACAGCCCTTTCTTGAAGGTGCTACCAGAGATTTGTGATTGTTGGCTTTCACTTAGCAAACATCTAAGTTACAAACCTTTTATACAGAAGAGTTTTCAAAAATCTCTGTTCAGGATCAGTGCCGTGTGAGTTTGCCTTATCACAGTGGATTCTGATAATTGGTAAAGTTCGTACTGAAAGTGGAAAGTGTATCTAAGCAGCTGTTAAGAAATATTATTTAAAAAGAAAGGAAAAAAAAAGAAAGAACACCAGGTTTATCTAAGTATTTCTGGGTTGGTTGTTTGGTTTTTTTTAAAATAATTAAAATAGGTCAAATTTTCTCTTTGGAGGTCTACAGAAGGTAAAAAAGTGACACAAAACATTCCCACTACAGAGACACCTCATAATGATTTTCCATTTCTGACCAGGTCTAGAAATCATTCAAACCTAGCAGTATAAAGGAAAGTTGTTTTAAATAGGCACCCTTGCCCACCTCTGCATCCCAGAGTGCCTGCAGACCATTGCTTCCCGCCCGAGGGAGCAATCCCATGAGTCTGGCTCAGCTTAGCACAGTAGGGAGAGAAAAAAAGTCTTTCCTTTGGTACCTTTGTTTTCCCATAACCCGGGAAAAAAAGAAAACCCCAAATCAACCTACTGATCCGACAGCAGCCAGCCTGACACGTTATCCCCATGCCACGGTGGAGCCAGCCCAAGTGTAGCACCAGAGAGAAAGAGCCCGGAGTGATTCCCGGTGTTTATTTTCTCTTGGTGTGCGAAGCCCGCTGCCGGGGGGCACCGCTCACCCCTGAGGTGCACAGCAGTGCCGTCGTGAGCTCGGGGCACAGGGGGCATCACTGAGGTTTGATGTTCAGGTGGTCCCAAGTTTTCCCTAGTGCGGAAAAGCACGGTTTAGATTCCCAGCTGGAAAAAAGCCCATCACTATGCCTAGTGAAACCAGTGCTTCTGACCTACTTCTGACCTCCGTAGCTCTGGTGGGAAGCGAGATATCAAATGCAACAGAGATTTCTTTCACAATGGCCTGTTTCCACCCAAAACCAGACTAGAAGCCCTGGCATACCATCAGGTCCTGTGGGGACTACAAAGGCTCCTATTCAGATATAGCTCTGAACAGCATCCAAATCTTGGAGGTTTGCAAAGGCTTTAGTGAGGCTCAGCATGCTGCCCTCTTCCCCCTTGACAGCTCCACAGAAGACACCGAAGAGGCCTGAGCAATGGAGAAGGTCCGTTGACTCCCACCCACCTTCCAGCGGTGCAAAATGGTCCTTCTGCACTAATGAACACAGATGGGTCAGACCACACACCGCTGGCCCACGAGAACAGCACATTCACAGGAGCACACGAGACCCTGTGCCCCCCTGGTCCTCCCCCGGGCTGTCACCCACTGACCACCCTGCAGAGAGGGAAGCCAAATAACATCCAATAGCCATTAAAAATGATTTCACCATCATCAGTATTTGCTCAAAAACGCTCAGTTCCTCAGCCTCACAAAGAGACGAGCTTTGGTGCAAATCCCCCAAGGAGATAGAGGGGCAACCAGGGATGAGAAGGGGAGCTGGACCCCCGCCCGAGGGAGCTGCGGGGAGGAGGGAGCGAGGATGCAGCCCGCTGAGGAACCGCATCCCCGTCTTCCCCAACCGGCTCTTTGGTGGACCTGAGCAGAGGGAAGAAGTCTCCACACGGCATTTCTTTCTCTCTAGTGAGCATTTTTCATCTGAGCCTCTTTGCGATGTAGAATATCTCACTGTCACAAGAAAAATGTCTCTCTTCTCTCCCTGAAAATGGTCCTTGAAAGCCCTCAAAACTGCCAATATTTTGTGCTTCGGTTTTGTTCCCTTTCTTTTCCCGCTGTCCTGCCCTGCAGCCGAGTGATCTCTTCTCACCCTCTACCTTTCCCCATTTGCCTCTGAAAAAGGGAGATGGGAAGAGAAAAGCAGAAAAAAGAATGATTAAAATAAAATTTGAGGAAAAACTGGGGCCAGCTTTCTTTTCCCAGTGTTATTCTTGCTGAAAACATTACAAGTTGTTTCTTATCATTATTTTTTCTCTTTGCAAATTAATTTTCAGGCAGCTCTACTTCAGCTTGTTATATAGATGTAAGGGGGGAGCTAAGGCCAGGGTTGGTCAAAAAAAAACAAAAAAAAAATTTTTTGTTTAAATCTCCATTGAATATCTGTTTTTGAAACCGATCCATGCCCTCACAAACAAGTAGTGCTCTGCAATCTTTTCACTCGGCTACATTTTTATGATTTTTTTTATTAACGGCATTTATTTTTCTGCCCCCCTGTTTCAGGATTCTCTTTATTTGGGCTCCTGCCAGGGGCAGAGTTTGTCTCACACATGGAAGCCCCAACCCACAGCCATCCCACTGACCGGGCTCCTATGTGTAAGCAGAAACCTGGTCTTCAAGAGAGCTGCAAACGCTTCCCTAAGCAGCTAAACCCACCTGCTCCAAGCCAGAGGGAACCTGTCAGATTTATCTCGTTTTATTCTGACCAGAAGAAACCCCGTATGGAGGTGGGGCGGCGGGAGGATGCAGGGGAGGGCCGTTTCGTGCCAACCAGGGATGCTCAAACCGCTCGGAAGGAGGTTCACGAGCTTCTGGGCTGCCCAGGGCTGCCCGCGGAGCATCGGCCCTCGAGTGCTGCCGGTGCTCTAACCCAGAGCGCTGGGGTATTTGAAATTTCAATTATTTATGTGTTCATGCTGTGGGTTAATGCTGACTGACACTAAAACACTGCCTAGATTTAGCTTCATAAAATTTTTATCCCCACTCTGAACTGCAAGTCTTTCTCCAATTTCATTTAAAGGAAACAGAGTATCGAAAAGCCTACTGAGGAATTCATGAGCAACTAGCTACAACCTCACTTTTCCTCCTAGCCAAATCCTGGGACTTCATTACCATGGCAACATATCATAATTTTAATTCCCTTCCTGACTGCCGCCGCACAGAGCCCGATACATCTGCTTGCTTTCCTAGGAGCCTGCCACGCACTTTGCGGCGGGTGTAAGGTGGAGGGCACTTGCTTCTCGGAGCTCATGAGGGATCCAGCAAAAGATGCTGTGTCCTTCTTTTGGGGTGAAATACCCAGAAAAGGTCAATAAAAGTCAGCAAACCTGATCCAGGCAGTGCTTCTGGTGCTCTGAGCTTTGGGCATCCCAAATCATAGAATCATAGAATCATAGAATTGCTGAGGTTGGAAGGGACCTTCAAGATCATCAAGTCCAACCATCAACCTACCCTGACAAAACCACTTCTAAACCATGTCCCCAAGTACCACATCTACCCTTTTTTTAAACACCTCCAGGGATGGTGAATCCACCCCCTCCCTGGACATTTCGTTCCAGTGTTTAATAACCATTTCAGTGAAAAAATGTTTCCTAAT
This sequence comes from Anarhynchus alexandrinus, assembly GCA_008711295.1. NCBI lineage: Eukaryota > Metazoa > Chordata > Aves > Charadriiformes > Charadriidae > Anarhynchus > Anarhynchus alexandrinus. The sequence goes on from VUYV01000152.1 coordinate 81,054, forward strand.
ATCCAATCTAAACCTCCCCTGGCACAACTTGAACCCATTTCCTCTCATCCTAGTGTACGAGAGGCATAGCCTGGTGCAGTGGGAGCCCCTGGAAAGAACAAGTTGCACGTCCTTTGTGGGGTTTCAGCTATTCTAACAAGAAGGAAAGGCAGCTTCCACCACTGTAACGAGAACTGGGAAAGGGATGAGGGGTGTTTGTGAAGACACAGGGTCTCCAGCAATCGCAAGTACCTGCTTCGAGGTTTCTCTTCCTTTTAGCAATTATCACATTCAAAGGCATTTACAGGATTATAATCTCTCTTTGCCTTACTGTAGCGGATCGCAGGCACTGGAGATGCCTTTCTCAATTCATCCGCTGTACCTACCTGAAGACAGCATGGTCGCTGGGACCAAACAACGCTCACTGCGCTGGACCTTGGGGCTGGACTCTGTGCTGGAACCTGAAACAGGACCTCAGCCTGCCAGCAACACCCTCAGACTGATGATTATCTTAATTGTTTATCTAATTCTGATAAAATCGGTTGTTGGAAGCTGAAAAGCCTTCTTCAGCCTCAGAGCCCATCAGGGAGCCCTGAGGAGGGTCACAGGCGTTTGGTGCTGCTCTGAGTAGAGAGCACAGCAGCCAGGGAGTGTTGCGGAGGTTGGGACAAGGGATGAAGACAGCTGCTCCATTGCTTGAGCGTGGGACCATTAATTAAAAGAGGTGATATGCTGCAGCACAGGGTGCCCTTCTTAGCCCCCAACTTGTCCTGGGCTGAGCTCTCCAGCGTTCCCCTCTCGGTACACCCCAGCGAGGATGGAGGGAGTGGGTGTCTCTGCAATAGGCGGTCCTGTGGGAATTAGACTTCCCGTTGGCCGAAAATTCTGGGTTGTTTTTTTTCCCCCCCTCAAAACCCCCACATTTGACAAAGTCTCCTGGAAATTCCCAGCTCAGCGCATCAGTGACTCGCCCAGGACAGAGCGGTCGGCGGCAGAGACACCCGCAGGTGAGCCTCGGTCTCTGTAGTGCCCATCACTCAGAGGTGCCCATAGAAAGGACCTCCTGGAGTTTGGATCTGTCCTCTAAGCTCACTTAAAATGCATTTTATATATATATATATTTAATGTGTGTGTACAGATATGATATTTATTTTATAGATATATGTATTTATAATGCCCAATTTTGTTGCAGACATCTGGAGAGTCACAACTCATTTAAGCAGAGAGATTCACCTTTCTTTAAGGGCAGGAATGAATGCTCCATTGAAAAGAGCAGATCGAAATCTTAGTGGTCGGTACGTAGCTACAAACCAGCCTTTTCCTCCACCTCTAAAGATCCAGCCCTTCCTCTTGCTGAAGGGTTAAAAATTCTGAACAGAAACCACAGTGTTTTCCCTCTTTCTCTGAGCTTTTTTATTTAGTTACCCTTTCATTATTGTTTTCCTTCATCTGAAATAAAAGTAATCGAAGTAATTATAATCATAAAATGGATGTGAGCAAAATGGGTACTGTGGGGTTTATAAAATACAAATTTCCCTTTTCTGGGAAATATGGTCTCTCCAGCACTTAAACCTTTCAAGCTCTGCCCAGGCTCCTGAGGTGGCACGAACCCCACAAGGCTTGTAAGGCCCCGAAGAGGAAATCACTTAAACATCCCGCCCTCCTCGGCAGGGGCAGGCGCGCGAGCGCTAACCGAGCGCTTCAGCTTCAGTGTGTGCTTCAGCCCTGCCTTCAGCGGGGATGCTGTCCTGCCCCAGGGCGGGAAAGCACCATTGGCAAGGACAAATTACTAAATGTCTGATAGATGAGTTCGCTAACACTGGGCACGCGTAGAAACGTCTTCGTAGGGGCAAATCCTGCGGCTCAGCTGAACTTGCTCCAACCCTACGGACTGCCACCAGGCCGAGTAGCTGACCTGTACCAGGTCACCCGTACCCAAGCAGGAATCAGCTCCTCAGCCTGCAAAGCACTCCGTTTCATTTGGGTTTTTCTTTCTTTCTTTCCTTTTCTTCCTTTCTTTTTCTTTCTTCTTTTTCTTTTCTTCTTCCTTTCTTTTTCTTTCTTCTTTTTCTTTTCTTCTTCCTTTCTTTTTCTTTCTTCTTTTTCTTTTCTTCTTCCTTTCTTTTTCTTTCTTCTTTTTCTTTTCTTCTTCCTTTCTTTTTCTTTCTTCTTTTTCTTTTCTTCTTCCTTTCTTTTTCTTTCTTCTTTTTCTTTTCTTCTTCCTTTCTTTTTCTTTCTTCTTTTTCTTTTCTTCTTCCTTTCTTTTTCTTTCTTCTTTTTCTTTTCTTCTTCCTTTCTTTTTCTTTCTTCTTTTTCTTTTCTTCTTCCTTTCTTTTTCTTTCTTCTTTTTCTTTTCTTCTTCCTTTCTTTTTCTTTCTTCTTTTTCTTTTCTTCTTCCTTTCTTTTTCTTTCTTCTTTTTTCTTTCCTTCTTTCTTTCTTTTTTTTTTTTAAACTGTTTTCTGAAAATGACCCAAGAAAAACCTTCCTTGATGTTCCCTAAGCACTTACTGGCAAAATATCACTGATGTGAAAGCAAGGAATCTTTCTTAAAGGTTGAACGTATCCAAATCGCTCCAGCCTGGTCAAGTCCTCTTTTCTTTTTTTTGCTCCTCCTTTATTATTTCTTAACTGATAACTGCTCTGTACATTTAAGTCAGGCAGAAAGGGGGAACTCCACTTTGATTTAGGAAAAGAAAATACCAGCTATTAGCTTGAGATATCATGTAACCTCCATTAGAAATTGACTTTTATTTCCAAATTACTAGAAAATCCTCGGAGAATAGCAGGTCTGGACGTTGGGTCCTCTAGCTGCAGGAAAGCTCCTCGCTCTCCTCCACGCTGGCAGGTAAGCAGCTCACAGCCTGACTTCATGTCAAAAAAACTACATTTCTTTTTCATGGTCTGTTTGCCGCCTTAGCACTGGGGTATGAACTGCATGGGAGATGGCACTGTTTGCAAATGAGGTATCCCAGATCCTCTGCAGTGTGTGAATTAGACTGCAGTACATCCCGAATAATTAACGGTTATTCAGGTGTATGGAACAAAACTTTCTCTACAGATCCTTCCAGAGCTGTTATTTTGCCCAGCAAAATCAATCAATCGAGATTTTTTGAGAAGGCTTTGCTTCACAGCTGCTTCTTAGACACCAGTATCCTCAATGGCAAGAAATAAATTCTCACTACTTTAAATAAACCCGGCTCATTTCAAAAAGTCTCACAGCTTTTGAACTGCAGAACTTCTAACCATCAAAACCTACATCTCTGCTGTCTGGCGTAACCTCACCATGCAACCGTCAGCATTTCCCCATGCATGGGCAAAACCACCACGTAGCACGTGATGGACACCCAGTGCGCACACACGCACGCGTGCAAACCTATGGGAGGACACCTCTGCAAAGCTCTCTGCGTCAGCTGTGGCTGAACCTGGTGCCTGGCTTTGGGGGCATCCCTGCAACTGAAACATCACCAAGGCTTGCAGAAGCTGCTTCTCCCCGTTTTCTTACATTCACAGTAGATTTGGCTGCAGAAAGGCAGAAGGCAGGCTGATGAGGAGTGTGGTATCAGTCCTGGAAAGGGTGGTCTAACCCATAGGGCACCTTTTCTTCAGCAAAGCGGGCATGGCTGCGCTGTTCCTTCCTAGCCTGGCCTGTGTGATTTGGGCACGTTGCTGAGGACTGGGATCTTCTTGAGCATCCTCACTGATGCTCAGGAGATGAAGAGGCAAGTCTGAGCTGTCCCCAAAGTCTCCCTGCAGGCAGAGCAGAGAAACAGCCACTGCCAGAAGGTGGTACAGTTCACACTAAAGTAGATGTCCAAGACAGAAGAATTTTCCTCCTACCTTATATACAGAAAGCTGTGATTTAGAGTCTACATTTAGAGTCCTTATTACTGCTTACAAACTAAAGGGTGGGTTGAAGGAGGATGGAGCCAGACTCTTTTCAGTGGTTCCCAGTGACAGGACAAGGGGCAATGGGCACAAGTTGGGACATAGGAAGTTCCGTTCCAACACACGGAAAAACTTCTTTCCAGTTGGGGTGGCAGAGCAGTGGCACAGGCTGCCCAGGGGGGTGGGGGAGTCCCCTTCTCTGGAGGTTTTCAAGCCCCGCCTGGATGCAGTCCTGAGTAATGTGCTCTGGGCAATCCTGCTTTGGCAGGGGAGTGGGACTGGATGATCTCTAGAGGTCCCTTCCAACTCTGAAAATTCTGTGATTCTGTGATCTACAGAAGACTTCCACCTGCAGCAGCAGGTAAGACAAGCCCCACTTTGGCCTTACTCTATATGAGCTCACCTGCTGGGCAAACCTGCGGGCTCTCCAACGTCAGTGCCCCCACCCTGGCTCTCTGGGTGAGGATCAGTGTGGTCTGATGCAGGACAAGAGGCCTCATTGGAGGTGACAAGCAGGACCCTTTCAGGAAAGTATGGAACTCTGTAGCAGTGCTAGGAAGAAGGTAAGAACAGAGATGTGCCCAAGCCAACTGCATCAAGCCTGACCTCCACAGCAGGTTGATGGATCTTTGCTAAAGGAATAAGGTTTTCTTCCCAGGTTGACCCAAATCCATAGCCGAGTGCAGGATTGTCTCCTGCACCCATACTTGTTTAGACCTTGGTGGAACTCTGGGAAGGCAGATGTGCCAACAGCAGCCCCGTGCAGCAACGTACATTTTTACGCTAAGTGCATTTTGTTTTAATGTGCTGATTTTTTGGCAACATGACAGCAAAGTTAATCAGACCTTTCATTTCTCTAACCAGCTTTAAAGGATTTGTAATATTATACTCACTTATTGGAGAGCAGAAGGAAATTGTTTGTCTGATTATGAATCTGTTATTTATTGTGCATTAAGAGCACAATCACCTAAAGCAGTCAACAGCAGGATATTTTATCCCAGTTTTAGGGAGGTGAGTGTGGAAACCCACTATCCCGTCCTACCAAGTGACATAAACCTACTCTGATCTCAGAAGCCACCTCCCGAATACTAAAGAGCTGGGCCATAATGGCTTTTAAAGAATATAGTTTCCAATTAGGTCATTGGTTTCAAACACAGGGTGTACTAAATTAGTAACATTTGGTGGTAAATTTCTTTGAAGTTCTCATTAATCTTGGTCTTGGATTTGAACTTTTCTTGGCCATGTTCCTTATAGAATTTGGATCCCGGTTATGTCAAAACAACTGATTAGCCCCACAGTTTGAAGGCAGGGGGGATTAGGTAGGGCGGGTGTTAGATTTCATGAAAGGCCTATTTACCTAGTCGTTTAGCATGACCAAATGGGAGGGCAGCCAACAGGGGCGACGCCTTGGAAAAATTCCAGCGTTCCTGGCTCATTAGAGACGTCCACAGCAAATGGTAGCGATGCATTTGCGATAACTGCCACTGTTCAGATTCAGCTGCCTACTGGGTCCAGAAAAGGGCTGAGGACTTTCCTTGACCTACGGTGGCTCGTCTGCATAAGCAGACTGCCCATCCCTTCAGCTCTTGTGAAAGCAGCAGAAAGGAAGAAGTACTTTTGGAACACCTTCAGGTGGTGTCTTTTGTACTTAATGAATGACCTAAAGCAAACTTTCCCCCAAAAATCCAGTGAACTCTTTCCATCTGTTCCAACACATTCAAAACCAGGCTTCTGAATAGCTCAGAATCACCAAAACCAGGAACTGTTAAGGAACTCAATGGGATGCTCTCATATAGCCTCTATCTAAAGAAGCAATAAGTTTAATTAATGACTTAATGAACCGTAGCCCAGAGGAGAAAATACACGGTGAGTCATGGCAGCAGCGAAGCTTGTGAAGTTCTCAATAGGACATGCTACAGCGACTCAAACCTGCAGCACACTCGTGTCCACAGTGCACATCTCCTTCCTGAGGGTCCAATTAGTCAAAGAACAAAGAAATACACCAGGAGGCCTTTCCTGGAGATCACAGCCCAACATCAGAGACCTGACAAGCAGAAGACTCAAAAGTTTCATGAAGAAAAGTGCTCTGCCTTACTGAAGCATGAAATGCCTGAGAGCGATTGAGAGCCAGGCTACTGTCAGTCCTCGGGGGACATCTGATCTCGAGCCAAGACAGAGCGCCAGCCCCGGAGGGTGCAAGGCCAGCGTTATTTACAGGTCAGGTGGATGCACGCAGGCTTGGCACAGCTTCAAGCCCCTTGTCATCTCCTCCAGTTACCGCTTGCTTCCATGCTACCAGAATGGGCATGAACAGCATCTCTGGGTGGCAAAGCCGCCTGAGACACGAGCCGGCCTTTACACGGCTGGGCTGCTCTCAGCAGCACCCTGCGAGCGATGCTGCTCCTCTTCGTGCCGCGCGTCAGCCCCGGTGGTGGAAACCACTGCGTTGTTTTGCGGCTGAAATGCATTAAGAAACTGCAACTGGTACGGAGCTCTGAAGACACCAGTAGAGTGCTCAGCCACAATCACATGGTATAAAAACAAGTTAAACTCATATTTCCTTAAAATGAAAAAAAAACCAACTTGGGATTGTGCTTTCATTTGAGGAAATGATTGGCTCAACTCTTATTTTATATGAAACTCTTGCTTCCATCTCTAGACAATCTATCTAAACACTGCATCAGTGATCAGGAAGTCCTCAGAAAGATGAAAACACAGCGAATGTCTGGGTACGGACCGTGTTCTCACCAGCCCCATGAATACCTTCAGCTTTCGGCATGGATTCAGCCTCAGTGACTTTAGCAGGAACTCTTTTAGCATAAATAACATTTGTACATATGCAGAGGTGTTTGTAGGATAGCGGCCACACAATTAATATAGAACTAACTTTAATAAGCCTAATTAGGGTCATTCCCCAATGGTGTGAAAAGTAGCACTGATACTTATTGGCTGAGGAAGGAGAAATCACAAGTCTGAGCGACCACGTGTTACTTTCCCACAAGTTGGTGACCTCAGGGTAGGACTTCAGAAATCTCCTCTATAAAACTGGAGCCACAGAAAACCGAGCTGGCTGCATTTAGATGGAGCCATGGAAAATACTTTTTTTTTTTTTTTCTCAGCAGTACATTTTGGCCCAGAACCATTTCTTCCAGTTAGAAGCTTGGTAACGTCCCTCACATAATGATGTCAAAGCATGGAAAAAATAACCAAGAGGAAGAGAAAGAGCGTGTAAGAGCCCTTTTGGAAGGACTATGTTCTAAAGAAGGGGAGTTTTGGGGGTGTTTAATAAAAGCTACACAGGCAAAAAGAGAACTCCGCTGTGGTACTTGTTGTCTTGCCTTCTTCAGAAGGGCAAGGACGTGCATCTACGCTGCAGCTGAAGGGCAGGTGGCACAAAACCAGTTCATTTACCTGCTGGCTTTGTGGCCTTGTTTTGCTACTGTTCATAAAGTTCTTGACAGAACAAGAGGGAATGGCTTCAAACTGGAAGAGGGGAGATTTAGATTGGATATTAGGAAGAAATTTTTCCCTGTGAGGGCGGTGAGCCCCTGGCGCAGGTTGCCCAGAGAAGCTGTGGCTGCCCCATCCCTGGAGGTGTTCAAGGCCAGGCTGGATCGGCTTGGAGCAACCTGGGCTGGTGGGAGGTGTCCCTCCCTATAGTAGGGAGGGTGGAACTCAATGATCTTCAAGGTCCCTTCCAACCTAAACTGTTCTATGATTCTTCTTGAAGGAGCAGAGTTGTTTCTTCCACTTGTCCTCATCTCTCTGGCTCATAGGACCTTGTCCCCAAAACCAACCAACCCAAATCCACAAGAGGCTGTGGGCTTGCCAGCACTGCCCACCTTGACCCCAGCACCTGGGTCCTTCCCACATGGCCAAATCTTCACCAGGTCCAAAAGACCTTGAGCTGTCCCTGAGATTTCAACGGAGAGGCTGACAGCGATTTGAAAGCTGGATGGTATCTCTGTGCCTCAGGGGAAGGGGGAAAAAGGAGAGGTGTCCTTTCCTGAGGTGGACCGTGTCCCTCCCAGACCCACAGACACTGCCAGTGCTTCCAGTTCTTCCAGCAAGAGCATGGTCGGAGCGAGCAGGCAGCAAGAGAGGGAAGGTGGGAGTTTTCCAGGGTAAAGCATTTCCTCTGGTTCGTGTCCAATTAAAACCCATTTGGTGGCCCACGACGGCTTCGCATCTGGCATATCGTGAAACCACTATTTCAGCGCAATTTACAGCCTTTTGGGGAAGGGAGAACCGGGTTATTTAGTAACTTCCCCGCTTGCCCTTAGGAAGGTCAGATCCTTTTGTTCCCTGCCAGAACAGTGAAAGCCGTAAACTACAGGAGGGAGAGCGTGTCGGGAGCTCGTGCTTACAGCGCGGCGCACCTGGGTAACCCCGCGAACAGCCCTACAGCGCAGGGGGGTCACGTCTGGAGAGGCAGAATATTATGGGATGGATGCATCGGAGCACGGTAGGCAGCAGCAGTGCTGGAGGGCAGCTTATGAGCCGAGCACTACCACACAAAGCACGTGGATTAGATGCGTTTTACCGAGATTTGGATGAAATCTGCCACTTAAAACCAAGCATTCGGTGGATGCCAGGAGGGGCTGATCCCCATTAATTTCCCTTTACTAGCCTTTTTCCTGTTAGGAGATGGAAAATAGCAAAGCAAGCTTCAGATTTTCTTCCCCGCAGCTGCTGGTGCCTCTAAAGCACGGCGTGGTACCCAGCTTTGCTCCCGGGCTGTGCTGTCAGCGGCTCCCGCAGCTCGCAGGGTGTTGCAGTGCTTGTACGGGCTTATAGCATGGTAAAAAAAACCCAAAAACAAGACTACAGCAGGAATGAGATTAACTTGCCAAGGAACTCCCCCCATGAAAATATTTGTTAATTAGTTTTAAAATAGTAAGGATTTTTAAGGGGGAAAAAAAGTTACCAAATCATTTCTATGCTGCCTTGTGTCCAAAGTTTTGTTGCTATTTAATTTTTGTTGTTTTCAGACACCCCAGACAGGCTCGCAGGACACAGGCACTACAGCCCCCATCTGGGAGGAGAAGCCAGCTGAACAGGCAGATAACTGTTGCACTAAGGTTTTCCCACGAACCTCACTGCATTTCCAACCAGGAGTTTGGGGAATAAAGGTTAAAAAAATCCTCAGGGCTCAGAAGAATCACAAGCGAGAGAAAGAAACGTCTTCCATTGTTGCCACACATTTGCTAACATTTCATTTCACAAGAAATCAATACAGCCCAAACTCTCGCTGCCAAAAACACAAAGGAACAATGGTCCAGGGGATGCAGCCTACCCAGAGCCTTTTTTTATCACCCCACCGAGGTATAAAACAAACACTTTTCCTCTGCCTCCCTATTTATTCTGAGCAATATTTGTCCAAGAAGAGCTGAAACTTATCTCCAGGAAGTTTGCAGAGGAGAGATAGTGGACGAACAGAGAGAATCAAGAAAAGCATTTTGAACAGGCCAGGCAAAGACGGCAAAGCAGCAGCTCCCAACATCATCTTCATCTCGGCTCGCTTGCTTAGCCTGACAATCAACACCTTATTATGCAGTCCCAACATTGCTCTGCAATTTAAACAAGGCATCGGTAATGGTGTGTGATCCTCAAGGTCACTTTCTGGAGAGCTGTCTTTAGCCCGGTGGTCACTAGCTATTTAGGAATAAAAATGACAATTTCACTAAGGCAAATTACATCCTGGAAGTATAATACACTTCAGCAAGTGCAATGGAAATGATCAGACGGGGGATCCAGCTTGGAATACATTAGCTTTCGTGTGTATAAAGCAGGTTCCTGGGATCTGGAAACATTCCAGCGTAGCCCTCGAAGAAACAGTGCCCCCCCCTTCATTTATCTCCAGGTACATGGAGTTATAATTACAGTCTGTTTAAAGAAGCAATCTCTTGCTATTGTACCTGGACACACCAGCCTATTTAGAGTGTATTTCCTTGGTGGTTCTCTGCCTTGCAAAAAAAAGAATTCAGCTCTGCCACAGACAGGGAAATATTACATTCTGCACATAAAAAGCTCCTTTAACCTATCATGCAATTTCCATTATTTCTTTTCCCAAGCTCTTATCTGAAGAGAATCTTTTTCTTCCCCCATTCAGCAACTAGCTCCCGTCTGTTTTAGCCAGTAATTGCCTGGGGCGTCACAGTAATTCCTGTGATGATTAACCGATGTCACCAAGGCCAGACTGTGACATCACAGAATGAGCAGGTTCCTTTCGGGAACAGGTAGATTTGCTCATTCAGATTTAACCAATGTTGGCCAACGCCACGTTGGTGTGTATTCGTCAAACCCCCAGGAAGGATTTTCTCCCCTCGCAGTGGAATAAAAGGCAAACTGAGGCTGGGGAAAAGGGAGAGCATTTGGCAATGCATGTTCAAGTCAACTTGAAGTGAATAGCTGGGGAAGATGGTGGTCTGACACAAGGTGAAAAGAAGGCCTGGTGGACGGGTGGTGATGGAGGTCCGTGGGTTCACTGGAAGGCGGCACCAAGGGCTGTGTTGCTGACTTGGATGGAGCCAGGCAGAACCACCCCGGAGCAGGGCGTGCTGCTGGGTGAGCAGCATCCCCGCTCCCAGGGAGGCTCTCGCTGGCTGCAGAGAAACCCATCCACAGGTATCTGAGAGGCATTCAGATTCTTGGGGCTTGCATTTATTAACATGCCAATTTGTTGTTTAAGATGAAAAGGTGGGGGAAATCTTTCAAATAAGCTTGTAAATAGGATTTTTTTTTTTCTCTAGTAGAATGACAGCTTTTGTATGTTAAGTGTATTCCTTCCAGCTACAGCGCACACGCAAAGAATTTTTGAGCAGCATAATGCCGTGTGCATGCACGTTGCTAACTTGGAAAGAAACCTCCAAAACCAAAGTCTAGCATCAGGGACAGACCCTAAACCTGAGCTGGTTATTGTTAACAGTCCTCAGTCTTGCAAAGCCTTGCGCTTCACTCAGTTCTTCTTAGCGCTGAACAGAGTGGAACCACTCGTCTTATTATTGTCCATCAGAGGTGTGCACCTCTGTGGGAACACAGTGACTAACCTCAAAGTGGCAAAAGGATTTCTCTTGGCTCTTTGGAGACTGTTTTGGAGGCAGTGGTCAGAACCACAATGTCTACTGGACTGTAGGCATTTGTTTCTGAAGTGAGGGCTGGAAGGACATAACAGCCCCACCACAAGACCTCACTGGCTTTCAGCAGTAGGAATGAGATTTCCCAGTCATTTCCAAAAAAAGTATCTGTTATTTTTCCAGAAAAGATATCATCACTATTGGAAACATCACAACTGCTCCCTCCAAAAACATGCGTTGGAACTTTAACCAGCCTCTCCAGAACTTTACCAGTTACACCTAAAACAACCTCAGGAATGGCAGAAGCAGTATGGGGGGAAGAAGATGGGCTTTAAAGACGATATCCTGGTCTAGCCTGTCCCAGTGACAGCCATCACTGCCTGGCTGCTGGCAGGGCTGTGCCATTGGGAACTCCAGGAGTAGCTGCCCACACACCACAGGATGCCCCAGTGCTATTTTGGGTCTGAGCCACCTTCTTTCATATCACAATATCACGTATCACAAGTGTCACATGCAGGGCCACGTCTCCCTCTGCTGACACCATTACACACACTGGCTCACGAGCCTGCTTGTGTCACTGAGCTAAGGGGTTTTTTTGTGTGTAGCAATAGATATCTGCACTGTGAGATGCTGGGAACATGGCTTCAGCCTCCAAGGAGCGAGGGTTTGAAGGTGATCCACAGGCTGCCTCTGCTGAGGTTGCACCGCTCTACCTCATGCAAGATCATCTTGCCAATAAAGCCCTGTACTTGGCACCTCATTGAGGAGGCAGCTCAGAGCTGGCGCACGTTACATACCATGATACATTTACTGGAACAATCTTGAAACTTTCATGAAACTCCAAGCACTGGAAAATAATTGCCCAGGCCATGTGTTTGCAACTTGATATCTCTGCTTTGCTTCTCAGAGTGGCTACAAAATTCAAATGAAGTCGTCAAGTCTGCCAACATTTTTTGATCAGAGGCACTACATCAGAGCATACCCCTCTGGTCGGAAAAGCTAGAACAATGCTACCTTTAAACTAATTTTGAGATTAAGTCACTTTATTTATGACAATCTGACCTCTCCTTGACATGACACCCATAGAGAACGGTGGGGGCCACTGCCTTGGCACACCGGCATTGCTGGAGACCGAACAGATGGAGAAGAGGCACCCTTGTTCAGGCAGACCTCAGGAGGAGCAGAGGAGAAATGCTCTGATTTGTAAACAACATCAGGAGCCCAAATCTCTGTCTGCAAAGGAGAACTTGCTGGTGCTGCAGCGTCCTGGCACTGCCGAATCCAGCCCTGGTCACTCTCAGACTCATCCCTAGCCCTTGTCCCCCCCCCAACTTTGCTCTGCATCCCCAGCCTTGGCCTTCCTTCTCCCGAAGCAGCTCCAGACCTGCAGCGTTATTTGCTCCCATGCTCAGCAAGCATCACATCAATATATCTCATTTCCCCCTAAGACTTCTCCTGCGCCATTAGCAGAGGTCTGAATAAGCCCTGCTCCCCGTTAGTGGAGAGACCACCCGTGTCCTCCCAGCTGGGCAGAGGACCACTGAGGCACCCAAGGGACATCTGGGAGAAGTACAGCAAACACCAGTGGCAATAACCGGTGACCAAGTGACAAAGGGGCTCATAGGATGTGCTAGGGTGACTACATACGTGTGGCCATACTCTGCCAGGCTAAACGCCACTGACATCTAAAGTCAAGTGTTTCCTATTGACTGACCTTAACCCTTGAGAGACAACTGACCAGCAGGAAACACATGGTTCAGGCACGTCACAATGATTTAGACTATCCTAAAATGTCCCTAAATCTTTGTGTATTGCCCAATTTTATAGTGTCGACTGTCCCCATACTTCGAAAGATTCAAACATCCCATGCTGGGAACAGGACCAATTTGCCGAAAGCTCACAGACACGAGATTAAAACCTAAAACATTAAGAGCCTTCTGGGGTTTGGGTTTCCCCCCACTTCCTCTCCCGCTGGAATCAGGAAGTGCAAAGAAGCAACTGTGAAAATAAAACTTAGTTTCTTTTCAGAAAGTTGCTTGAACTTTCTGAACCTTATGTTCCACTCCCATTTAGGGCAAAGATCCAAGACAGTTATTCCTGTACTTAAACCAGGTTCAGTCATCCTTAGTAATTAAGGGCACTAGATCAAAAATTAAATTTATTGTACCAGTAACACAACCAAAATGGATCTTCATAAAATTTAACTGCATGGAGAAGTGGGTTGCCTGAGATCTGCCATTCAAGCAGGCTTTATTGCATTTATATATAGAATCATGAAAAATAAATTAAGAGTGGGGATGACCCTTTATCTACCTAGAGGCCCAGGAAAGATGTTTGCCTCTGATACAGTTTGAGAATTAGCATTTTATAGGGCCTGAGATGCTGCCTGACACACAAAATACTTTAAAATTCTGTAAATAATGTAAGCAAATTAACAAGAGATAGTGACTGCAATGAATAAAACATAAGTTAAGTACCTTTCCGTTTCCTCTGAAGCCTAGAGGAAAAAAGTGACTAGATTCAGCTCTTTGGGGGGAAAAAAATTGCAAGTACTTGTAGCGTTGGTAGGGCAATACCCAGATAATTTAGAGAAACACTGAAAAGTCAGTCTGAAGCATCTTCAATTTAACTATGAGAAAAGCCAGGCTTTTGTGGCAAAGACAAGTCCCTTGGGTTGAGTTTTAGCCTTGCCTGGGGCAGCCCAACACCCATCCAGTGCCTGGGAAGAGCACCAGGGATGAGTCTCCCCCCTCTCAACTCCACCAGGCTCCTTAGAGGAGGTTGCTCCTGGGCAGGCTCAGTGCAGCTCAGAGGGCTTCCTCCTTCCAGCACGGGCTGCTGAGCCCCACCACAAAGTCCTCTGCTCTCCCCAAAGCAAGTCAGAGCTCAGAGAGCCAAGGAAGAACAGGGAAGTCCAAGTTCAGTGCTTCTTGCTCTACTGTGAGGGGTATGACTGTATCAGACGTGCTTCAGGCTAAAGAGCATGGCCATCACCAGCCCCAAACCACTTGCCACATTAGCACAGGGCTCTCCCTGCTTCGTTAAGTCCACCTGAGAGCCTGGGCATACCTGAGCAGCCCTCGCATGGCTCTGTCAGCAAGGTAGCATGTGGCTGTCATGTAGACTTATCTGAGGACAGAGGTGATCTTGGACCTCTCTCAGCACTGGCTGATGTACAGATGGGGTTGCCCACTTGCTAGCACAGCCCCTACATCCTTTTAAACAGAGAAACTGCCATGAGGGTTTGATATGACCTTGGACAAGAAAATTAGTTGCCCAGCTGTGAAACAAAGCACATGTCCCAAAGGAGATCTATGGGGTCCAATGCATTACAGCTGGTGAGGCATTTGGTTGACACAACCTTTATTTTTACGTTCAGAGTCTGGTGCTGGCCTTGAAGCCCTCACCTGACGTCCCTGGCTAAGGCAGAGCCGGAATCTTGCAGCAGCATGCCGGCTCGGAGGCGTGAGCCTTATCAGATGGGCTGGAAGTATGACAGCAAGAGCCTCTCCCAGGATGTTTTGGCTTGTGATCCGAGATGAACACCTGGAAGCCAAGAGGAGCCTGGAACAGATTAAATGAATTGGCCAGACCTTCTCATCTTGTTAACATGCTGCAGGGTTCATTTGTGTTTTGGGCAGGGATTCAGAGTGGTTCTTTATTTGATTCAAACCAGATAGCCCATCACAAATCCAAACCTCCTGCTCGTATCAGCATCACCCAGATACTGTCCCTGCAGAAAAAGGTCTTTGCGACAAGAACATCTCTGACAAAAATCAAACAACACACACACAGACTGGGGGTTTGCAGCAGATAAAAGCTAGCAGAATATTCCACCTTGTGTCTTCTTTTCCACCTTTCATCCTCTTTTCTCAGTCCTCTCCTTCCAGTTTCGCTGCCCCAGATCACAGGAAGATAAAAACCACAGCAGCTTCCAAACGCTGCATCAGGAGATTCAGCTGCAACCCCTACAAGGACAAACACTGACAGCATCTCCTTGGAGAGCCTTAACCACAGCCACAATGTGTGTCATGGCCAGGACGCGGCCAGTGAATTGTGTCCCACCACCCCAGACAACAGCTTCTATTAATTTCCCTCCTGAACAGCACCTTTATTTTCTCACATTTATGGAAGTGACTCAAGTCCTGCAGAGATCACGTTTCTGTAGCCATCTCATCCCTTCAGAAGGTGTGCGGCAAGGACCAGCACGCCCAGGTGACACCAGCGAGGATGTGCACACACTGCCATAGCACTGTCCTCTGACCCACCAGTCCTGTTTCACCCAGCACTCACAAAAACTTCCTCTCACTGAATGCGATGTCCCATAAGATACAAATGAGTTTAAATTTAGTTGGGTAGCAATATTCAACCAAGAAGAGCGTAATGTGGGTGAGGACCCAAGACAGCGACAGCACGAGAAGAGCTCTCTCTATACGCTGCTCCTAGACTGAGGGGTTTCATGACCAGGGAAGCCCCAACCTGACTGTTTGCATTTCCAGGTAGCAAATAAGAACCCAACACTTCAAGAGAAAGGCGGCTTCTTCTCTTGTCCCTACTCCTGCCAACGACCCAACACATCGATCGTTTCCCCGTGGTTCGTGCTGACAGCATGAAAACATGCCCCGTGCAGGCGTTAAACTGCTAACTTCAATTGCCAAATCAAGAAAATGGAAGGATTTTATCAAGTACCATTACTGCCGGATCTGCCTGTGTGTAAGGCCTTCCAGCGAGCGTATAAATCCTTGAGTTAAACGGTACGGAGGGGTGCGTACGGCCCCGCTGCTGGAAGAGAGCTTGGCTCACGGGCAGGGGACGTGCTCCTGAGCCTGTGCTGCCACGGAAGCATCATTAGTGACCTCTCAGCCTCTGCACAGCCAGCTTGAAGCAGGAAAAATAAAAGTGGATTCTACCCCAAATTCTGTAATTTGCTTATTTTATAATCTTCAGCAAGGTACAGCCCCGTTTTTGCCTCAGTTTCCCTAATTTAAAGTGGAAGTGAGCCCAGGCAGCTTCTGAAAACTACTTTAATACGCATGGGAAAAACAACCCACAACAAACAAACAAAAACAACCACCACCAAAACCAAGCAAAGGTCTTACAGACTCATCAGTAAGAGGAACTGAGAACTAGTTTTTTTCCTTTGCAACAGCAGAATTCTACGATAAGGTCATTTCGTGAGTACAGGCACTCCTAGCTGGTAACAGGAACCATACAAGAAGTGCAGATTTCCCTATTTAATGATTTTGGTCAAAGTAGCCACTGCTCTAGGGGCTTTTCTCTCAGAAGAGACCAGGACTTACAGTTTGTTGTTTCACAAGCAGGCAGAGCAGGTTTGTTGCTGTTAAAGCCGTTTTCCATTGAAAACTGCCCAAATCATTCTCCTTCTCTACCCCCTCCTTCCTATTCCCCTGCCCTTATAAACCAACGCTATCGGTTTAGATCTAGCTTTGTTTAAATACTATTGAGATCCAGGGAGAGAATTTTGCCTGTGTCATAATTCCCCCACCTATCAACGTTTTTGGAAAGAAAAGGCCAATTTTCTTTCAGATCAGGACAGCCGGCTGCCAGCCCCCAGCTCGCTGTGCCAGGAAACCCGCGGCCACTCCCGACCTCCGAGCTCGTTTTAGCATCTCCGTGTTGAGGAGGGTACTGGTACCCAGGGAAGCCCCGTCTTGTTCACGGGGCTCTTCTGGAAGATGCTATGGCATGTGGGGGTGGGTTGCTGGGGCAGTGCTTAAAGGCAAATTGCAATTAAATCCAAATCAAACACGGCTATCCTGGGCTCAGGGCTGGCTTGGACTTGGACAACCCAGGGATAGCGGCTTGCATACATATAGATGAGATATTAGGAAGAAGTTTTTCCCTGTGAGGGTGGTGAGCCCCTGGCGCAGGTTGCCCAGAGAAGCTGTGGCTGCCCCATCCCTGGAGGTGTTCAAGGCCAGGTTGGATGGGGCTTGGAGCAACCTGGGCTGGTGGGAGATGTCCCTGCCCAGGACAGGGGGGGTTGGAACAAGATGCTCTTCAAGGTCCCTTCCAACCCAAACCATTCCATGATTCTACAGTACTGGTGCTGTAAGGGAAGCAGAGTTGGGCAGTGCTGCTCAGCAAAGCGTTCAGTAATTTGCTATTCTTGCAGCACAACCAACCCCATGTACACCGGGAGCTGCTCCTGGAGGAGACCTCAACTTCAGACACAGCTGTGAAGTGTCCGACGCTGCAAAAAGAGACTGCAGGAACTGCGCTGCGAGACCCAGAGTACAAGATGGTGCATGGGAGAGAATTAATCAGTCTGCTCTGAAGAAGAATTCCTCCTTGCAAGGGAAGGAAACAGCTTTGCCTGCACGATGAAAAATTTAAGAACCCCTGGCCTGGCAGTTTTCTCCTGGGGAGAGTTAAAGCAGCAGCCTGAAGAGAGAGACAGACCTTTCCCTTTACATATAAACTGCGGAGACGCTGCACCATCTCAGTGAGTTTCCTAAACAAATTGCCTTCCTTGCTCGCCTCAAATCCAGGGGGATGTTCGTCCCTTCCTCCCTCCAGAAGAGAAACAACTAAAAAGAGGATGAAACCTTGCCTTTTCAGTTAATATTTTGCCAAGACCGAACTCTCAGAGCTGCACCACCCCAGCCCGAGCCAATCCCAGCATCTCCCTCACTCAGCGTTAGCATTTGCTGCCCTAATTTTGTAGGGAAGAGGCTAAAATTGGGTATTTACTAGTCCTGGCGTCCTTTCCTGTAAGCCAGCTGAATACCCGGCCAAGGAGGTTGTGTAGTTATAGAAAAGAGAAGCAGCTCCTTCTCTTTGGGATTTCACCGCTTTCCCAGGTTCGAGGGGGTGGGAGCATTGCCCCCTGCACAGCTCAGCTCCCCCAGGGGCGAAGGGGGGAGGACAGAGACATCTGCCAGGTCCGGGCACCCACGGTTGGTGCTGGGAACCACACCAGCAGCGCTGACAGTGCCTCTTTTCTCCCACCCTGCCTGTCCCTCCTCAGACAGAGACACGGCCGTTCCCTCTGCATCCCTTCCAGTCCCTAAAGGGGCTACAGGAGAGCTGGGGAAGGACTTTTTACTGGGGCATGTAGTGATAGGACGAGGGGGAATGGCTTCAAACTGGAAGAGGGCAGGTTTAGATTGAACATTAGGAAGAAGTTGTTCACTGTGAGGGTGGTGAGGCACTGGCACAGGTTGCCCAGAGAGGTTGTTGAGGCCCCATCCCTGGAGGTGTTCAAGGCCAGGCTGGACGTGGCCTTGGGCAACCTGGGCTGGTGGGAGGTGTCCCTGCCTATGGCAGGGGGGTTGGAACTCGATGATCTTCAAGGTCCTTTCCAACCTCAACCATTCTATGATTCTATGATCCTCGGGACAGGGAGGAGGCCAAGGAGGGAACTCGGCACCGGGGTCCCCGGGGAGCTCTGGCCCTGCTCCATGAGCCACCAGGGCTAAAACCCCGAGAGAACTCACCGGGGGCTTCGGCAAACAGAAAACGGGGCAAACGGCAGCGCCCGGGGAACAAGCGGGGCTTTATACAAACATCTGCGCCTCCACTCCCGTCACCCGTCAGGCCAAACAAAAACAAAGGCACAAGCTTTCCATTTTCTCCTTTTATTACCCACCTAAAAAAACCCAACAAAACAAAACAAAACGCTGGCCAGCCACAGGATTCCTGTTTAGTTGGAGACCATCCTGCCACGCTATTGCTCCACAAGGACGTTATTAATGCCATTTACAGCTCAGCTAATAACCGAGCCTCTGCCGCTCCGTAGGCGAGAGCGATGGAGGAGTCATTACAGAGGTGATCCCAGCAAAACCTAATTCTGCCTGGCCGCATGCTGGCAAGGCCAAAGCGGCAATCGTTCTGCGTCCTGGCTGTAAAATCAAATTAAATTAAAGATCCCACTTCACCAAGGGCCTAATACTAATTTGTGTAACATTTCCATTAAACAATGCTGCCTACAGAAAACATACACTAAAGCACTTTCACAATTTAACAGGGAACATTCCAATAGGAAACATTATTAGATTTTCCTATTAAGCTGCTCAGGGCACACACTCGCTTAATAGACGTTAATTACATTAGCAAGGCTGCAAATTCAGTCCTGGCGGAATCTAAGTGACTTTTGCAAAATTGACTCGGTCCTGGAATTTCTGTAGGGACAAAAGGTAAAAACACCCAACGCCATAACATAGATAGAAAGCTGGAATGAAGCCACCGTGTCACCACTTTTTCAGCAGTGGCTTTAAAACGCTTTAATATACTGGCATATTTTACTTCCACATTTCCAGAGTGGAATTTTCACTAATTTCCCAGCTTGGCAAAATTACTGGAGACAGCTCATGATATTTGATTAATGGATTTAGGCTTTGTTTCTGCCAGTGGAAAGAACGGTTGAAACAGCAAAAAGGCTGAGTATTTCAGTTCAGTGTTTTTTGTGAAGCCACTAAAAGTATTTCACATTTCTTCAGCACATGCTTCTGTCCTATTACGTTCAATGGGGATTTAAATACACACTTTGAGTTAACAAGGCATATAACGATTAGCCTAAATCAAGATCTAATTACAGGAGATTGTTGACAAATGATTTCAGACAACATGTAAATGCAAGCCAAACAGTATTTCCCTTGCACCCAACAGAATTACTCTTTTCGAGGTAATTAGCTTTGGCCTAGATGCATCATACCTAACGTTTGGGTCTGTGTTCCACAGACAGCTAACCTCAGCCACATTTTGGAAGCATCCCCAGTTTTCCGCTGACTGCCGAGGGAGCCTAAGCATGGATTTAGGACTCCACAGCTATATACAACTGCTTCTGGCTCAGTCCTTGATATTTTGGAGGTACAAATCCTCCTCGGTTGTCCTGTCCACCCTTACGCTCTAGCTCTACTTCACTAGTAAAAGGCAAGAGCCTTCAAAAGCTCTGTGACAGCCTAAAAATGATTCCCGTTTGCAGAGATGGGGCTGTGAAGCCATTTTCCAAGGTCAGAGGCAGAACTGGGGCTGAAACGCACTCCCCAGACCCCCCAGCCCTGCCTCGGTGTGTGCGCCTGGATGGGGAAACCCCTTGGGGTTCACGTCTGCTCCTGGCTCGGGGGGTGTACAGGAACCGCAGCACATGGCCCAGGCAGGTGGGACCCATGGAGGTTTTCTGACATTGTGTCTCTTCACATGTGCAAGCACAGGAAGGGTGCTTACATGTGTGATGCACTTTCTTAAGTCTTAATTAGGTACACCATAGCATAAATTCAATAATGAGCTGATGACTCAGGGCCCTGAAACTGCCTTTCTGTTCATTTAAATGTTCCAGTATTAGAAATATTAAACACAGTAGGCACTCTAAATGGATCCAAACCCTTATCCTAATCCCTTCCCTTACTCTGTGCTTACATTATTTCTAACAGCTGTGTTGCATTAGTAATTAAGATTAAATTTAAGGAAGACTTCTAGAGAAGTGAGAGGTTATGGAGCACAGCAGCATGGGAAGGTAACGGACCCACCTGAGGTGTATCTGTCACTGCAGTGCTGGAGGAACACCAGCTCTGTTCTCCCCAGGCTTCAGTGTTGTCACTCCTGGCTGCTGGGCTACAACCTCAGTGGAGTTTTATCAGCCTCCAGAGGGGGAAACAAACCCTGAGGTTCCCATTCATCTCCACTTCTGCAGTGCTTGGGAGCTGAAGCATGGCTCTTGCAGAGGACTTTCCAGTGCTGGGTCGCTGTTTCCCATCAAGGTGACAGAACATGTGACCACTTTCCTCCAAAAACAGTGACCATACTGTGGGTGAGCATCCTCAAAGAGCGTTCATGTTCCCTCATAGACTGGTGAGCCTCTGTAGCTCATTACTTTGAATTAAATCTAGCATGGGTACACCTCTTGGCCTGACTCAGCCCCATGCACAATGTAGATGGAGCACCTGGAGCTACCCTGCTCCTCTTCTCATTAGTTTGGCGAAACAAAGACCTGCATTTTCCCCAGATGTCCATCTCTAAGACTCATAACTTCCAGAGCTGCCTATCTCATCAGGTCTCCCAAGACTCTCCCAATCCCGCTCCACTCATGAGCTCTAACTCAGGCCTTCCAAGGCGTGAAGGTATCTCATTTTGACCTCTTCCAACAAGGAACCAGCAGAGATAAACACCTGAGGAGGAATTTGATGCCTAGGTACCACTCTGTCTGTGTGCCCTGCCACTTCGCTGCAGGACAACCCCATGCCTGGCGAGGATGGACTCATGGTGCCAACTCCCTAAGGGGCTGCGGAGGTGGGACCAGCTGGGTTGAAGGTGGAAAACCATGGAGAAGGGGAAGGTATTTCATCACAGCAGTACTGGGTAGACCCTAGTTTTGAGGGAGCTTTGGGTAACTCTCTGGTCAGTCCCTTGGTGTTTGCCTTGACCCTTCACCGACAGCGGGCAAAGGGCTTCAGCTCCATTTCCACCCGTTCGGGGCAGGTATGTGTCTGCACCTTTGGGAACACACTGGAGAGGAACGAACATTTCCCCCCAGTCCACAGA
The DNA here is from genome assembly GCA_008711295.1 of Anarhynchus alexandrinus. NCBI lineage: Eukaryota > Metazoa > Chordata > Aves > Charadriiformes > Charadriidae > Anarhynchus > Anarhynchus alexandrinus. The sequence goes on from VUYV01000152.1 coordinate 102,498, forward strand.
GGACACAGAAACAAGAAACTGCTTGTCTCGGCATAAGATTTCTGGCAGCTTTTAAGCAGACAGACACGAACTGAAAGCCACCCATTAGCAACCCGTCTCCCAGGCAATCGCTCATGTTCTGTCATTTTGGCTAAAGTGTCATTTAGACTAATTGGCCTTTTTCAGAGGCCAAATACTACTTACGAACCCTCCCTTCAAACTACATGCAACCAATGACATCTCCAGCGTGAAGTCCTTCAGGCTCAAAATATCTAATTAAGTATATGATAACATCAACACAACGTTTGCTCCACTCTAGGAGCTGTCAACACACAGAACTACCCTTTTTTTTGCAGGTTTTATCATGAAATCCATTATATTTGGCATTTCTCTTAAGTCCCTAGGACAAGGACGCACACCATTACATATGCAACTCTCAACTCTCTAATTCAACTCTATTTCTAGCATTAATGCTTGCAAGAATAAAAAAAAAAAAGAGACTCTAGAAATCATGACCTGAGTGTAATTGAGGCCTCAGAAGTAGAAGCTAATTCAAAGCAAAATGGAACTGCCCGCCCCTGCCATCATGCCCTTATTTCCAACAGCAAAGCTAGACTCAGAATCACTTAAGACATTCCTCAGCTCTAGTGATGTGTCAGGAACAAGGCTCTGGCTGCAGCTAATCCACCAGTAGCACTAAACCCCCAAAAGCACAGAGAGACCTCGTACCATCTCCCACGTCCCCCTCTGCGCTGGGACAGCCCAAGAGACTGAGCTCGGCTGGACAAGACAACCTTGTTTCTTCACAAAACCAAAGCTTTGCCCCAAAGAGGTTGGATGAGCATTAACTAGGCCAGATGTTTTATCCATTGCCCCAAAATGAAGTATTATGCGGGAAACACACAGCCTCGTGCAAGCTGCGGTGCCAGCAAGTCAAAGGCTGGAAAGGAGAAATAACCAGATAGGAGAAAAGGGGTTTCTGGGCTGAGCTCAGGGGATGTTGCCTTTCTGGCAAGTTTTCCCAAACAGCCTTCTGCAACAGGAAAGGAATCTGGGTTTTGAGGAGCTGATGGCATTGGGGATGGCAGAGGGCAGACGCGGAAAGGAAACGCACTCTGAAGTGCAGCTGAGCAACAAAGTGCTCTGCTTGGCCCCAGGGAAGTCCCAGGGCAGCGCCGTCGGCGGGCAGCCATGGGAAATTCTAGCCTGAAAGGAGGTATTTTGTTTGGGACAGTAGATTTGTTTCCTCCCCCAGCTGCAACCCAGACACTGTTTGGCACATTGCAAGGTGCATTCAGCTCTGCTCGCAGCGTGCAGAGTGGGGACGTTGGACTGACAGCTGTGGGCTGCCTAGAATGGGCAATTCCACAGTTTTAAGGGCAATGAAGGCCCTGCTAAGTCTTCTTTTAGGAATAAGGGGCTAAAACTGGGGGAAAAAATAAAATAAAAAAAGTATCTTCCCCTCAAGAAAGGCCTTTGCATCTATTCATATCTGAGCTCTAGAGAGGAAACTCTAGTTCCCCAAACCAAAAACTCTCCTCCTGTAGATCAGGCAGCTTCAGAGCCCACATCTGGTTATCCCATGGGCTGCTCTCCTCTCGCTCTCTGCCAAAGCCCCGCTAACATCAGTCAGCGCCATCTGAAACTGCTTTATCACTGCGAAACCATGCCTCTGCTTTCCCTTTCATTAAAACCCTTCCAAAATCTGCTACACCTTCAGTTCCTTCCTGCGAATAGCACCGATTGACATTTGTTTGGGTGTTTATGCTGTTCGCTTGCCAAGAAGCGACTCTGGCGCCTTTCTGCCATTCAGCACCCCATAAAAACATTGGAGTATATCATAACTTTCCAGAGCAATCTCTGGACAGGAGCTGTTGCTAATCCACGTGCAGCACACACCTCCCCACTGAATTTTGCCAGCCGATCTAGGATTTCAAGATGATCCTTGGGAGGTGGATGACTGTCATTCCCTCTGCTTTCAGGCAGGGCAGGTAGCGATGAACAAACCCATGCACTCGCCCCACCGGCGCACGACTCCTGTTCACATCGCTATCCGCGGGCTTGTATCCATCCGAGAGCTGAACTCAGCTGACCTCACTTGGCTGATGGGATCACAGCCCAGAGAGGGATGGCTGCAGGCCAGCGAGAAAACAGATGTCTGCTATAGACACCACTCATTGATACTTTATTCCCATTTATTATTTATTTAATACACACTCTAGGTCAATTAGGGTTCTGTTACTGTGAACTCTGTACTAACATTTTTATAAAGAAGCTCTGTCTAAGAAGAAGTGGAGGGACTTGCTTGCCAGGGGACATAACTCTCCATAGTTTGTTGCAAGAGGAAGATTGTCTCAGTGGTGCTGGTTTGTTTTCTTCTCCCCCCTTCCTGTTTTGTTCTGTGTTTAGGAAGTTTCTTGTCCTCTGATAAGAAACACTTCAAAAGCTTTCTTTGGACCAGCTGCTCAGGCTGTTCTCCAGCCCAACAGCGTCCTCCCTGAGGCAGAGCTTACCAGGAATTCAGTGCCAGTCCAGTCTCCAGGATCAAGAGAAGTTGACAGATAGGTTAAGTGCCCAAGGACCAGCTTTCCTGGCACAGCACATGGTTACTCCCAACAGAGACAGACATGGGACACTTTGGATGTTTTGTAGCAGAAAACCACTGTTTCTAACCCAGCTTTGCCACCTTTGTGCTGAAGATTTCACAAACACGTTTTCTTCAGTTACAACTGAGGGAGATGGGAAGGAAACAATCAAGAAATGATAAAGAAAAAAAGATTGTACCCTTTAACATCACAAAAGCACCTAAGAGGACAGTGGAAATTCTGATCACGTGAATATAAAAGCAATTGGGGACAGAAAGGGAAAGAAGAAAGCGAAGCCACCCCATGGGGGTAGGGAAGATTTCTGCCATTGTTGGGAGCCACCTTCACAGGGAAAAGCAGGGCTGGAGGCTAAATTCTTCTGGGGCAATAAATAAAACAAAAAAAAATTAAAAAATATTGCATTGGCTGTGGTCTTCTGAAGAGAGATGATTACTCATGTACATGCAACCAGAGCAGCTCTCGAGTTACTGCTGTTTTGCTGCAGGGAAAAACCCTCTTGTCCACTCTCAGATCTCCCCTGGGACTTGGTTATTTTGGTCCAGATTTACCTCAATCCCATGAGATGCCTAATTCAGGGATATGGTTGACCGTTACCATCCAGAGCAAGGCACCTGGACTCATCTACGCCAATTCAGTTTGTTGGGGAGGTCTAGGTTAGGGGATATTATGGGCATTTTATTCTCCCTGTGCTCCGGGGCAGTGCAGGAACATGCCCAACCCCAACATAAAGAGTAGCAACTTCCCAACAATCCTCAGTGGAAACCGAAAATCAGTACAGGTGTGCCCCAGATCCCTTTCCTGCAATGCATCACAGGGCGAGGGCTGGGGGAGCAGCTAGAGGGGATATTATCAAATGACATTTTCCTTTATCCAGCGATAATTGATGATGAGGCCGTTAGNGGGAACATGCCCAACCCCAACATAAAGAATAGCAACTTCCAACAATCCTCAGTGGAAACCAAAAATCAGTACAGGTGTGCCCCAGATTCCTTTCCTGCAATGCATCACAGGGCGAGGGCTGGGGGAGCAGCTAGAGGGGATATTATCAAATGACATTTTCCTTTATCCAGCGATAATTGATGATGAGGCCGGTAGAACAGAGATTAACATCATAGGGTCACAGAAGATAGTCTGGAAGGGACCTTGAGGTCATCTAAATCCATTCAACCACCCCACAAAAAACACTCATTTCTGACAGCTATTTGACCCCTTCAAAATAAGAGGGAAGCTTCTGACCAATATTTTAAACAAAGATTTTCTTTGGCTGACTACAAACTACTTCGTTCGTTTCCCTCATATATAAAAAGTCTCTAAAGGCACTTTTTTCCCAGGTATTTTCAAAACAGATCCAAACTCTTTTTAATGTGCCAATCAAAAGAGGCACTTCTGAACTTCCAGGTTGTTTCTAGCAAAATAACCCATCTTGGGGCAACCCAAACTCCAGGGGGTTACTCTTTTCTTGTTTTTAAGCTTTGTGATCTGCCAAGAACTTCAAGCTGTTTTCATTAAAAAAAAAAAAAGTTTAGAATTGTCAGTAAAAAGAAATAATTCCTATTTGCACAGATTTGTGGATCATTTGTTTAGGACCAAGGACACGAGTTGGTTAGGGGGTATACTGTGGCATGTCTGGGTCTACCGATGGTGAAGCAGTAACGACACTTGAGGGATTTTTCCAGGAGAGATTTGGTGCAAAAACATCTCTTTTGCACGCTTGCTTCTGCCTCAGTCCCTGCCTGTGTGGAACCAGGAGGCAGGTACGCCTGTTGGCGGGGAGAGAAGAGGGGGCTGATGGACCTTCGTTAAGTACTTTGCTGAACTTGACTGAAAGGTGCCACCTGAGCACGCAGCTCTGGGATGATGGATGTGAAAGTGTAATGCCGTGTTTCCCTCCCATAATTACAATTTCATCATGTAATAATAATAGGTAGTGATTGATTGTGACCCTTCACCGCTGCAGGATGTTGGTCGTTAGGAAGAACTGATTGATCACTGGAGCTGCCATTTGGCCACGCAGAGCCCTTCCACTGCCTTTTAGAAGGGGAATGAAAGTCTCTCCAAATAAATAAAACTTTAAAATATCCCATATCGCTATCAGGAGACTCTGAGCCCCTTCCTACCCTCATTGTGTCAGTCAGCAGAGCAGGAGGTTGCGAGAGAGCTGCCTCAAAAGTCATCATCGGGGTGCTGTAAGCCTACAGAGATCCCTCCTCACCATAGTCACCCACCAGCTGGGTAGACGCTGAGGTAGAGGACAGCAGGAACCACCCCTCAGGCACCAGAGGGACCACTTCAGTTGGTGGCTCTGGTACAGGGACAGAATTTCTGGTCTCTGATCCCTCAAGTGAGCAGAGGTCCAGTCCTCAGATGGGATTTGTATCTGCTTTGATGCTGTAAACAAGAACTGTGGGCTGAGGGCCAGGAATCCACTGTAGGTTGCAAGCTCTGCCACAGCCTTCCTGCACGTCCTTGGGTAAATCACTTCACCCCTTCGCACTTGTAGCACAGAAATGAAACCTCTTGTGCCTGAACAGCGCGGTCGTTGGGGATGAGGACTGACCATTGCCCAGGGATGCTGCCCTTCCATCCCGACGGGGCTCAACATGCTCAGAGACCTCTTGGTACCCTCCTGTAACAGCCACAGGGACCTCATGCTCCAGGCTGCATCCTTTTCCCTCCCCTCGAGAGACCCAGCGGCTTCCCAGGTGACATTAGGCACCGCTTGGTGACAGTGCATTAATAAACAGAGACCTGCTGTCGAAGAGGGATGCGGCACCTGCACGCTGCCAGCATCTGCCAGAAGTGTTGTCAAGCAACTAACTGCCTGTAATTGAGTTCTCAGAAGTATCTGCCCTGAGGTGAGCCGCAGAGAAATCTTACAAATGAAGATAATAGATGTTTGTGTCACACACACGCAACGAGAAGCGGCAAGATACGATCACTCACTTGATAAATCCACCTTCAGCAGTGGCTGCAACAGCTTTTTCCAGGGCTGAATTGGGGTCTCTCTGGCAGCACCTGATGCCTCAGCAAGCACAGCGAGGCTGCTTATTGCCCTGCATCCAGCCACGCCTGGAGCCGGTCACAGGAACCAATGTAATACCGTCTTTACCCCACAAACATGCATAAGTTTCTGCAGATTTCCAGACAGGATTCGTTATCTGCAGGCATTCACCAGAACATCTGGAGAAACAGGGCCAGCCACATTGCTAACGTTAATCAATTCAGCTCCCTCGAAGTCACCACGGCTATGCCAACTCGCCCTTGCCAAGAATTAGTCAATCTTTTCTAACCTATAAGCTCTTCCTGAACTTACTCTTTATTCCCAGGACACATCATTATTTACGCTTTGAAATAGGAGAGTGAAGGTGGTGAACAGCAAAAGAGATACACATGCCTCCAGCTGTAGCATCCAAGTGCTGCACCAGAAGTAACAACGCCATCCGGGTAAGGTAGGGCAGAACCGGGAGCTCTGCTTTCAGGATGGAAACAAAACCAGAGGCACACTGACAGGGTAAGCAACTTGCCCAAAAAAAGAAACCAACCACCCCATCGAAGAAACCTAGGAACACAAACCAAGCCTCTCAAAACACAGGTTTTTGTTTCCACTTTTTAGACGACCTCCTAACTATGTTGTGGACCTCTGAAGAGCCAGAGGAACTGCCCAAGCACCCGGGGTTTAAGTGTTTGAGGTAACATTTTCAGAAGTGATTGGTGCTGAAGCCCACATCCCAATTAGGCATCTACCTGCCAGCAGTGCCAGTGAAAGCAAATCGCTGTTATATTTTGAAGCTAGGGGCCATAGGAACCTACTCCTCATCAGTTTTCCATAGGAAAATGAATGCTAAGAGCCAAAGTTGCGTTTGAAAATGGGATTGTACAGAATTGGAAAAGCGCCTCATCATAAATCTTTCAGAGTGCCTGCAAAATGCCAAGAAATACCCAGAAGATCCAAGTTTCCCACCATTATCCTTCCTTCGGGAGGGCAGAAAGGGAAGCTGAGTCCCTGATATAGTCAGAACTTCTGAATGTGAAATTCTGCAATGACTTCTTGGTGTGGTTGTCTGTGCAAACCCAAACAGGGACTGTTGGCTTCACCTTTAAAGAGCTACACGTGAGCACAAGGGTTAGTCCTTCTCACTGGTGACTACTCGTGGGCTCTGCCACAAATGGCCACCCAGACACTCAGCGAGAGTTTCCTATGTCCCCTTCCACAGGTAGTCCAGTCCTGACACCCCAAGTCCCCACACATCGGCCTCCTTACTCCGCAAGGTCCTGTGCGAGACCCCTCACCCTACATCCCCCGTACCGCTGTGCCGTTTGACTCGCATCCCTCTGACTGTCTGGAGGCTGCTGCTCACTGTTGATACGTAAACACTGTCTGTTTTCCAGCACAATACTTGAACAACCGAGTTGCCAAACATGTTCTCAAACAAAGCAGTATAAAGCAAATACACACCGAGGAAGCGTAATGAGATCCCCACGCTGTTGCCCCTCCAGGGATGAATAATGCCAGCCCCACACATGCTGTATGAATTTCCCTGAGGACCGAGAGTCAACTGTGTTTCTTGTACGCCTGTATCACTTCATGCATCTGTGGCCATGTCAAGGTGGATAGAATAAGAGTCCATGTCCACCAGTACCACAGGGCCACTTGGGATGAAGCGGGAGGAAAGTACAAAACTGCCTGGGCATTTGCTGCTGTCTTTTGAAGACTTCTACTTAGCTTAGAAGCTCTGTAGAAGCAGATCCCACCAGACGCCATAAGCCCTGCCGACCCATTGAAGTCCCCTGGACAACCTTAGCTGCAACGTGCCAAGTAAGGCTGATTTACACCAAATTGAAGATCTGGCCCTTTTTGATGCAGAGGCCTGAAAAAAATTAATACAGCATTATCCTATGCTATTTGTGAATTCTCCATGTCTCAGGATCACCTGAGCAGCCCACAGCCCATACTGCAGATGGAGAGGCAACACCCCTACAGCTGCACATGACCGTGACCTCAGCTTTTGGGTACGTATCTGCTAAATTTGACACTGCACTTCAGCAGGATCATCCTCTCCATGCTTTCTTGGTGCTGCTGGGCCCGAGGAGATCTGTGCTTTAGACCTTCCCCCTAGCAAAGCTACATCAGTACTTGGCTTGAAGTTTACTTTTTCCATCATTCTTGTGATTAAAGAAAGCCAAACGCAATCTGACACTTCTGCTGTCAATTCTGTCTTAGTCCATCACTGAAGAGCAGTTAGCATGGGTTTGGATACCAGTACAGCCCAGCGGCTCCAGCACATCTCCATATCTGCCTGGTAGACCTTCATCTGCAAGTCTGCTCGGGTATCAGCTGGGACACGGGGCTTTTGCCTCCACACATCCCGCTGTCCGGGGCCTTGCTCTGATCCCCGCTGCCACATCTGGCTGCCTTATGCTGGGTCAGAATTAGCAAAAGTGTTAGCGCCGCTCCATTTTCCAAAAAGTTGTTTTCTTAGTTTTTAACTACATGGAAGTTTCTGCAAAGCAGTTTTCCACGGGTGAAGTGGATTTTCCACAGGAAATAATGAAAATCTGGGGAGGAGAAACGAGTCAAAACACTCCTTTGGGTTTTAGGGGAGTTTTCCTCGTCAGGCTCCTTGGTTTTCAAGTTTTGCTTTGGCTTCGGAGGAGGGGAGAGTAAGGCATAGAGTAGATCAGCTCTCCATCTCCTACAACGGGCTGTAAACAACATGGTCTCTCCTGTGCCCACTGAGGTGTGGGACCCCGCATGTAGAGCAGGTTGGCCAGAGCCTTTCCCAGTCCTCAGCAGTGACATGTCATGAACTGCCCAGAGTCCTCCAGTTTTACAGGCTACAACTGCACACACGGTTCACCTGCTCACTTTCTCCCTGAGCTCAGCTTTGGGAATTCAGCACTGGAGCCTGGCTGGTCATCCAAGGGGATACAGGTGAGAGAGGAAGACTATGGTAAATCCAAGCCAGCTGGAACCATATTCCCTTTGAAAGCTGTTGGTGAAGCACTAGGATGTAGGCGACTTCTCTTATCCCTAAGCTAACCAGCGGCGCAATTTCAGTCTTGATGAGAGTTTCAAAAAATGCAGTAATCAGCCATATCCAACTTAAATTATCATAGAATCATAGAATGGTTTAGGTTGGAAAGGACCTTGAAGATCATCCAGTTCCAACCACCCTGCCACAGGCAGGGACACCTCCCACCAGGCCAGGCTGCCCAAGGCCACGTCCAGCCTGGCCTTGAACACCTCCAGGGATGGGGCCTCAACAGCCTCTCTGGGCAACCTGTGCCAGTGCCTCACCACCCTCAAAGTGAAAAACTTCTTCCTAATGTTCAATCTAAACCTGCCCTCTTCCAGTTTGAAGCCATTCCCCCTCGTCCTATCACTGCATGCCCTTCTAAAAAGTCCCTCCCCAGCTCTCCTGTAGGCTAATTATGCATTTATTGTCTCTGTGGGCACGATACGCTGAGTTGCAGAAATACTCTTCCATAGGAAAACATCTCTAAGGAACCCCAGCCCACGCAGAGGGCACAGAACGACAATATTTGAGGTATCCCTATGCAGCACAACCTTACCCGTTTTGCGTATCGCCCTTCAGCGATCTGTTTACCGCCTGCAGCTTGCTCCCAGGCTCGCCCTTTGAAGGCAGGGAAGCTCTGCCAGCTGAGGCTCTGCCCTGCCTGGCGTTTCTGGCTGCGCTTTCCCTCCTGCTTTCCCCCAAGGAGGTGTCGGAGCAGCTCTAGCTGTCTGCCCGGGTCATCTGCCAACCAGGTTACCTCGCAGCAACCCAGGCTGGCTGGAAACAGCAGTTCCTCCCACGGGAGATGCTGTAGGATTGCTCTCGGTGGCTGTGGGTAGCTTCTGCCGTGGTTGGAAACAAAGGAATTTTTTTGGAGGTTCGGGGCAATATATGTAAAGCACCCAATACCTGGATGCCTTTCTGAATCACCCGAGTTTCTTTCATCTGCAGCTGGGACTGGAAGTTTCATAAGAAGGGGTATTTGCTGATCCCTAGGTTATGTTCAAGGTCTGCCTTGACTGGAGAAGGGACTGGGATGCACCGCTAGAGAAAAGCCAGGCAGAGTGTGGACCTCTCAATTACAGATTCAACCCTGCCCACCTATGAGCAGCAGCAAAGAAAGGTTCACCACCAGTTCCTTGCTCTTGGAGCTACCTGGATGCAAACTACATGTCTGATCCAGTCCTGTATGGGAGCACCCTAAGAGCTTGCTCCGGGGACTTGGAAACAAGCTGAACTCCAGATAACGAGCCAATAGTAAAAACCGAGACGTGAACCAAAGCAGCAGAGCAGGAAGACCGACCCTTCCAATAGCCGGGACACAGAGGCCTGGGACAGAGCCACAGATGATGGGTGGAGGAACAGCCCGTATCTATGAGAAGAGCCAGGGATGCTGCGAGGAACAGAAAAGGCGGCGATGTTCTGTGAGAAGCACTTGACAAAATTCCCTAAGAACTGCAGGAAAAAGCCTCCTTTTTGTGTTAGGATAAAAGACCAAAGCAGAACCTGTATACCCAACTTGGTACGAGAAGAAAGGACAAGGGAGGTCTCAGGGAGCGAGGGCAAGCTGAGGTCCTGGGGAAGCCCTGGGGTAGAGCCTGCCCAGGTTCCTGGGGAGGGAGGCTGCGAGTCGTGCCATCAAACCCAAGGTGGACTGCCTGTCCCCTTTCGAGGGTGATGCAGAATTATCTAGGGGTGCCGTTCTTATTAAAGAGAGAAAAGAAAAAATACTCTTTGCTTCAATGCCAAAAAGTTAAATAAAAATAATTCATGGCCAGATTAATGGGAGAGAGAAAGTCATTAGAAATCAAAAATGAGATAATTCTGCTGTAGACATGAATGATGGTGAGAAATAAGTTATATTTGGCTGACATTACTTAATTAGTTGGAAACATGGTGCTTGCTTAAATTTGCTTTGGTGAAGCTTTTAAGCTTTTGACACATAAATTCCCAGCTAAATAACCTAGATGTCAGAGCAGCCAGCTGCATCTTCTCTGCCAAGCCTTTTTTTTTGAGCATATTATTTTAAAACTTCATTCCTTTGTTCAGGATTTTGGTTGCTACCGGGGCACGGCATGTAATTTCTGGCAAGAGCCCGAGGTCCAGCTCGGACTTTGCTCCTGAGGACAACTGGTTCCGATGTCCTCCCTCCCAGCTCCTGGTGGGATGGGGAAGAGACCAAGCCAAGAGGAACGGCGATGCCTTCATCACTGTAAGCAGCTTGAATAACCAGTAATGCTTAGCACTGCTGCAGCGCTTCTCATCAAGCGCCTCAGAGGACTTAATGAGCATGAATTAAGTCTCACAATTACAGCTGACTGCATAAATAGTTGCAAATAATATTCCTGGAGGATGCCCTCCGGTTTTTAAACTGAACTGTTACAGTGACAGTGGCTGATTCCCGCAATCCTGTTTGTAACCCTGCGAGGGGTGGGGGCTGCGAAGGCAGAAGTTAAGATTTAAAAAAATCCTTCAGGACTGAATCACGGTCTGCTGGAAAATAAGGGAAAGCAGCAGCAAACAGCTGAGCGAGAAGAGTTCAGAAACAGTGAGATCAACCAACCTGCCCTGTCTTCACTACCAATTCCTCCCTCCCAGTGAATTAGGGTGTAGGACCCTAATTCACTTAAAAAAAAAAATTTAGGGAGGCAATTCTGCCCCTCTGCTCCACTCTCGTGAGACCCCACCTGGAGTACTGCGTCCAGCTCTGGAGTCCCCAACATAAGAAGGACATGGACCTGCTGGAGCGTGTCCAGAGGAGGGCCACAAGGATGATCCGAGGTCTGGAGCACCTCTCCTATGAGGAGAGGCTGAAAGAGTTGGGGCTGTTCAGCCTGGAGAAGAGAAGACTCCGGGGAGACCTTATTGCGGCCTTCCAGTACCTAAAGGGGCTACAGGAGAGCTGGGGAGGGACTTTTTACTGGGGCATGGAGTGATAGGACGAGGGGGAATGGCTTCAAACTGGAAGAGGGCAGGTTTAGATTGAACATTAGGAAGAAGTTTTTCACTGTGAGGGTGGTGAGGCACTGGCACAGGTTGCCCAGAGAGGTTGTTGAGGCCCCATCCCTGGAGGTGTTCAAGGCCAGGCTGGACATGGCCTTGGGCAACCTGGTGTGGTGGGAGGTGTCCCTGCCCATGGCAGGTGGGTTGGAACTGGATGATCTTCAAGGTCCTTTCCAACCTAAACCATTGCATGAGTCTATGACCCTGCGATGATCTGGAATGGATGTTTTAACAAAATTAATTATAATCTGCAAATGGGGGGGGAAATCCTGACTGACAGGAGGCTCCGAGGACTCACAATGGCCACGAGGTGTTATCCCACCCGAAGGTACCAACAGTAACATTTGACACAGGAATTCCTCTCTTTAATAAAGAGGCCATTAAACAAGGTGCTGAACACTTACCTCGCATAGAAATGTTTGAATGATTTATAACTAATTAGTCAGTATTATTACCTTTTTAAATATATGCATTAGGAAAAGAGTTAACACCACGGTTCTTAACCACAGAGAGAAATTGGAGGATAATAAAGTTTAGCTTTAAATAAAGCTATTAACGGACAGATCTAGTGGCTAAGTAAAATTTTTGAAGGGGAGAAAAGAATAACAAAGACTCAGAAAGAGAAGCAAAGCGATTCCTGTTGCAGCGTCGCGGTGGTTAGGGGACTGGGACTGCGGCACAAACGCTCAGCCCTCTCTACACCAGTCCCAAGGAAGAAAAGCAGTCATACAACAGCGAGTTCTTCCTGAAACCAGGCCCCACTGAAAGCTTTCTCCAGCTTCAAGGTTGTTTTAAATGCATCATCACGGTCTAAAACCCAATAAACATGGAGCTACCTACAAAATACACCGGCTTTTTCAAGTTTTTTGTTAGCATGGACTCAACTCCAAACTTCACCAGCACTTCTTTGCTTTTGCAGATCCTGCCCAGATCTTTCCCTAGTGCCTCCAGGCTACCCCAGCTCTTTCCTCCCTCCTTTTAACCTTCCCTCCCCCTCCTCAGAGAGGTCCCCACACCCTCCGGGTGCCCACAGCACCAGTCCTTTCCCTTCCAGGTGAGTTCCTCCCTGCTCGGTGCTTTCCCATCCCTGGCATCTGCATCTTTGCAGTGTGACCCCCTTCTGGGATGTCAGCACCAGAGCCAACACTCCTTCACTGGAAACGCCACATTCGTTTGCACAACCTGGAGACCCAGTTGATTTTTTAGATTAAAGCAACAGCTCATCATCTTTCTTCCACCAATCGAGGGAAAAAGTACATCCACCTTAGTTTTCACCATCTTTAGCAACAACCTTTCAACAGCTGCCTCAGCCTCATCTACCTCTTCATCAAACCGTTTCCTTCTTCAAAAGCTTCCTCCTTTAACTTGGGTCCCCAGAGGGGGAAGACCCTTCAGCTCATCTCCTTCAGAGCAAAAACTTCTCCATATTCAGAATGCAATCCCATAAACCATACAGACAGCCTTATCTTCTAGCACCAAAACAGCACCTAAGAATGAAGCCCAGCCCAAACTGGGGAAAGAATCCCCCACATCTCTGAGCCCAGGTGCCTACAGGGAGATGCAGAGGACAGGGCAGATGCTGAACCCCATAAGGACTTACCTTCCCTTTCCTCCGCAGCACCAGTCCCCCTGTGACGGAAAAGCACTCACACCCTTTCCATCCCAGAACTGAAGAGCTCTTATAAAATACAGGAATGAGGGACAATGCTCTATGAGCTGCTGCAAAACCAGGTTGAGCCCAGACCTGGGGTGCCTGCAGGATTGACATCTGCTGGAGCATTAATTGAGGAGCACCTGGCTTTGAATGCAATCAAGGGGAGGTGAGAATGAGGTAACAACTTGCTCAACTCCATCCAGCTGAGGAGAGCTCACAGCACATCCAGCTGTGCTGCTCAAAAGGTACATGGGAATTTTAAAGTCAAATCTACGTGTATATATATTAATAATGAGGCACCTATAGAGTTTAAGCATTGCCAGAGTTTGGGAGCAGCTAATTACAATCCTGACAAGCTGGAGGTTTCCGGGCTGAACTCTTCCTAAATCGCTATATTAAATCTTGCGCTTACTTTTGACTCCTTTTCTAGAAGGCGTCTGAAAAATGGTCAATCTGAAAGACTCCCATCAATTACTCTGCACCGGATGCAAGACTTGCTAAGAAAAATTAAATTATTTTAATTCAGTTTAGTTAAGTGGCAATTGCAGCATTACATAAATCTGTAATGTTCTTTAGGCACCGCTTTGTATAGCACTGGCCTGGGACTCTTCTGAATTTAACGGTAATGAATTTTTATATCTTAAAGTGCTGAGTGTGTAGGGCAGCAATAGCAACCACTGGCCCCAGAGGTTTGGACCAGCATCACTACCGCAAGTGCAATGCTTTGGAAGAGAAACTTGGCACTGGAAAGGTTCCCCACCACCGGCTATAAAGGACTGAATTTGCCCTCCAGCATCCCTCACGCAGGAGGATGGTTTCACCAACCACCGAGACCATCCAGTTCTTGCAGCAGGGCTGTGGCCAACCCCTCAGGTCTCCTTCCCTGAAGCGATGTTGTATGAAGGCGCTTTTGATGGGACAAATCAGCCCCCGCACAACCCAACCGGGCAAAACACGGACACGTTCACCACCCAGCGAAGCCCACAGCTCCCAGATGGAGCCCTGTGCCGGACGGGAGCTCACGGATGGGGTTAAATCCTGCTGCCTCCAGCATATGCTTTGCCACGGGGCCAACACAACTGCAAGGACATCTCTGGGTGGACGTGCAAGTGTCGGGGGCAGCACCACCAAACCCCTGTGGGGAGGCCACCTCCACCTCCGCAGCCTCGAATGAATACAACCGTGTCCACCGCTTGGTAAAATATAGCTTTTATTTGCTCATACAAATAGTATGAATTATCAGCATTTCATTTTCCTAGAAACATCTTTCTCTGTGTAAAATTAATTTGTGTTATACATACCACAAAAATACTCCATTTACCTTTTTTTTCAGGCTTTCTTTTTTGTGGGTTTTTTTTTTTGTTGTTGTTTATCCTTCGTTCCTTTTTTTTACAAACTGGCAACTCCACAGCACCGTGTTACAGATGACACATCACTAATACCCATACTGCACTTCTGAACACAGAACTGAAAGAAACTCAGCCATAAATTAATGTTACAACGTGAAAAAAAAACAAACCAACCAAAAAACTTCTATTCACACTTCCAAGCTTAACTTCAAAAAAACCCAAAAGGTATTTTTTTAAAAAATGATGACAGTAGCACTGATTCCGGTATTAGCAACCACTCCACGGGGAATTCACCTTCGTTATCTTATTTGTTAGGTGAGGCCTTTCCATTAAAAGTCTAGTGCAGACTTCATTACGAAGGATATTGAGCCAGGGCGAACGATTTGCTTAAGGTTAGAGGAGTTATTATTCACTCTCCGCATTTCCACTCTCCAACAAGATTGCTTCACGAGAGCATTTTGCAGCAGGGCTCGATTATACAAATTAAGCCCGCGCTCCGCTGTGTAGCTGAGGAAGGCATTGGGGTATTAAAAAGCTGTTTCTAAGAAAGGAAGAAGGAAGGCGTAAGGGATGCGGCAGCACCTTCCAGCGCTCAGAGGTGGGCGGGCACTCCGGAGGGAAGCGCGGGGAAAGGAGCCACGGCGGGGCACATCCCGCGGGGAAAGGAGCCACGGCGGGGCACATCCCGCAGGCTTTGGGGAAGGGCTCAGCCAGCGAAACCGCCCGGGAGAGTGCCCGGAGGACGAGCGGAGAGGATGAGCTTCTTTCCATACATTGCATAAGCCAGCTAGTAGGAAGACTTGAGGTTTTTGCCCATCAAAAATCACTCTTCGCTATCATGAAGTACCTTTTTCTCCCCCGTCCCCCCCTCTCCCTGCAGCCCCTTCCCCTCAGGCACGCAGCAGCAGCAGATTCGGGCGTTCATCCCCTGCCCCGGCAGCGGGGAACGGAGCCGGGCACCCGGCTGGAGCTAAACCCAGAGACCCCAAACGTGCATAGATCCAACCGCCACTGGAGTTCGCAGCCGCATTTCGCAGGACAGGGGGTGGTGCGTGCGGTCCGCGCAGCCCAGCAGGTCCCACCCTCGCGCCTGCGGCCGCTGGACGTGGGACCGCGTCGGGGCGAAGCATCGCTGCCCCGCTAGAAATGGCTCGGGGAGAAGAGGAGAGGATTTGCCCAACTGCCCCTTTTTGTAGGAAGACGTGCTGGGAGGCAAACCCCACCGAGGGGGCTGCACCCTCCTCCCGGCAGGTTTGTCAGGCAGCTCGGTCCTGATGTTACGCTCAGCATCTCCCTTTCCTCCGGGACACCCCGGCGCACTGCACCCCACGTATGAACCCGCACACGCCTCGCCAGCACTGACGTGTCCCCGCATCCCTTCGGAGATGTGACACCGCTGAGCCAAGCCAAGAGCCCTGAGGTTCAAAGAAAGCGCTGGAGGGCCGCGCTTTACCTGCGAATCCCTCCGGCGGACCCAGAGGTGGGTTTGCTCTTCGCTGTACCCACCTGAGCAGGACCCGGTGCAGAGCCAGGGCGAGCACTCCAGGCTCCGAAGAGCCTTTTCATCACCGAACAGCCGCAGCGGAGAGCTGTAAGGGGCAGGCGAGGGCAAGGAGGCTGCGAAAGTAAAAGAAACATCTGGGAAACGCCGCTGAATGCACCCCACCGCAGCTGGGCACGGGTCCCCAGTGTGGCGCTCGTGGGTGGTTTGCGGTGGGCGACTGGGGAGAGGCGCAGAGCACCCATTTATATAGGCGCCACGTATTAAACTAGAGCGTTAATTCAACTCGCGTACGCTCCACCTTTGCTGTTCCGAGTTTTTCTGGCACTGCCCGCTTTACACGGGCGCTCACGCGGTAACGGCCTGAGGTTTATCTCGCATGCTTCGCGCTCGGTGTGGCACGGCATCTCTTGGGACGGCGCATCACCTCGGTGCTTGCAGGTGAGGCGCGTGGGCTTTTTTGTTGCCCAAAGACAAGAGGGCCCCGCTTCCGTTAAAAATTCAAGGAGCAAATCACTTCTGCTGTCACTTCGCTCCGAAAACGTTCCAGTTGAGCTAGCAGAGCCTCCCACAGTAATGATAAGGCATCAGACACACGGTATTTACCAAAACCTCCTGAGCGCACAAAGCAGAGCTCTCGGGAGAGCCCCAACAACTTGTCCTAACACCCCAAAGCCTTTGGTTTCATCTGAGGGGAGGGATCTCCAGGTTATTGTACCTGGGTTGATGGATAAGAGCTCGGAGCCTCCTGTCCTGCCTGGCTGCCCACGCTGCGCTGGCCGGGGCCACCGGGGTGGCACGTGGCTGTGCCCGGGCTGCCAGCAATGCCCCAGCCCGAGTGCAGCCCCCTGCTTTTCTACACATCCATCCCCAAGGGCAAAGCAGCGCTTCTCCCAGGCTCTGGGCCAACGCTGCTCCTTGGGGGACACCATGGGTGAGGTGTTGGACCAGAGAGTACTGGGAGTCAAGAGCTGACATTCCCCAGTCTCAGGCATGGGGGGCCACGGGGTTGGAGGTAGCGCTGCCTGCGCCGTGCCCTGGGACACCCTCCGTGCTGGGAACGGCTCCGAGCAGAGACGTGGGGTCTCCACGTGGCTCCGCAGCTCTGCCGGCGTCTCTGGTGGGTGGTGGCCGCTCTCTGCACCACCATGGCCCAGCGGCACCCGGTGTGCACGGGCAACTCCAGCCCCACGCCTCCTGCGAGCCGTTCGGAGCAGCGCCCAGCGTGTCACACACCGCCACGTGCAATTTCACATTTGTCCCGCAGTACGGATTTCAAACGCGTAGCGGGATGGTGGGAAAGAGCCCCCTTGATGGAAGGCGAGAAGGAGATGCGACGAGGCGGCGCTGCCCATGCAACGGGCTCTGCGGCGTCTCTGCTCGAGCGCGTCGCCCTCCCGGCAGAGTCCCGGGCTGCCGCGCAGGAGCTGCGTGGTTTGGGGTTCCCCACGCTCTACAGCCGCCATAAAACCCCGCCGCCGCTCAGCAGAGGTACGCGGGTTGCGGGGAGATGCCCAGCATCCCTCCCCACCTGCCCCAGAGAAACACCCCCCACCACCACCACCACGAACTGGAAAGCTGTGGGGACGAGGGAGCACAACACCGGAGCAGAGACTGGGACACCGGAATAGGGAAAGCAAGTTTTTATAAAGGCCAGATACCCGTAACAAAAATAAATTTGTGCTTTCCCTCCCTCCCCGCCCCTCCCCCGCCACCCTCGCTTTTTTTTGATTTTTTTTTTTTTTTNTGATTTTTTTTTTTTTAAAATACAAATTTTGTTTAGGAAAAATGGAAGCACCGTCTGTTACAAACCAAACCGATAAGAGGAGAAAATAGAAGGAAGGGGGGAAAAAAAAAAAGGAAAGGAAAGGAAAAACATATTAGAATTAAACACCGTGGAATGTTAAACAGGTTACGGGCTACCGTTCTAGCCAGTGCGGTTAGGCAGCTTAGTGAATTAATTGCTTAGGAATTAAAAATAAATTATTATAAAATAGATTTCTGTACATTTTACATACATATATATCTCTTTATATACGCAAACCGTGCTGGGCAAGTAATTACAGGGGACTTTCCCACGCCAGCCTCAGTCCCAGCCGAAGTCCTGCCCCGTCATCTGGTAGAACTTCATGTTGAAGGGCCGGTAGAAGTCCCGCAGTCTCTGCACCACCTCCTGGTCTATGTCGGGGTGGGTCCTGCCTTTCGTCTTCCCCAGGCAGTGGGGTTTGCTGCTGCCTTCCGCCTTCTTCAGGCACGGGAACCCCTTGGTTTTGTTGAAGTAGAAGTGTTTGTCGGTGATGATCCTCTTGAGGCCCAGAAAGTCCTGGACCCTGCCCAGCTCCCCCGCGGGGTCGCTGATCAGCCTCTCCCCGCTGACGAAGAGGATCTGCCCGATGGGGAAGTAGAGGAGCCAGTTCTCCAGGTGCTTGGCGTAGATGCCAATCTGGATGGCGCTCCACGAGGTGTCGATCAGGCCCGTAGTCCTGTTTTTGAAGGTCAGGCTCTCAAAGGTGGGGATATCGGGCTTCTTGGAGAGCGTCTGGGTGTAGTCCGAGATGGCTCTGGTCACGGGGTCCCGCACCACCACGATGAGCTTTGTGCCCTTGGACATGGAGGAGATGCGGGCGGGGGCCTCCTTGGTGACGAAGTAGCTGGGGGTCTTCTCCATGGTGATCTGCCCCTCCAGGGTCCTGGGCATGAGTTCCCTGCCGGCCAAACACACAGACTTGGGTCAGAACGGCAGGTAACAGGAACAGTGCATTTGCATATATATGCATATATATGTTCACACATAGACACACAAGAATTCTTCTCCCTAAAATGCCTACACAGGCCATTTAGTTTGTACGGATAAATCCATTTTCCATTGATTTAGGGATTAGAGGGGGATTATTATTAAAGGCCACTGTATTAGAAATCCATCTGAGTAATCTCCCAGTTATCCATGAGTGGATTAGCTGGGCTACACTCTGCACCTGGAGTGTGGCTGAATGTACCACACCAGCTCCAGATGGGTCAGGATGAGTCCTGGGCTGCACCAGGTGGCTCTCCTGGCTCAGGTCAACACCACAGAGCCCTCAGCCCCAGCCCAGGGCTTGTTTTCCCCATGGGAACGAGAGGAACGGTGTAATGGAAAAGCAGAGGCTCATTGGAGCACGTCCACCTTGCTTTCCCTTAGCATCCCAAACACAACGCTATTCCCAATCCCACAACACTATTCCCAATCCAGGCAAGAGGGTGCAATTTGTCCCCAGCTTGTCAACAGCAGGAGCTCACCAAGCCGCAGGGCTCCTCTTGCACCCAGCTTCACCCATCGCTTTACTATTCCCTACCACTGTGCAGATTTGTTCCCTAATATGCGCTAGAAGGAGCATCAAGAGCTGCTGGTGGCATCTTCAGCACATCCCAGTCCAGCACCCAGCAAGGACAACCTCTCCCCTCCATGGCCACACCGGCTACAGCAGGGCAGGAGACGGGGTACGACCATGGAGGACACAACCTCAGGTCGTGGGTAGGACGTACCCTCACAAAATAGCCTTGAAACCTACAGCCTTCAGCAATTCCACCTTATTCCATGGGTATTTCTAATTAACCACGTGGGGAAAAATCAGACAGCTTACAGAAACAGTGGAAGCAGCACGAAGAGTAATTTTTTCCTATCATTCACTCGGCAAGCCTAAATATTTTAGACCATTTGCCAGTTCTTTCCCTCTATAACCCAATGGGACTCATTTGCTCTGGGTTGTGTGACAGTTAAAAAAAAAAAAAAAGAAAAAAGCAAGAGGGGAGTCAGCCACAAAATTAAAGCTATAAAACTTGATTAAGTTTTCAAAGCATCCACCCAGCACAGAGAAATAACCAGCCAGAGTGGGATCTGCAAGCCTCAGACAGCGTTCCCTCAGACACAGGACACGGCACACAGAGGTTATTTGTTCCCCGACAGCCACGTTCCCCCCTTACTGCTTTTATGCTTCTACAGCAAAGCTCACCATGGGCTCTCGCAATTAAAAAAGCCACCGATAATTTGTGCTAAAGCCAATGGCTGCCCCGATTCAGAAGCCAGGGGAAAAAAATTGACCCATCTGTGCTGACGATAATAGCCGTGGTGATGATAAATAATAGGAGAACCAGGAATGAGAGGTCTGATTGAACCAAAAACCATCATGTGCCCATGAAAGTTGGTCAGTAGCTATTTATGCAACCGCTGTTTTGCTCACCCTGTACCTGGTATTTTACTTCTTCAGCTTCTGGCATTAACTCTGTGCAATGTGTTTACTGGCCAGGGGCACCCGATGACTACACCTCCATACCACAGGTGAGCTGCCCATAAAGCCCCTGCTCCACGCACCTGTGGTGGGAGATGGTCATCACACCGGATGGACACAGGTCACTGGGAGAAGTGGTGATGGACAAGCCGGAATGCGGAGGAAGGGGATATCAGCTTGTGGAAACCTCCACCCGTGCCCAAGGGTGATGGTAACCCCTCGGGCCATGCAAGTGGAGTTTCACAGGTAGATAAAAATCACTCTGGTCTACCAGACACCCGGGATGTGAGAGCTTCTAGAAGTCAGGAGCCAACGTGTGCCAAAAACCAGCAACCAAAATAAAACTCTGACTCATCCTTCACCTTTCTGGCCACCTCCGCAAACCCGTAATGCTGTCTCAGAACAGAGCCAGTCAATAACGCCCAGAGAGCGACTCTTAAATCTATTGTGGGCTGACGTGGATTTCGACAGTCTACTCATTAATTGGTGTCTCCTTTTATGGCCACATTAAACCGGAGTTCTACATCCTGTGCTGGCCACTGACTGCTTTCCAGATTGATTTAAGAGGTTGGTTTCAACCTATGAAGTCCCTAATGGCCTGGGACCTGCCCGGAGAGGAGACTGCTTCCCAAGACGTGCTCAGGACGGCCACGCCGCACTGAAGCCCTTTGGCTTCAGGTCAGGTCCACCAGACTGCTCGCCGTCCAGGGCCCTGCACCTCGAGACCACCTTCTCCTCCAGGACTCCTACAGTCAGTATTTATCAGTCTCCTGGGAATGACGCAAGGCTTATTTTTCCCTCCTTGCCCAAGAGAGGGATTGGGTAGGGCCGGGCTGTGAAACAGGAGGAGATTGCTGGGGGTGGAGGTGCTGAGTCAGCTGATCTGGTTGGGAAACACACAGGCGCTTCAACAAACACAGAGGAGCGCGCCGCGTCAGTGGAAGAAAGCAAGGAGCAACTCTTCATCTGAGAGCCATCCACCGGGTCGGTGTCAGTCCCTTTGCAACCCAGTCAGCTCCTGAACCCGCACTTCACTTGTGGCTGAGGACATCCAACAGAGCTGAGAGCACTCAGTTCTGTGCAGGTCTAGGTGCCCCCAAATTGTTATTTTTTGGAGAGGACCTGAATCCTTGGCATTTGCAGAACATCTTGCTGGTGACCCATCATGGCAAGAGGAGCAAGGCAAGGCACACCGACACTGCTACTGCTGTCTGGCTTGGTCAGCACAGGCTAAGACGAGCAGAGATGGAAATGGAGCCTTCAACCCAAGAACGAGAACAGAATCCACC
This sequence comes from Anarhynchus alexandrinus, assembly GCA_008711295.1. Taxonomy (NCBI): domain Eukaryota; kingdom Metazoa; phylum Chordata; class Aves; order Charadriiformes; family Charadriidae; genus Anarhynchus; species Anarhynchus alexandrinus. Next base: position 124,161 of record VUYV01000152.1, read on the forward strand.
AAAACCAGCCTTCATGCCCTAGCTCCAGCACTCTCTTCCTTCGTCGTACCCAGACAGGTGCCGGCCATAGCCCAAAACTAAGATCCTCGAGATTGTCTCAGGCGCTGCCTTGTTTGAAAAGCGGCTGTGTGAAAGCCAACCGGCAGCAAGCGAAGCCAAACACTGCAGTCCATGGATGTGGTTTGAACCCCTGACAGCATCCCATCCAGGAAAGCAAAGTTTTATTACATGCCTGTCCACTGCGAGGAGCTTTCCCATGGTTTCCATAATCTCCCATCATCCGTCGTGCCGGCAGCCAGAGACAACAGAGCCTCAGGGACAGGAGGAACTGGTAAGGTGGCCAGCCTGAACTCACATTGGTGGAAAAGTCACCAAGAAGCATTTATTCCCATTCAAACCACAACTGGAGAAGGGCAATTTGGCTGCCGTAGAGCACTGCAGCTCCAACACAACACGCTGGGTGTACGTGTTGGTGGAAGCAGGACCAGACTCCAGCTCTGAACACAGCCGCTCCTGGGGCTCCAAGGCAGCGAGGGCCGCACGGAACAACGGCTGCTGCAGAGGGAGAGCAAAAAAGAGCCGTAATGGTCAGAAGAGGTGTAGCCACGGTCCCCTGGCAGGACACAACCCCCTTGGGCGACAGGAGCAGGGTTCAGCAGAAACCCATGTTCAGCTCAATGGTGTGTGCACACAGTTCAGCCCTGGGGCAGCTCATGACAATTGTGGGGTCTTCTATTTCCATGGAGGCTTCACAGGCACCTTAGAGACCTGGGCAGCTTCTGCCAGGGCTGTTTGGTGCAAGAGAAGAGCGGCACGGGTGCAGTTACCGCTGCCGTCCGTGTGGGAGAGGAAAGGGAGACGACAGAGGGAGTGGGGCTGTGGGAAACGGGGAGCTGAGCTGAGCCCTCAGACAAAAGCTGCCGCACCAGTCGGGACAGGGCTGGATGGAGACACCACTGAGGGCTGTAGCGGATACTGTAGTGGAAAATGAAGATAGTATGAAAAGCTTGGCAAGCAGTCCCTCCTGCCTCGTTATCCTCCTGCCCTCTGGCAACCTGGAGTTCAAAGACCTCTGGAGCCAGCATCTGCATCCAAATCACCCCATTTCATAGTGACTACCAACTGTCTCATCCTTTCAAACCCATGAATACTTTTGGCCTTGAGAACATCCCGAAGCAGAGAGTCCCAGCGCTGAAGCACCGTCTCTACCCATCATTTGAACCCTCTCCCTACATCCCTGCTCTGGAGCGGAAGAGGGACCTACTTTCTGAGCATGGAAGAGCACAAGCGAGGATGAGGAGCTCCCAGCATCCTGTATTCCCCGCCGAGCCCACCCAGCACAGCACCGGTGGGGCTCAGCGCCGCCCCGCTGGCTCCGGCGGCGTCGGGGGGGTCCCACCGAGAGGGGGAAGTCACTGCGGGAGCACAGCTATGAATTTCCCGCGGGCAGAGAGCGGAGCCCCCAACCCTGAGCTATCAACGTGTCAAGAGGGACAGAGGAAAAGCTTTTCCTTTAATGAATATTCCCTCAGTAGAGCCTGCACCCTTCGTAGGCGAAGCGATAGGCTTAGTCTAAAGATGGATTGGCCTACTTTACCTATTAACCACTTAGACTAATGTAATAAAGGCTCTCTTCATTCAAACAGCCCTAATCCCCAGCCCCACGCTGCTCCGCAGCCTGGAATAAGGAGGGATGCTGAAACGCACTCCGCCAGGCTGCTGCTTGGAGAGGGGCTGGGGGGGGGGGGGATTATATATATATATCTATATATCTGTGTATTTTGAAGTGCAAACTTCTCCAATGTGAAAACCGGACCCGGAGCAAGATAAATTTACAAAGTGGGGATGACAGGTGGCCACAGGGTAATCCAATCCTGAAGCCCTAATGCCCTTTGTGGCAGCTTTTGTCTGCGCAGAGGGGCTCCGGGCTAATCTGCTGCCACTTCTCAAGGAGGAACAGCGAGGGGCCGCGGGCCGGGGGGGGGTCCAGGGGACCTCCGCAACCTGTTGCTGCGTTCCTCACCGCAGGTAGGACAGAGGGACGTGCAGGGCAGAGCACAGCCGTCCTTACCCACTTTATCCCCGGGGATGTCTGTCGGTCCCCCCCACGCACCTCCTGCCATTCCCAAACACCCGCTGGGATAAACCCTGCCGGGGTCTGCCGGAGCCCGAAGCCCCGCGGCAGGGGTCACCCCGGGGGGGGGGATACGGACACCACCGAACCGCCCCCGGCCGTCTGCCCACGCGGAGGTCGCCGTCAGGCTGCCCAGGGGAGACCCGGCGCGCTCAGGTGCTCCTGCTGCCCAACAGCAGTCCCGGAGCCGAGCGGATGGGGAGTTTTCCATCCTGGGGAGGGTTTTCTGCCGGATATATTCCTACCCAGTCCCCGCAGCCACCCGCCATCACTTTTGGAGATGCTCCCCTCACCCCAGTGCGCTCATAAGTGTTAAAATTGGGGTGCATCAGCACCCTCCGCTCCACACCACCCTCCTCGCTCAGTCCTCTGAGCTGCCTCAGTTTCCCTCTGCGAGGATGACAAAACTCTCCTAGAGGAGACGGACAGCCGGGTATAGGGTATGGCAAAAGCAAGGAAAGCGTTGTTACGGTCAAGATAAAACGCCGTAGCATCTACGAGACGCAGAGCGGGGAGCGCTCGCGGCGGTCCCTGCCGCAGCTCTGCCAGCAGATACCGCGAGAACCGCCCTTGGTGCAGAATTTCTCGGCTTTTCCCCCCCTACAGCTGTTCCCTAGACGCAAGGAAAATAGAGGAAAGGGGAGAAAAAGCAAGTCAAACTATTCTGGACATCAGCCACATTCACGCCGAGTTCAGGCCTGTAATCCCGAACCATTTGCTTTGCTGCCCAGCGGTGCACGTGCAGAGCATCCGACCTATTTCTGGCCAGTTTCTACCCAAATTCCTGACTAGTGTTTTGAGAAGACAAAAAGTGATTTCTTCCCAGAAAACCAAATTTTGGCAACTTGACTGTTTCTGGGGAAAGCGCCCCCAAATCCTCCCAAAACGCTGTCTAAGAAACCACATAGGTTGAAAGGTTATGGGGAGACGGTGAAGAGAACTGCTAAAGGTAGACACAAAAGCTCTTCTCCCATCCTGGGAAGAGATGGATTTTTAGTCTCCAGAGTTGTGAGAGGTGGTCTGAAAGCCCGAGATGACAACAAGCCCAGGCAGCACGACCCAGAACATGGTACCATTTGGTGCAGGTGATGAATTTGCGATGACTTTTGCTGCATCTCCAATGTGCAGGTTGGAAAGCAAACACACCTGCTGGTACCAGCTCGGAAAAGCTTTAAAGGGAACAAACGCAGAAGATGAGGTTGAAGCCTCGTCCCCTCCCACGCTGATGCTCTCCAACCTGCTGCATCCTCTCCTCTCCTGTCCCCGTCCCCAGGGGCGGTTGGGTCCCCTGTCCCCATCCCAGCACGGTCCCACTCAGCTCTGCTCCGGTCAGGATCCCACCAGAGCCAAAGGACTTGTTTCAAACCACAGCCCGTCATTCCACTGTCTTAAATCAAACACTCTTTTGAGAAGGGCTTTACTGCCGTTCCCGCCCTGCACAGCCAATGCTCCTTCTAAATCCCGCCACTTCTCCGCCTCTTCCTCTCCTCCCTCGTCCCAATAAATAAATTTAGGCCAAGTGAGCTAAATCTAGTGTCTTGAAAAAGAGCTGTAGGCACCCAGGAAAGGATGGGGGTGGCATCTCCATCGCTGGCAGCTTTCCCTTCCAGCCCACCCGCTCTGCCAAGGTGACACCCAGTTGTTCCCAGTCTCCGAGGCGGCGTGTTGCTGTCAGAAAACAGGAAAAACGTACAGCGGTGATCAGAGGGGTGGACTGAAACCACCCACTGGTAGCCCCACACCAGGACCTGCCCGTGAGGGTGACTCTGCAGCGCTCTGGGAACCAAAAACCCAGAGCATCACCACCATCGCCAGCTCAGCTTCCAAGGCCACCACACTGGACCCATCCCAACCCCACCCGGCTCCCTTCTCCACGGCACTGACCACAAAATCATCAAATCCCAGAAATACGCCTTAAAAGCGAGAACCTGACAAGCCCAGGAAAAGCCTGTTAAAGTAATAAAGCATTTTAATTACATCACGGGGCCTGGCACCAGCATCAGGGTCAACGGGCTTCAAAATTACCCACTTGGCTTCGACTTGGCTTTCTGGTGGCAGCAGCTCCGGATGGGGGAAGGAGGAAGATGAAGGAGGAGGAAGAAACAGAGCGAGAAGAGGCAATAGCAAATTCCTCTTTGGGGGTGGGAGCACTTGCTGGTTTCTTATTAGACACATCACATTTTTCTTACCAAAATTTCCCCCGGCTCGGGCTGCCGTGGCACCGAGGACCCGTACGGTAGCACGCAGCCTCTCCGCTTTTTCCGAACGGCGGTGAGGGCAACACGTGCGCCTTTGTCTGGAGCGGGAGCCCCTTGTTTGGGTTGGCAAATTATACAACAATAAAAGGGAACGGCTGGGAACCAGCCTCGGCCTTTTTGAAACGGGTGTAACCCTATCCAGCTCCGGCAAACGCTCGCCACGACGCTTACACAAACCAGATGATGGGAATTAATGAACTTTGGGGGTGAGGAAGGGGTAGGTAAAGGAGCAGGGGAGGGAGGGGGGGGAATATGTGGGCCTGAAAGTAATGTTTTTCTCATTCTCCTTGCTCCCTGCCCCCAAATCTGCCAGGTGCCCTTCACCTGTTGGGGAGTTTGGGGATTAAAGGAGGCAGAGGAGGGGAACAGCACGCAAAGGCTCCCCATCACGAAGCTGCTCCGGGGCTTTGATGGGGCCGAAGAGGCGGTGGCCACAGGTGGCATCACCACACACCCCACGGGAACCGGCTCCGGCCCGGCCGTGGAGTCTGATCTGAGTTCCTTTGATGCGAATAAAAAAAAATCCCATCAAAGGCTGGGGGGAGCGGGGAGACGTGGGGCATCGGCAGATGGTCCTTTGGTCCCCACTCCACGCAGGCAGAGCCGGGTCGAACCAAACGGCCCCGGCAAATCAAAGCGAGCAGGGGACAACACGCTGCTGCAATCACCAGGGGTTAGGTTTTTTGGAGGGTTGTTTTTTTTTTAATTAAAGAATCATAGAATGGTTTGGGTTGGAAGGGATCTTGAAGATCATCCAGTCCCACCCCCTGCCCTGGGCAGGGACACCTCCCACAAGCCCAGGTTGCTCCAAGCCCCGTCCAACCTGGCCTTGAACACCTCTAGGGATGGAGCTTCCACAAAGGCTCTATCCACCTCCCCCAAAGTCGCTGCATTCAGATCAGCCCTGGGAGCCACCGCAGAGGTTTGTCCCTCCCCGTGCTGCAGGCGAGTGACACGGGGCGCTTCGCCCGGCCGCGGCCACAGAGCCGAGCAGACGGTTTGCAGCAGCATCTCAGCACCCAACCTGGACAAAGCGGGGCCTGATCCCCGCACAGAACCTGGAGGGTTTGTGCCTGTGGGAACAGCAGTGGGTGCGATGAGCAGAAGCAGCCCCCCGCCAGCCACAACCCACCTCCCTCCCAAACGCCTCCCCCGCCCCACGGGTTTAAGTGGCTCAATTAGCAGCACAGGCTCATAAGCAAGATAATGTCATGTCATCCCTCGCGGTGCGGCTGCCTTGTGTAACTAAGTGCCATCTATGGGGCACCATATAGCTGCAGCCTACAGGGCAGGAATAACTTACAGCAGAAGAAACACTCGATGGGAGTCTTGTCTGCACGGGGACGGGGTTTGCGCTTTCATGGCGGAGCACATCAAAGAGGCCAAAGAGCCACAAAGACTCTTTGAGAGAGTCTTTGGCCTTTGAGAGAGCCTTTGAGACCGATGGGTGATGCAGCCGTCACGCCTGGGACGTGCCCATCCTTGGCGATGGATGTAAACGCACGAAGTTGGTCTCGGAGGTGGCCGACTGGAGCTACCCCCCCTTCCCACCCCGGAGCTGATGCTCCATGCTGGCAGCCTTTGGGAAAAAGGGCTCAAGCCTGAAAGCTTCAGAGAAATGTATCCTGCCTGCAGCTGCTCACGTGGATGCGCCCGCAGGGTTCAGCCCTCTCCTTCAGGCCAAAGCCCCTGTGGCCCGGGGATCTCCAGCCCTGGCCACAGGAGGACTAAGAGCAGAGCAAGAGCAGGGCAAGCAGCACCCCCCTGTCCCCCAGCGCCCTCCCAGCCTCCACCCAAATTCAGCTCAGAGGCTTTCCTGGGCCTGGTGCAGTTTGTCCACCTAATAACCCTCAATTGACCTCTCTTCCAACCCTTTGTCCGGGTTCCTCCTGGACCCACACAGACCCTCCATGTGCACAGTCCACCCTGGGTCCCCGCTCTGCCTGTTGCGTACCAGCTCCCGGCCTCAAGCCATAGCCCCAGTCCTCACACCATGACACCAACCCAACACTCCAGCCCACCTCTGACTTTGTAGAGTACCGTATCTTCCCCCAAGACATCTCTTTGCCAGGCTGAGGTCTCCCAGCCTACTTTGTGATTCCTCAAATTCCTCCAGCCCTAAAGAACAAACCCAAAACGCTGTTGCTGTCACCAGGTGGACTCAAGCACTGACTGAACATGGGCTGCAGCGATGTGGGGTGTTTTTTGGACTAGGAAGAGCCAAGTGTCCAATTATTTCCTTCCCTCTTCCCCCAACGACAGCCCGAGATGTTACAACGGCTCAGCAAGAACTTTCTCTCCTCCTTTGCTGGACCCAGGCAAGATATTCATCAACTGCCCCAGTTCATCATATAGGTTCTCCGCTTTACGTAAACACCAAAGCCTCTTTCTGTCCCCCATCGTACTTAAAAGCTCTGAACTTCCACTAAATAATTATCTTCACTGAGGGGAGAGGGGCAGCACTTTACATATCAAAGGGCTGCTTTGGAGGGATTTACAATAATTTAAGATGAAGTGGTAAATATTCTATTCACTCCAGTTCATCTCCAGTAATAATTATAATCCTATTAGCAAGGTCCCAAGAAAGTGATTGCATTATCATCTAGCGAGCATCTATGTGGCTTGCTTGGAGGGGTGGGATGGGGGAGGCCATAGGCAAGTAAAGAAGTAAAAGCAACAAAAGATGCAATTGCCAGCACCTCCCCTCCCCCAGAAGGATTTGGTCTCCATTGTCCCGCGGCTTCAATAGTGCTTTGCTCTGAAAATAAGAGCTTTTGAGCGCAGTAAGGGGGTGGGGCTGAAATGAGCATCTTATTCCTCTCAGGTCCCCCCCAGTTCTCTTTCATTGCCGCCGTTGTCCCCCCCCACACACACCCCGGTGCCGCTCGGAGCGACAAAGAGCACACGTTGCTGTTCCTGCGGGCGCGGGGGGCGGGAGCAGCACCGCGATTAAAAGCTAATTGCTGTTTATGGGTGAGTTCTTTAGAATATCGCCCAGCACCACCGGACTTCGCTGCCCACTGGTCGAGTCATGTGAGATTACTCTAATCTGTCTCCATTCCCCACCCCCAAAAAAGGAAGAAAAGACTGTTTTTGTTTAAAAGAAGAACAGCGAGGGGGCAGTTCTGTGAAACTCATGATTTGAGGAGGGGGAAAAAAAAACCAACCCTAAACCCAGCAGGAAACATGACTGAGCTAACTGGCAAACTGGGACTAAAGCCTTTTTTCCAGCAGATCGCAGGGCCAACTGTCTCTACCAAGCTGTGCGTTTCACTCCTGCGCCATTGTCGCCTCTCAGCACATCCCGCCGGAGTGTTTAACGGGAATTTATCCCTGCAGGAGTGCCCCAGTTCCGCCAGTGTAATCTCCTTCCTCCCTTCTGGCACCTGAAGGCCACCAGTGTAAGTCCTCACCACCTTCTCTGCTCACCCTGGTGTGGACGTAAGGCAGAAGCTACTCCAGAGTTGCTCCGGTGCACATTTGGAACAAGCTAACATTACTTTCACTGTGTCCAAGAGTTTATTGCAAAGTGGTGGAAACATTTTGTCTCTATAAATTAAACAGACAACAGCCTGAAAGGGAGGAGAGAGGAAGAATTTTAGGCATCTGCGGAGATTTCAGCGCTCACAACTCACTCCTGGGGAAAAACAAATTCTCCAGACTGCCTCCGCCTCTTACTCTGTCGCAACCAGAAGGACCAGCCATTTCTCTTCCCTCAAAAATTTATAGCCTTGAGTTAACGTTACGCGTACTAAGCTCCTGCTACGCAAAGATTTGGTAGATCCACTTATGGATTGATGGCCAGACAAAGCTCTGCTCTTGGAGCCTCTTGCAGAGACTGCTGGTCTAACACATCCCTGCACCAGAGACGTTCCTTCTTGAACTCAGCTTTACTTGGGTAGCACCGTTCCTGCCCTTCGGGGGAAGCTGGAACGAGTATGTGCTGAGCTTGGACTGGCTTAGCAGCTGCAAGAACATAANGTCTGGAGTTATCAGCTGAACTGTGGAAAGAAATCAAAAAGGCAAAACCCAAAACATGGCTGTCGCGAGGCTTTTGCTAGCTCAGAGTGGGCTTAAGCAAAGGAAGCCTGGCTTGGAAGAGTCTTAAAAGCAGATAAAGAAACCATAGCTGGTGGGACATCCAAAACACAGCCGTAGCACACGCAGGTGACAGAAGTGTCCCCTGGGGCAGAGGATGTGGCACCAACACAGCTGTCACTTGGCTTCAGCCAACCCCAGAGACCCCATCTCAGGGGTTTGGCTTCCACTCCAGCAGGAGAACAACCGTGCTGTTCCCATAACTCCCGCCACAAAGCCCACCACTTGCCGTCACCTCTTTTGCCATGCAGCAACAGCTCGGCCATGTCCAAGCAGCACCGGTGTCCCCTGCTCACACTGCAGCCTCTCCCCGAGGCTTTTCCCTCTCATCCCTTTCCCTCCCACCACGGCTCAGCCACAACCGTCAGCGCAGGAGCATCACCCAGCGACGGTGGCATTCAGCCATCAGCAACGCACCCGCCAGCCCAGCACGGAGTCCGCAGCCCCAAACTGGTCCCACACCCACCAATTTGCTCTCTTAATTTGTAGCAACGGCGCTAATCCTCTCAAAGATGTTAAAAGCCCACAGGCACTGCTACTCACCCATCTTTTACACATCCCTCCTCCTCGGAGGTCTTGGGAAAACACTTCCTTGCGGCAAAAAGAGAAATCTCCATCGGGTTAAACCCCACGGATATGGAGATGTGGGGGAAGCAGAAGTGGGCATTGAGGGGCGCAGAGCCACCGCTGCAGACTGTGTACAGCTTGCCGGCTTTCCGCTGGTGTCCCAGAAGCACCAGGCGTTTCAAGAATTAGATGCCCAAACCAAGTAGCATCACGACTCATCCAAGAGCCGAACTGCCCATCACTGCCAATGGAGCAGAGCATCCTCCTGGCTCCCCAGAGAGGGATGCACCGCAGGGCTGGACCCAGCACGGGGCACCCTGATACCCATGATCTCTCACATTGGAGCACCCCAAGGCTCCTGCCCCCGGCTATAGGGCACCAGGAGGTATTCCTAATCCAGGGAGCCCGTGGGACGTTATCCCATCAGCCTCATCCCTACAGTACCTGCTCTTCAAGGCCCTTCTCCGGGGCCCCGCTATGCCGTCTGCTGGTGGTGGGGAGCCCAACGAGCACAGAACATTGTGGTTTGGACCCAGAGGGCACATCTTGAGCATCTAATGTGGGGGGAGATGGTCACTTCATGCACCCCCTTAGTAGTATGTATGGCAGCTATGCACTGCTGCAGTGTTTCCACAGCCATGCTGCAATTAGGCAGAAGTTTCCCCAGAAAAGAGTTTGATTCAAAGAGAAGCAACCCCTGCCTGAGTCTGTTTTAGGACAGCAGTCTGTAGGGTTTATATGGACATGGATTTTTATGGCACATACTTAGAAATCAACTTTCTGGTTAAACGAGCACTCAGCAGTGACCGCTGCAGCAGCCTCTCTCTAACCACTGAAAGCAGCAAGAGGTGGGTGATCAACCCCCGTCCACCAAAGCTGAAGGTTCAGAAGCACCTAACAAGTTTCCACCCAGGACAGGACTACAAGGAGATGAACTTCAGCACCCCGTCCCACGTTGTCCCTCTGCCCTGGGGCACTGCTGAGCCACCGCATCTCACCTGCTCTGATTTTGCCAGAAGAGGGGGGAAAAAAACCCAACCCAACACCCAATCCACCAACAAACCAATCCCAAACTAAACATTGGCACAAGCCAACACCCACCGAACAAAACCAACCTGGTGAGACACGGGCAGGACCAGTTCGCTTATTGCCGTGCCCATAAATCACAGCTCCGCTGAGAGGTCTTTTGTGTTTTCCCCCAACGCAGAAATTGATGCCCTAATCTGGGTGCCTGCACGGGCAGGTAACGAGTCCCGCCGATAATGCCGCCTTTTGTTAACCACCCGCACGAGCGGCCCAGCGTTTGCACGGGGAGGGCTTTGCTTGCCACCCTGACACACATTTCTCCTGACCAAGCCCAGCCCTCCCACTCTATCAGAGGAAAAAGCCTCTCGACAAGCCCCAGAGCCCCTTTCTGCCCCGAGCGACGACCCAACTCGCATCCCTCCATCCGTGACCGATGCAGGGGAGCATCCTCAGCCATTCATCTGCCAAAGACATGCCAAAGGGGGGCTTAAACCACTCTGCTGGGTTAAGAGCCCCAAAAGGGACTCCTGCCAACAGCAGTCCCGTGACAACTCTGCTCCTCCTCCTCCTCACCGTGGGGACAGCAGAGCAGGGAAACAGCTTTATTCACCCAGCAGCACTTTCCTCCGGGCACTGACAGCCCATGGAGCATCTTCCACGTGACGGCTGAGCCGGAGCCCACCGGCTCCACCGCAGGAGGTGGGAAGGGAGCTCTCGGGGTGGGCAGGGGCAGGGCAGGCTCGAAACAAGCCTTGAGGCAGATACACATCTACAAGTCTTTAAAGCCACACATGGTCTCCAGGAATCCACCTTACGCACCCAAAGGGACACTATGGGCATCCAGCATCGCTTGGACAGCAGAGGCCTTCAAAACGACAGCTCAGAAAGCAGCCAGCTTTCCATTTTCACTATGGAAAAAAGTTACATATTTGTTTTTCCTGCCCTTTTTGATAACGCATGCCTGTTGCTAACACAGGGCAAGCGATGCTGGCGAGCTGCTGCCAAACCCCAGCTGCATGACTCCACCTGCCTCTTCAGCAACACCCAAACCAGCCACGTAACCGGGCGGCACTGAGGTTCCTCCCCCACTGCCTTAAAAAACAAGGGGATGCCCCCTCTTACCGTCAGAGGACGGGTCACCACCCCCGTGGCCAGTAATGGCGGTGAAGAACAAACTCAGAGGAGGACCAGCTCCATGGGAAGATGCCCAACCGAGCAAGTGCATCCTGTAGTCACCGCTGGCTGCTCCTTACCCCGAGCATCCCACCCAGTGGGTCAAGAATTCAAAATTGGTTTAGACTTTATTCCAAGCTGAGCCTCCCAGTTCATTTCCAAAGGGCTCCTGCCTCCTTCCCAGCACAGGAGGGGTGGTGCCGTCCATGACCTGAACCGGTGGCAATCTGGACACTGGCCCAGACAGCCTGACCCCCGTGGGGATGAGCTATATTTGCCACCCGCTGGAACAAAAGGCCCGGCAAATTAATACACAGGTGATCCTCTCAGTACTGATCCCTAAATGCATTCTAACACAAATGGGATTGTCACCTCAACTCATTTGTTAATGGATTTGTGATTTACAGTCATAAAGGAGTAGCACTGGAAATGAAGATTGCTCCATGGTAAACAGACCAGGGCAGCCAGTGAGACACATTTGTCCAGAATGGGATTTTTTTCCCCAACATCTCCAATTGGGCCAGTACAACCCTCCCCAGTCTCCCCCCAACCTTTTAACCCCACCGCCCCCCCTCTAAAACATCAAAGATAGAAAATAATATTAAATTCCAGGACAAAAAACAGTAGCATGCCATTGAGGCAATGGAGCTATGGGTTCATGGTGCCACCACGTCCCAAGGTGGGTCCCCACCGACGCTGCAGGACTCAGGGTAGAGCAGAAGGAACCACAACAGCCTTGGGAAGGAGTGAAACTCCCAGCGAAGGAGGGAGACAGGCACCAATTAGGGAAACATGAAGGAGCAGGTCTGTCTGCAGACTCCCCTCCTGCCCCAGTCATTACGTGGGATCATGACGTGGTCATAAACAGTCAACGAAATACAGTCGAGAGCTCTTTCAAGAGCAGGCTCAGCTGGTGGAGATGCTCTGCTGCATGTACAACAGATGCAAAGCACTGCTTCTAATTAAAAAGGTATTCACGTAATTAGAGACCTCACATCGCCATACCGATGATTTGATCTAGTCCAGCACGGTGGCTCAGGCCGTGTTTAAGAGGGCTCTCCACGCTCGCTTTCCACTTCTGGCTCCTTGCGGTGTCTTTCTTCGTAACCCTGCCCCACCTCTTCACAGCCCGCAGGCTGCCATGGCACGGCCACCGCTACAGTGGCAACCAGAAAGGACCTCAAGGAGCAAAACCACACGTGCCAAAACCCAGCACCGACCTTCAGCATCCCACCCCGTCTCCATCGAGAGGCCGTTTCCCTCCAGAGCCGGCGACGGGGCTGAATTATCCCGTAGTCCTCCAAGGCCTTCTACATAAAGAGCGCAGTGGGCCGGTCTGCTGAGGCCTTGGAGCACAACCCAAGCGAAATGACTTTTCCCTGAACACTGAGGAGTCTGAATGAGAGCTATTGTCATTCAGATGAAACCAAGTGTCAGATTAACAAATCAATGGGCATAAGAGATATAAAATGGGTTACTATTGAAGCCTTTCAAATACCCAAACATACGGATGAACCAAATGTGAATTGTAATTGACTCACCCACACCTTTGATCTCTACACCCTTGGGTTCCCAAAGAGACAGCCCGGCCCCCTCTGGTCAGGACTGAACCCATGGGGGACTCCATTGTGCGCCCTCACAAAGCCTTTTCTCCCTGCCTCCATCTCCTGGACCCGGATACAGCCTGGCACTGGGAAACTCAGACAAGCTCTGCCTCCGAAAGGCAGGGAGCTGGAGGTGGGCAACCCCAAATTCCCCAAACGCAACCTCTCGCACAAAGACCATCAACCCCGGGCACCCTTTCCCACCAGCCCCCATCCCCGGTGGTGGCCCTCCGTCAACCGGACAAGCATGAGGAGATGGCCTGGAAAGCAGCAGAGGAGCAAGCACGGGCAACGCGGACACGCTCCCCCAACTCCTCCCAGAGCCCCCCTGTGGGCTCTGTCCCGTTTTCCAAGGATTTTGCCATGCAAAGCCACGGATCAGACTTTGCTGGTGGGTCCGTGGCACGCACGTGCCCCGAGTGCAAAACCCGCACTGATCTGGAAGCGCTGAAAGCTGCTCTGCCCTCCTCCAAGTACCTCAACATCCGACAGCGCACATCACCTCCGCTGGATTAAGGGACACGATTTTTAATTTTCCTGGGTTGCTTCTGCAGCTACAATAAAGGTAACCCAGAGTTTAAACTAAACCTAACCCCTAAATATTTTTACTGTTGGGGTTTGCAGCGAGTGAGTTTTGACCAGTTTTGGACAGGTGCAAGAGAGTAAAAAAAAAAAAAGACAGCATCGTTTTTGATACTATACAGATCTCAACTCCACAGGAGTGACACGGCGTGTGCTTGGCTCCAGCCTCAAACCTCATTAAGAAACTTTAAGTCGCTGCGGCTCTTCCAGGAAACCCAGCCCAGCTTATTCTTCCACCTCCCTGCTGCCAACCCCACACAAACCCGCTTTCCATGGAGGTGTTAACCCCACACCAAAGGGGGGGTTAAAATCTGATGCAGCTCAGCTATACCGAGCGTACACAGGAGTCTCGAAACAGCTGGAGAGACTCCTGCTGCTGGAGGCAAACCCCAGGAGCTATTCCCAGTACTCGGCTATTCCCAGCACCAGGCACTGACCGGGCGAAGCGATCCCCACCGGGCGGGCAGAGATGCTGCACGTGTCCTCTCCGCCAGCACCGGCACGAAGAGGACTGGGTTTGATGGGGGAACTGGGTGGGCAGAGATGCTGCATGTGTCCTCTCTGCCAGCACCAGCATGAAGAGGACTGGGTTTGATGGGGGAACTGGCCGAGCTGGGGAGTCTCCTGGAGCCGCTGTTGCTCTGTTCCTAACATTTTGGGGCTCAGACCCAGCCGTGCAGCCGGTCACCCCAACTGGGAAGCCTTGCTGGGACGGCTGCGGGTGCGCCGACCGCAGAGGAACCCAGGACGGAGAAGACCGCGGGGAGGAAGGCGGACGGGAGGAAACTCCCTGGCTCTTAATCTGCTTTAGGACCATCTTGAGCTCGCTGTTTATATATAGCTTAATTAATTATTACACTGCATTTAGCAGTGTGACCTTGAAATGGTCTCTGGGGGGAGCCAGCAGCCGCGGTGCGGCCAGGGCAGCTGGCCAAGGCGCCGGTGTGTGCCGAGACACCCGCGCGGGGCAGGCGGCTCGTCCGGCTGTCCGGGCAGCGTCAGCCTGTAATTAAGAGGCTTCGGAGCAGACAGCAGCTCCCGGCCCCTCTCGGCTTGCAGCAAGCCCAGGTTGAAACCCTAACCAGCTATTCCACTTCTGCTCTGGCAAGGCTGCTATCTTCTCCCAAGGCTTCGTTCGCCGCTCGACACCCCGCTATTAGCTGTGCCCTCTGCTTTTCAAAACGCCGTGCGGACAGCACGAGGCTCCTTAGCTACCAGACCAGCTCCAGAGGGAAATTAAAAATAAAATTAAAAATAAAATAATAAAAAAACCAAGCTATGAGCTTTCTGTTAAGTTGCAACAAGTTCAGTGCTGGGGAAGAGGAAAGGAGACAGACTTTGCTAAGCCATTCCTCGAGAAGGGGCAACGCTCCAGCTCTTTGCTTCTTCTTTCCATCCATGGGGAAGAGAGGGCAGATGTTCAGGGATGTCTACGGACACCCACGAAGCCCACTGCCCCGCGGCTCCCTGGCAAGACCTTCGGGAGCTTCCTCCATCCCAACCCACCTGCAGAAGATGGGGACAGCCCCGGCGCTCACGGGGACCGGCTCCGATCCGGCACAATTGGCCAAACGTGGCACCAGAGGCGGGTGCGGGGGGTTCAGCGCAGAGAGGTACCGCGTCTCGGCACCGGGCATCGCCTTCGCCCCGACACGCAGAGACACGGCGCACAGCAAAGCCACGGGGTCCCTCTGCAATTCACCCTTAGCCGCTGTGTCCCCAGTCCCACGCAAAAACCAGCTGAGGACCGTGTCCAGCCCCTGCTGGGACACACCTCCTGCTTCCATCCCGAGTCTCGTACACCTTTAAATAAAACAAACCGACGGCATGCCAAAGCTGCAGGCCTTGCCAGTTTTTAAACAAATATTTAAGAGCTCAATAAAGCAGCAAAGGGCTTTATTAATAAAACGCGGGGGTTTCGTCCTCCCCCTAGTGACGGGAAGGTCTCTGCGCCGCCTCGCAGCATCGCCCGGGCTCAGCCGCTCGCCGCAGCCCCACCGACCCCGCTCCAGATCAAAACTACCAACGCGATGGAACCTCAGGGCAGCGCCAGCGCATTCCGCCTTTCCCGCGTTTAATCACTCTTTCGCCAAATCAGCGGTTTTCTGAGGATTTCCTACGCCTCCACGTGCCGCTCTCGCCCGTACTTCGGAGACTTTCAAGTTTTAAGACAGGTTCGCATTCGATACTCGAGACACGCTGCAAACTCGGGGCTTTAATATGAAGCTTGTCTAGCTGTGCTATCGAAGTTAATCACTGTAATGGATTTTGGCTTCTGGGGTAACATTTTCCGCGCTCACAGTCACACACGGAGGGCCTGATCCTGGAGTCCTCCCCCGGGCAGGGCTTCGGACTGCATTAAACACGGTGACGTTTGGGGACCTGGTCCAGTCCCGGCCACCAGCACGCTGCTGAAGACTCATCTCCTCACCAGAGCCAACTTCCCATGTGAAAAGTACATTTTTATATATATATATATTTATATTTATATATATATATTTTTTTTTTTTTTTTCAAAAGAGAATCAGCGCTTTCACTACAGCCACGCTCAGTACTGCTGGGCTGCGGTTGTGGCACCGCAGGATTTGGCCCCGTGCTCACGTTCAGCAAGGGACGTATAAAATATATACATCCACCTATAATATTATGCGTCGGGATATAAAAATACAAGCCCATGCACAATTCTCGCTTTCTTCTGGAAGCGCTGCCAGGAACGCGCACCGGAGGGGAGAGGCTGTGCCAATTCACTGCAGAGGTTACAACCGCTCGTTTTTAGTACAAACTAGTCGCTTTGGTGGATTTGCAGAAGCCCCCGGCCGTACCAGCCCAGAGCACTGGCCAGGGGACGGCTCCGGCTTTAGGAATTTTAGCAGCACACGAAGGCGAGGGGCTGTCCGTACGAGGGAGGACGTGTCCCCCCCAGCGAGGCTGAGCACAGCCGAGCTCCCTGGACGCTGCCGGACAAAGCCACGTCGCGAGCAGGGTTGGCCACGTGTGGCCCCGCATCCAAAACCGGCTGCAAATTAAATTCTGGGTCAGATCCTCCGCCGCCACGAAGCGCCGCGACTCCCTTGACGCCAGCGCTAAGCCAGGGGAGACGCTCTTTCTCCATCCCTCTTCTGAAGGGAGAGGAGGAAACCAAACTGATTTTGAAGCAGGTTACTTCCAGGGCGATTCTGAGGAGGTTGACGCAGGTGTAAAGCATTTAGCAGAACACGGCATTATTTTTCTCTAGATAAAGTCCTCCCTTTCCCCGCTACCCACCACGTGGCAGCGCCCTGCCACGCTCACATATTTTCAAAATTTAAAAAATTGAATTATTCATTTGCCAGAAAACAGCGCGAGGTCTCCTGCCAGCAGCATTTCCACACTGATTCTCCTCTAACGTTCCCACCAGCGTCACCTAAACCCCCAAGCACCCACGTTCCCCTCTGAATGACTCCTGAGAGAGGAAGACCCGAGCCCGCAGAGCCGGGGTGTGAGGTCTTGTAGGTCCACAGCCAAGCAAACCAGCTCACCGCTTCCCACACGCCCCTCGCCACCTCCCAGTACGAGGGCACCACATGCAAAATCACCACCACCAAGTCCACTTTCCTCCTCCCTCTTCAGAGCTATACCAAAGAGGAAAACCGCCATGGGGAACGCTTGAAGCCAATGTGGCACCAGAAGAGGTTATCTCCTTCCCATAATGTTTATGAGTGAAGTAAGGTCTACTGCACATCCCGTGTGAGCAGTCCCCACCACCCCCAGGCAGAAAGATGCTCAAGACGGAGGGACCGAGCTCCTGACCTTGGCTTCCTCTCCTTGTCTGACCCACGGCAAGATGCGATGCCCTTCCAGACTTGTCTGTGGGCACCTCGCAACCACCTCCAGTCCAGGAGCAACTCCCTAATGGCAATGCCATGCCACCAGTAACCCCCTGCCCTGAGTTAACCTCCCCCCACCCCTCTGAGCCTGCTGATAATCAGCATGTTTCATCATGGGAGCCCGTGTTTCCATTAAGAAAGTCAAAATAAGGTCCATTTACTCAGTTGCCTTCTGGCTGCCACTGATGGATGACGGCCACTGGGCTGAGCTCCTTTTAAAAATATAATAATAACAAAAAAAAAAAAATCACATGGCATTTCTCGCGAGCTAATTAAGAAACACAAAGTGAGCTGCTGAAAGACCTGAAATTGCAACGGCGTGGGCAAGCCCCGGTACAGTCATCAGCAGCAAGTCAGGACCCAGCACGGCACTTAGTCATTTCACAAACCCAAGCGGCAGCCGCCGCTCCAGCCCTTCCTCGCACACCACGTGGTGACGACAGGTAGCGGCTGATAGCCCTTGACCCCCTCATGACACCGCTGAAATGACGTGCCCTGCTATTTGCTGTTCTTTGAGCCCATATGTTAACTGTCCCGCATGGCCCCGGCCCATTCATTACCCCCTGAACCCACTGACCACCCATGGCCACACCAGCAGAAGACATGAAGACTCAGGCTGAACGATCACTAAATTAAGACTTCTTCCTACTCAGGATGGATTAATAGCACCAAACTCAGGCTCCAGCAGACAGAGCTGTTTAGCAAGGGAGGTCTGATGGTGACACAAGTCCAGGATCAGGACAGGTCGGGACTACAGCTCAAATGAACGGCGGTTTGGGTAGAGTTTTCATAGCCACCACATCTGGGGCTCGCTGGATGCTTTTAAAAACAAAGCCTTCGCTGGAAGCGCTTTGAGGTATCCAAAGCTCGGTGTGTGTTACAGACATCTGCCATGGCCCACTTGAAAAGAAAAAAAAAATAAAATAAAAAAAAAAAT
>VUYV01000152.1:148552-238874 GCA_008711295.1 Anarhynchus alexandrinus
TGGGCAGGGACACCTCCCACCAGCCCAGGTTGCTCCAAGCCCCGTCCAACCTGGCCTTGAACACCTCCAGGGATGGGGCAGCCACAGCTTCTCTGGGCAACCTGCGCCAGGGGCTCACCACCCTCACAGTCAACAATTTCTTCCCAATATCTCATCTAAATCTCCCCTCTTCCAGTGTGAAGCCATTCCCCCTCGTCCTATCTCTCCATGCCCTTGTAAAAAGTCCCTTCCCAGCTCTCCTGGAGCCCCTTTAGGCACTGGAAGGGGCTCTAAGGTCTCCCCGGAGCCTTCTCTTCTCCAGGCTGAACACCCCCAACTCTCCCAGCCCTCATGGCATCTTCGTGGCCCTCCTCTGGGCCTTTGTCCCCCCTGCCCAGTGCATCGATCCAACATTATCAAGTTCCAATACACTCTATTAAACTTAAAAAGACTTTGCTGAAGTGTAAATCCTACCTCAACAAAGTGCCTCCTGCAAAGCTGCTGTGGTTGTGCATCAGAATCGGGGTCTCCAGCATCATCTAGTGCTGTAAAAACACAAAGAAAAGGCCATTTGAGAGGATTTCAATGAGAGACCGTGGCTGGGCTCGCAGACACTCGGGCTAACGTTTGCTGACGGGGACGTCTCTCCCCACCCCGGGGGAGCCTGGGGAGCACCCTGGCTCCTGCCGCCTCTGGCTGAGGCACCCCGTGTGCTGTCCACCCCCCAGGGCTTCCACTCAAGAATGTTAATCAGACTCGGCTTTATCCCTCAACAAGATTTAATGACGAAACAGTAAGTTAAATTGCTCGACTAAAGACAAGGGTTCAGAGGTCTATCTGCTGTACAGACACAAAAGAGAACCATGAGACAAGATAATGCAATTCTGGATTATACCTGTCAATCCACATTTCCCTCGGCTCCTTTAGTGTCTCGGATAGATTAGGACGACGGCAAACCCAACCTTCCCACCCAGCGGGCACGTCCCCGGAGAGTTTACAGCTGCACACGCCGGTGCGATGGCTTCGTCCCTCCTCTGGAGGCTGCAGGAGGGACAGAGAAGCGAGAAAGCCCACGAACTCCTGCCAGTCCCCGGCCAGGCTGGGACTTCCCACTCCCCGTTCCCCCCACGGCTGCATTGCCAGCTGGGGGTCGGGCACTGGGACACCACCATGTTGGTGGCACCTCAGCCATTTCCTCCTCCTCCCCCCCAAAGTATTGGGATTTACCTATTCTTTTGACGTGCGTTGATGAGCCGCACCTTCCGTAGCACTGTGTTTTCTGAAGTCCCTGCCTGAACAAACACCCAGTGAGATGTGCCACAGCCCACATATCCAGACTAACATGGAGAGACCAAACACAACACAACAGCCCATGAAAGCCGAATTTACAGCGTTTGGCCGAGGAGACCCTTCCCACGACACCATCACCTGGACCCCCCTTTCCAGGGGCGGGTCGTGCCAGCGTTTTCCAAGGAGCCGGTGGGGATTTTGCACACTCCGTAGAAGCGCCTTAAGTCTACATTCATCCAGCAAGAATGTAACTTAGCAGCTTTGATGCACGTGTGCAGCTTTTCTCCCATGTTATTATTAAAAGATGCAGAAAATTTTGTGCTGAATTAGCCTGCTTTCAGAGCACTGCTGCTTTACGGGCAGAGCCAGCTTCTGCTGGAACCTCTACCTTTTATTTTTAACTTTTGCTACCCAACAAAAGGCAAATCTTTTCCCCACCAAGGGCCTTGATTTCCCTGAGTGTCAGAAGCAACAGCACGATGCTGACTTCATAGATCAGCTTTACATCAATTCATGAAAAGTGTTGTGCAAAAGTGCACTGTTCCCATCACACTGGCTGTGCCGTAAGCATCTTGTAAAATAATCCCAAACTGCAAACGAGAGTTTACGAACCAATTAAACCAGGCAGGTTGAGGAGGGGAAATAAGACCCTGAGAGGTGTATGACTTCTCCAAAAGCTGTTCAGTGGGTTAACACAGAGCTAAGAATTGCGCTTGGGCCACCCAAACCCCCACCAGTACCAGTGCCGCTGGTCCCCATCCTTCCTGGGGCCAGGTATTTGCAAAAGCAGATTTTGGGATGACGCAAGGAGATCTTTTGTGCTTCAGCTACGGAGCCAAACAGCGAACGATTCCAACGCCTTTCTCTGCTGTGAGACCAAATAGATGGCAGCGCGGGGCTCCCTGTGGCGTGAAGGGGGATGCGAACCACGCAGAGACGAGACGCAGTGGTGGGAGGAACGGCTTCTGAGTTTCCCTCGGTGTGCTGGTAGAGCTCTGCCAGCTGGGCCAGACTGGTCACTGGGGAGAGAATTACAGGGGACACTCGTAGGCAACGCGTGAATCACAGCTGCGGGCAGCAATCGTTCCACAGGTGACACAGGCTGCTTCTCCTGGACCCAGATTTACTCACCTCTTTGCTCGACGTTTCCTACAATTCCAACCAGCGAACCTGCTGCTTGTGCTCCTACACCCCTGAGGTAAGAGGAAAACCCTTCAGATGGAATAATTCTCCTTGTTCCTTACGTCCACCAGCACCAGCCAGGATAACATCAACAAAATGTCACAGAAAGTTTGGTTTAAGCCCTTAATATATGTCAGCTGTAGCTTGTAAAAGTTGGATGGGCTTTTTAAGAAAAATAGCCCCAAGATAGGTTTTACTGCAATTGTATCTTCAATGGTTGGACGTCAGGAGTTTTTTCCCTTGGAACGGCAAACAGGATCAGAAACAGCATCCGAGCAAAGGCAGGTCAGGAGGAGGGCTGAGACCTCTTAGTCTGAGCTCTCCCTGGAGCAGGGGAGTCAGGTTTTGACAAGCGGCTTGGGAACCAGTTGTGGGTCCGTCCTCCAGAATGACCCACCTGCCTCCAGCAGGAGCCTGCGCATCTGCTCGGCAGAGGATGGCCTCCTCCGTACCTGCTGCCACCTCGAGCATGGGGCTGCGGCAAGGCTCGCGCACTCGCTCTTGGCTCTTGCCATTTGTTTAATGTCCCACATGCAGCAGATGTGGCAGGAGCACATGCGCTGTGCCCCACTGATGAGGGCAACAGAGCAACGGGGGCCACCAAGAAATGGGCGCAAACAGAAATGCAAGACTGGGGTTGCTCCACGCCGGTGCTGCAGAGCTCCTTAATCATAATAGTCGCTGTCTTGCTGGCCAGTTAATCAATAAACTAATTGAGCTGCATCAGTATGGTCTCTGGATCCCATTTCTTGGTGATTGATTTATTACACAGCCGGCACTGGGGACGGTGCAGCTCCTGATGAGGGGTCATGGTGGCCCTCAGCGGAGCACCACTGAGACGGGCCTGGAGGGTGCCCAGCTCTGCGTAACGCACTTGTCAAAACAGGGCAGCAAGCAGGGAACCCAGCACACCCGCGAGCCAAGACGCTCAAACTCAGCCAGCGAGGAGAGAGGAGGAGTCAGGGCTGCGGGCTCACCTTGCCGGCGTCCACCCTGCACGACTCCTCCCGGGCCACGTGCCCCACAGCCGCAGCCACATGCTTCCCAGCATCTTCTCTGAGTCTGATACAACGCAGCATCTCCCGGTGCGCACCCCACCCTGTTGGCCTGCTGCTGAGTTTCACCTTCTCGCTTTGTCTCTTCCCAAGCAGAAACGCTGCACGTCCTTTTAGCAAACGTTATTTTCCCACCGCTGAACAGGCCAGTTCCAAAATGCTCAGCATCTTCTTTCTTTTTTTTTGAAGTATGAAGCCTTTGTATGTCAGTGACAGGAGACACACACCTCTTCCAACACCTGCAGGAGCCAGTCCTGCTGGGGCGATAAACAGGAGCAGGTACCCAAAATCAAGCCAGGGTGCTCTTGGTCCCGAATCCAGAAAGGACGCCGTTTTCCTGACATGGTCGCTGTTCTGTTTGGAGAAAAGTCATTTACCATTTCATGATGTTAATCAAATGCACGTTCACGGGAAAACAAGGCATTACGGAGCGTGTAAGCCCGGAGTGCTGTGGCATAGAGTGACCTGGCCAGAGAGGAGGTGACCAGCCACCACCACCTCCCTTTGGGGAACGTAGGGCTTCGCTTTGGGGCACAGCTTGCGGTGAGTGTTACGTGGGTCAGGATCGCTGGACCAGCAGCCAGTGACCACCCCAGCAGCAAACAGCCACGCGGTGGGGCTGGGCCACCCTGGGGACGAAAGGGAGTGGGGTGACCACATGTAGCATCACCAGGACTCAAAACGGGTCAGCCACTGGCAAGGAAAGCGCCCAGGGCTTCGTGCAATCCTGCATAAGCCCAAGTGCCGCGTCCTGCCCTCGAGCCCTCAGACGTGGCTTCGTAACCACACCAGCGCTCAGGGACACCCCAGGGACATCGTCGCCTCTTTGCAGCATTTTGCTGCTGAGTCCCGGGCGCGCTCCCGGCGGGGCAGCACCGCTGCGCAGATGTAAGAGGAGATCTTGTTTCTCTCAACCTGAAACCATTTCCTTTCCCCCACTGCCCTCCCTCCCCTCGCCCCCTAATTCGTCCCTGGGGTTTTAATATCTATTTCTCCAAGTGCCACGGGCCAAATTTACTGCTCGCATAACTCCACCGACTTCAATGGAGAAGAGCGTTTAGGGTGCTCCAAGGAGGCGTAAGTAGGAGTGATGTGATGGAATTGAGTAAAGGAAAATATAGTCTGACTGTCAAGAAGAGTTTCCTACCAGCGAAATCTATAGACTGTGGAAGTTTCCCATGGGAACAAGCAGAAACCAAGTTGCTGAAGTCATTTTAAAACAGCACAAGAGAATAGGAAATCAGCCCAGTGACTGGCCAAAAGGAAAAGCGAGATGACATAATGCTACTTCTCCTTCTCTAATTTCTGTGGCTGCATCGCTTTGTCCGTGGAGTTATTTTCACGCAACTGGCTTTCTCCTTGGCTTTTGAGCGACACAACGGCCCTTGCAGCTTCTGAAGAGGTTTCAATTCCTCCGCTAAGTTCTGTCCTGGATTACGGCAATACCCGCTGCAGCTCCCGTTCGTCCTCCTGTTACTCCTGCCGCTTGCAAACCTCTTCTGGGGTCTTTTCAAGCTTCTTCCCTGACTTACCTGAGTCTTTGGCTCCAGTTTTGCACTTATGTAGCTGTACAGAGTGAGTCAGCCTGGTTTGGGAATGGCAGCAGGGCTCATCCAGGCCAACCCAGAGGCGCGCCGGGCAACAGAAGCTATCAGACGCGGATCTGTAACCTACTGGCAAGCAGGAGAGAGACCAGGGATGGAAATCTTCCCATCTTCAGGGATCCTTCAGGTAGATTCCTGGTAGATCATCTGCTGGAAAATCATAAAGGCAATTAGCACGCGGTGAAACGCTGCTTTCCCTGCTGACCTTTGGTTCTGATAACGGCTGCCTGCCTATTTTGGGCTCGGTACACAAAACCAGGTCGGCACACGCCGTGGGCATGCCCACTACCGCCCGGTGCCTTCGGCAATCTCTTGCCCGTGGAACTTCCTAATGTATTTATGAATGACTTAACATTCGCTCGCCGTCTCGACATCAGCAACTTAAAGCTCCACCGCTAGCAACCTCCTACCTCGCACAGTTCCCAGATAATTACAGATTAGAACCAGCTAATTTTTATTTTTGTAAAGCTGTCAGAGATCTATGTTTGTTATTATTGTCTCCTAGGTTGCCAGTTGCATAAATACATATGTAAAACCCCCTTTGATCTCTAAGTATAATGACACAGATTTATCAAATGTTTGCCTTTTTCTGTCTCTTTGAAAAGGCTGATTTATGGAGTGCAGTCCCTACCTCCCTTCCTCTCTTGAAATATGAAGTGTTTGTGAGCAGCCAAGGTAATATTTAATATCCTGCCAAGAATCCTTTGCACTTCCTAACAAATGAACTACAACCTAACCAAATGGTTCACATCTGTTTAGCCTCTTCTCCTTTTTAACTAAACAAATTAGCATTAGAATACCTGGGAGGCACACAAAGTCCCTTTCTAGATGACAGAACACAGACAATTATTAGCAAGGGGAGTAACTGTACTGAAAGGAGCAGGCATGGACCCAGCAGATGTTTTCACATCTCCTGTAGTGTCCATGAATGACCCGCGCCGCAGCGGACACGCTGCCACGGCCTTTTGAAGTGGGCGAGGAGTCCATTCACAGTCCCCTTCTGAATGAAATTAAAGGCAGCGCCCTCAGTTAGTTAAACGTTTCATTTAAACCGCTTCCAGATAAGTTTCGTTGGGTTCTTTCCCCCCCCAAAAATGTCTACAATAAAGAGCATCGCCCCACTCCTCCCCACGCGCGCCAGCCTGGAGACAGCGCTCTGCTCAGGAGGCACCGGGCAGCTCTGCTTTTATTTCTGTTTCCAGCAGTGGCTTCTCATCCCAAGAGCACCAAACCACCCGGCCCCATTGCCTTTTCCCTCTGCGAGATGAGGTATAAGGGGTTATTTGGGTTTTAGGGGAATCGCGTGGCGCAAATGAACATCTGCGGAGTGTATTTTGGATTATTACAGACTTCTACAGACTACACACGGGCAATTACAGACTCACACCCCTCCAACCACACGCGGCCTTTCAAGCACCCCTGATCCCACTGGAGTCTCACACATCTTTTAATCCGAGGTCCGGGTGGTTTTGGGGTGAGGCGGGACGGGATGGGGCAAGATGGGCTCTTGCCGAGCGCTCATTTAATTGGGTTCATCGCCGGCGGAGGGAGTCAAACGCAACCCGCGTTTTATTAGGGCTAACACTTAGCTTTTGTTGTAAATGTTCTGAAAAAGAAAACACTCTAAAGCCTCACAGAGATACTGCTATTAATATATCATCCGAATAACAAGTGATTAAAACCAACAACAGCTACTACAAAAAATGTGGCTTTGTCGCACTGGACCGCATGGGACGCAGCAGGGAAAATCATTATGAACACAGCAGCGGGGTGCAATTATAAATAAAAACAGCTCTGTAAAGGCTACAAAAGCAGCAATAATCAGTCCGGTCTGCGGTTTAGTAAGGGCTAAAGACATTTACGGAAGGTGCTATTTATTACCAGAGACAGGGACACCGCGGGATTAAGGGGTGCAACTTCAGGATAAGTCAACAGAGGGAGTTCACTGCCATCGCGGCCAAGCGAGACACTGCCTGCGCATCCCTGCGAGCGGCCCGTCCGTCTGTCCGTCCCTCCAGCATGGCCCTCCTGCAGTCCCCACCATAAGCGAAGCCAACGAAGGGCCGGCGGCGCTGGAGCAGGCTCGTTCGCTCCGAGCCGCGGAGTCAGAGAGTGGCTTTGGCACGGGGCAGGGCGCTCGGGACAGACCCCAGCAAGGCTGAGCCCCGCGGGTAGTTCCTACAGTTCTGCTCCTTCCAGCGTGATGGATCCTCATCTCACCCACCGGCAGCTCCACGGATGTCCTCACGGAGCCGTCCCTGCGGAAAGCCCAGCGAGGCGGCTCCCGAGCGGGGGATGCAGCGCAAACGCCGTTGCAGATGCTGAGTGACTCCTGGGGACCAGACCTGGGACACCGCAGAGGACAGACCCCTTCCCAGCCCCAAACGGAACCATTTGTCACCTATCGGCACATCCTGGCGGCAGTGCCTGGGCTGGCCGACGTCCCTGGGGCTCCCTCGGCGTGGGGACAGACCTGCTGAGGGACCATCTGCCTGTGGGCGCTTCCACTGCGCTCATCCCACTGCTCGTTTTTGAAGTGAGGAGGGTTAATTAACCTCACTCCCCACGTATCACCAGCTCCTGCCGGTCCTCCTCCCCGCTGAAAGCCAAGCGCACGTAACACGCAGACAGTGGCCCTAAGCAGTACACCAGGGGCATCGGACCGGGAGAGGAGATCTAAATAATACTCCCCTTTCTGCCGCCGGGTAACTACGTGGCCCCAGGCATCCCGCTTCCCCTCGGCGTGCCTCGGTTTCCCTCCTGCGCTGCCTGCGAGCGGTTGGGCGCAGGGACGGCCAAGGGACAGCGTGTCGGTCGCTCGGCCCTTCGGCAGCTCTGCGGTGCGGGTATCGCTCCGAACCTCCGAGTTCCGCTGATAAATTCGGGCCGTTCCCTTCCCCGGTTTGGACGCCGTCCAGCAGCTCCCCTGGAAGCACAGCGGAAATGCCTTAATCACCTCGTTTGCATCTCTGTTTCAAGTTTAATTTGATACAGTGCCTCCTCTCCCCGGCCAAAAAAAAAAAAAGGGGAAAAAAAAAAAAAATCCCAAACATCCCCCAGCCCTTCTCGGCAGCACAAATCTTGATCTTTCTCATCGCTCAGCAAACAGAAGCCGAGTCCCCGTGCCAGCCGCTTCTTCGGGAACGAGCTCCGACTGCCGTGCGCCCGCCTGCATCCGGGCGGCCGGTCCCCGCGCATCGGGACGAGAGGGTCGGCGGAAGCTCCGTCCTGCCCCGGCACCGCCGTCTGGTCTCTACCCCACCCCCAGGGATGCCTCTTTCCCTCTCCCCCCTTCTCGCTTTCCGGAGGAGGAAGATGGGCAAAGGTGCCCCTGCTGGTCCCAGTTAGGGGCAGTCTGGTCGGTCTGGGAGATCGGAGCCCTTCTGTTTCCAGTCGCGCGGGGCGATTCCCCAAAGTCTGTGTTTCTGTTAAAGACAAGAGAGTCCGGCTACAGCTGCAGTTTAGATGGGTATTTTATAGCACATATTTCATGACAAAAATGTACCAAAGGGAAGCTGTAGTTACCACAGTAAGTGTTAGAAAGGGGAGCAGGGGACAGAAAGGACCTTGCCGTGTGTGTGGGACAGCAAAACGAGGGGGAAAAAACCTCAACCACCGAACTGCCCCGGCCTCTGGGGCCGCACACGCCGCTGGGACGCGCGAGAACCTCCCTGCGGGTACCGCACTCGGGGGCAGCACTGACACCGGGCGCCTAGAAAAACAGCAATACAGGTATGATTTTAGGGCAATTTTTCCAGCTCAAGGGGGGAGAGCGAGGCATCCTCCTTCCCAGGCACCTCCTTTTAGCCCTTGTGCTCCCCTAAAGCACACGGACCGGGGCAGCAGCTCCCCAGTAGGGTCTGTGCCTCCCACGCTCAGAGCATCTCTCCGGAGGTGTCGGCAGCAACGCTCCAACAAGCACCGGGGAGCAGTAACCTTTCAGGGACTCGGGGAAACGCGCGGTACCGTCCCCGAACGGATAAATGCGCCGACCTGAACCCGCGCGAGCCCGCTGCCAAACCCTCAGTTCTCGCTCCAAGGCCCGGAGGTGCCCGAACTGGTTAGGGAGCGGTAGGAAAAAACGTCTCCGCATTGTGGGAAAACAGCTCGTTTTGCCAACCTTGTGCTGCGAAACAGTTGAACTGTGCCTTTGTGAAACGCTGGAAACGAAACCCCAGCCCGAGGCGCTGCCCCGGCCTGGAAAATCTTCAGCGCAAACAGTTAAAAGTCTGGAAGCAGAAAAGCAGAGGTGACGGAAAGCGTCCGAGGCAGGGCTGAGGAGAGAGATTCCTGCCAGCTCTGTTAAACACGAGTACTTCTGATGGTGGCCTAAGTGGCTCTGGGACACTGCACTCATGCTGTGCTCAAAAGACTTCCTTTTCATAGAATCATAGAATGGTTTGGGTTGGAAGGGACCTTGAAGATCATCCAGTTCCACCCCCTGCCCTGGGCAGGGACACCTCCCCCCCCCCCAGGTTGCTCCAAGCCCCGTCCAACCTGGCCTTGAACACCTCCAGGGATGGGGCAGCCACAGCTTCTCGGGGCAACCTGCGCCAGGGGCTCACCACCCGCACAGCCAAAAATTTCTTCCTAATATCTCATCTAAATCTCCCCTCTTCCAGTGTGAAGCCATTACCCCTCGTCCTATCACTCCATGCCCTTGTAAAAAGTCCTTCCCCAGCTCTCCTGGAGCCCCTTTAGGCACTGGAAGGGACTCTAAGGTCTCCCTGGAGCCTTCTCTTCTCCAGGCTGAACACCCCCAACTCTCCCAGCCTGTCCTCCCAGCAGAGGGGCTCCAGCCCTCGCAGCATCTCTCTGGCCCTCCTCTGGCCCCGCTCCAACAGGTCCATGGCCTTCTGATGTTGGGGGCTTCAGAGCTGGATGCAGTACTCCAGGTGGGGTCTCACCAGAGTAGAGTAGAGGGGAAAAATCACCCCTCTCTGGGGTCAAGAAGAATTTGACAGCTCTGGGCCTGACAACAGCCTTTCGGAGGGGCGGGCATCCTCGTGACATGGCAATCCAGGCCAACGCAGGCTCTAACAGCACAGGAACTGTCTTGCATTCAAGAAATGCTGCAAGCTCAGTCGGCAGAAGGGTTTGGAAGGCAGCTCCAAAGCCTGCTGAACTTTGAAGCCCTAAAAGTCTGTAGGATGTTTATTTCAGAGGGGACTAAAGAACCTCCATGGAATCACCCAGTAAGTCAGTCTGAGGGACTCTCACGGAGGAGGGTCCTCACCAAAGACACTTCTGACCTCACAACTCAGTTGTTGTCTTTGACTCCAAACTACCACCAGGCTGTTTGGAAGATGGTGAACATTGGAACCAGACTCTGACGTGCCTTTGGCAGGGGCAAAGGACACGCAGCTATGGGCGACAAGCCCTGCCCTGCAGCACTGACCTTCTCCATGACTGGGAGAAGAAACAGCAGCATCAGGAGGCAAATAACCAACCCAAGGCCACGCCGCCAGCGCGGGTGGCATCCTGCATCCCAGGAGCTCTCGTTGGGGCTGGTTAAGAAATACCACGACTAGAAATACCATCGGGGACAGCTTGCAACGGAACTTCTAGTGTTACCACCTCCAGCAGAGCTGCTCGGTAGGAAAACAGTGCTGGTATTTCTGTTTTAAGAGCGGAGTGTTCTGCAGAGAGCCTGTATTTCCAAGGAAAGGGGAATATCTAATCACCTCTGGGGAGCAACAAGGACAACACGCTTTCTATCTGTAATGATAATGATTTCTAATCGTATCACTCCGTTTCCATTCCTGCTCCCGTGGGATCGTCGGAACTGAAAAGGACGTGTGTGTTTTGTGTAAGCCTGGAAATGCCGTGGCCTGGCTGAGCGGGAAACGCCGCTGGAGCCAGGGGAGTGTGAATGTGTTACTCTGCTGGGGCAGATTATATCGGAGATGGATACAGGAAGAGAGAAAAAAAAACCCAAAACAGCCCAGTGGGGGAAACGAGACGGGAAAGAGCCATGTGCGGAGGGGTTGGGTTTCCTCGTTCACGCTGGGGCGAAGCGTGGAGCCCCACCGACTGCCTGGGCCGCCTGTCACGCCGAGGCACCGCGGGCGGGTTCCCGCAGGACCCGGGGGCTCCTCGGCAGTGCGAGAGCTCGGGGCCGTTCCCAAGCGCGCAGCTCGGCTCCCCGGGCTGTCCTGCGGGAGAGCCTTGTGCCGAGATGAAGCCATTCGCAGGAGGTCGGAGCAAAGGAGAGACGTGGGGTGGAATGTACCCGTTGGCCATCACCCTCTTTACACGGCCATACGGAGTAATGGGTACGGGACTGACAAAAACATGAGCTGTTCACTCGCCCATCAAGGCGAAATATCGTCATTCCAATTTTACAGATGGAGTGCATTTCTTCAACGTGGATCTGGAAAGAATGAAGATCCCCGGAGCCTTAGGGCTACTGTTTTATCCACAAAACCACACAAAAGGTTTAAAGTCCAAACAGACTAAAACCAGCTTCATCCTCTCGAGTCACTGGCTCAGATTCCTCTGGGAGTTTTGGTAGAGCTTCTGGTGGTGCAAAGCTGTAACAGCAACACCGAGATGGGACCCTCTCACCTTCCAGCAGACCCAAGGGCTGGAGGGACATGGCACATTGCTGCTATTTTTTTCACTACCACATAAACAGCAGGTATTCTCCAGGACGGTCAACTCATGAGGACATCCTGAGTAACCAGGATAATGGTTACAACAAGAGGGTTGGGCTTGAGACTGGAGAAGAGAAGGCTCCAGGGAGACCTTAGAGCCCCTTCCAGTGCCTAAAGGAGACCTACAGGAAAGCTGGGGAGGGACTCTTGATCAGGGAGTGGAGCCATAGAATAAGGGGGAATGGCTTCAAACTGGAAGAGGGGAGATTTAGATGAGATATCAGGAAGAAATTCTTTGCTGTGAGGGTGGTGAGCCCCTGGCGCAGGTTGCCCAGAGAAGCTGTGGCTGCCCCATCCCTGGAGGTGTTCAAGGCCAGGTTGGACGGGGCTTGGCGCAACCTGGGCTGGTGGGAGGTGTCCCTGCCCAGGGCAGGGGGGTGGGACTGGATGATCTGCAGGGTCCCTTCCAACCCAAACCATTCTATGATTCTCTGCCAAACAACCTATATTCAAGCTCTCCAAATGGGACAAGGAAAAAAACATTGCAACTCTATGTAGGAACCGATGTTTTAGATTCAAGGAGCCATGTGAAGGCTGATGCTGGCACAGCCAGGACCGAGATGCAGGAAGCCCAAGTTTAACTCCCGGCACTGCCCCGGCTCTGCAAAGCGGCCACAGGCAGACGCTCTCACGCACCTCACCTGCCTCCTTCCAGCACAATTTAGGCAGCAATATCAGCCGTGCTGGAGTGGGGATGGCTGACGTTAATCCTCCATGTGGGGTCACAGGGACCACAAACACCTTTGGATGAGGGCAGTATTGTTTTCATTTCCATAGTGGCACCAGAAATGTTGAAAAGGACACCTGAGAGCCCCTACTGCGCCATCCGTCTGCAACCAAGGTTTCAGTTTGGCAATGTTTTTCTTTTCAAAGCACATGCAACAGCACAAATTGCTAAAGGCAGTAAAATGACAGATGACTTCACCCGTCCCTGATACATGGCCATTTTGGAGCACAGCAGAGAACACCTTCTACACCTTCTAGGTGAAAAAAGCTTTCTTTTTTTTTTATTTTTTTTTTTTTAAATAAGGTATTTCTTACCTTCAAACCCCAGATCCACTCATTCTAAACCCACGCTCTCTCTCCAGGCCAGACCGACTGGGTGTGGAGATGTTGGCGCAACTCTGCGACCTGCATTTTGCAGACACTCAGCGATGATTATAAAGCTCCTGTCTGGCCCTAAAACCCGTGAATGTTACACAGTTTGGCCCAAGAAATGAAGATGACTGCTCTTCAAAACTGAACCACAGGCATCTCCTTGGGACCTGTAATCAGAACGGAGTTTGTCAGGACAGCACCCCCACTCGCGGGCCATCCCGAAGCCGGGCTCTATAATGACTCCGGAGAAAACCACAACCCTCCTGCTTCAGCACCGCTTTCTGCCTCTGGGAGCAAAAGCTGTGGTTTTCATGAGCCATCTGCTCTTTTCGGGTTCCTCTCTCAGTTAATGGTTAACTGAATTCTTTGGGTTTGCACAAATCCTTTCCACTCACATGCAACTTACTTGCAGTGTGCTTTTTTGCACAATAAACCCGTGTTTCGCAAGCTGTCCTCGCTCTTGCAGTGATCGAGAAGAGTACTGCTGCTGCCAGAAATGCCACAAAACCATCACATACCTTTGCAATTAACTGAACTGTCCCAGAGTTTCAATCACAAGTGAATTGTTTAGAACAGATTTTGAGCATTCACCTCTTATTTTTTTTTTTTTTGTACAGTACGCACTTTATTGCAGAGAAGACTGGATGCATTTTTAAAACAGATTCAGGAGTTGCACAGTTTCCAGACATTTCTACGAAGTGTTGCCCACAGTAACTCGAGTACAACGGCGTCCGACAGACAAACAGTAAGAGGGAACTCAGTCCTGTCACCCGCAATCCCTGCAGAACACTTTGCAACCCATCAGTTAAGAGCCATGTGAAACGGGTGGCTCTGCTCCCGCCGGCCCCTCCGCCAGCAGAGCAGAGGTTACCCGGGTCACTCCCGATTTACACCGGCGTAACGGAGACCAGAAGTTGGGCTTGTATCACAAAAGCAGCCCGTGAAGATTTTAGGTCGGTGTGATATGCACATGGTGGCAGATTTGTGACGTTTCCTGAAGGGCTTTATTCGGGATCAGAGTAGAGACAGCGTCTCCCATCTCCGGTGTCGCGGTGTCTTTGGATCGATGCGCAACCGTCCTGCCCAGTCCCTCTCCACACGGGAAAGAAATCTTGGCGTGAAAACACATCAAGTCATAACAGGCACTAACTACCACAATAAACTGTAACGCGGTCTCTGCCTACCCTGGGCGCTGCCGCGTCTGGGAGCGTCCCAGCGGGGCACAGCCAGCCCCAGGTAGGCTGCGGGTTCGCCACAGCCCCGTAGCGGGACCGCAAGCACATTACACTGTGGCCAGAAACGTTCTTCAGCGTATCGGTGAACAAAGATAATGCGTTTTCCTAGTGAGACCATCCACTATAACAGCTTTTGAGAGACACTGGCTGCATCAGGAATTTGAACATTACAGTATTAGATAAAAATCCCAAACTTTTCTTTTTCTGTAAAATGTGCTTCCCTACCAATCACACACCCCAAAAGTGACACCTTCTCTCCGAGCCACCGCAGTGTGATATTAAACGCTGTTCAAACTCTTGATGCAAGCCCAGAGCTCGTCCGAGGCCACCGAGACCGAATGGGCTGGCACAAGACCCATTAGCAGAGAGAAGCCTTAAAACCACCAGACTCAGACCCGGTTCTCAAATCCTACACCTTTTCAAAGCTTCACTGACATAACCAGTAACGGCCATTCTTACCAGCTGAAGATCTGAGACACGGGGCTCAAACTCGTAAAACCACACGGGGGGCAGAAATTCCCCGTGACGGATGTACGGCAGAACGGCTCAGAGCGCGTTCAAGGTATACGGTACAGAAGGGCCGTTCATCTGGAGGTGGTTTAAACGCTGATGCGCAGTGTGCCGAAAGACAGTTTGCTCTACTCCTTTAGCGTTGTGCCAGCTGTGCGAGAGCTAAAAATCTACCGAGGTGAATGGGAACCTTGGGAAAAGTAACCGATTGAAAAAAAGCCTCAGAAACCGAAGGCTTCTGAGTAATAACAGAGCAGGGACGGCATGGATGGAGACAAGAGTTCACCCAACCCGCCACGTGCCTCAGAGCTTAATTTGGAAAGGATGCTTGGGGAGCAGGGGTGATAAATCATTCATCTGTCGCTGCCCGACGGCTTCGCCAAGGCTGCCAGTGCTGGCGGTTAGTAAGTGTGCGCTTGTGACGTGCTAACTGAAAACCTACCCACACGGTGAGAGACCACGGCTCCCGCAGACTCGAGAAGGCCATCCCAAAGTGATGTGCTTCTGACATAGGCTAAATTTTAATCCGTGATGCGCGAGTGAGCCTGAGGCCCATGAATGCTTTAAGCTCTCACGTCTATTCCCTTTCGGAAGAAAATCGGAAATTATCGCATGAAGTGGTCGCTAGGCACAAATGATTCTTCTTCAAACAGATCCCCACAGGTTTCCCCCTTGTAATTACTAAAATATACTACCTGCTGTGTCACGAGGACGACAAGTAATTGACATTTAAGGCAATCTAATTTCCATAGCCCTCCCGTGATTTCCACCGAGCAGATCGCCTTTGTCTTCCTTCTCTAGGAACGATTTCTTGCACGTGAACATGACAAGTAGCAGCATCGGCAAATGCCACAGACTGCAGAAGAAGAGCTTCCTGGAGCTGCTGCGGTCCGCATCCCTGTAGAACCGAAAGCCGAGGTAGGAGATGTACAGGTTGATAGGGAGCGAAATGACGGGGAAAGTCCACGTGGTGATGTCGAGAACAGGAGCCACCGTTGAGAGTCCGATTAAGGCCAAGCAGTGTCGCAGAGCCACCCGCCGGCACAGCCCTGGGTGGGTGACGGACATCATACAGTATCCTCCTCGGGAGTAATCTTCCCGCAGACCCCAGCTCAGGGCGTTGAAGTGAGGGAACTGCCAGGAATAGAGGATTCCTCCTAAGAGTAATGCACCTGCAGCGGGAGAGAGAGAAGGAAACATGCATTAGAGGGTCACTGCAAGGAGCGCTACGTAAAGACCGCAGCAGATTGGGGCTGCGTCTGCCAAAGAGCAGCGCTACGAACCTGTGAGACCGCGTTGCACAGAAGAGAAGGACTGCTCTGTAAGATAAGGCACGCTCCGCTTTCAACGGTATTGACATAGGGCTGCGCATGGTGGTTCTTCTGTTTTTCGAGCACCTAATTTAAAAGCAAGTCGCTTCCTCCTAACGAACCATCGCTAATTGGTTTCTGTACCTATTCAGTCTCTACCTGAGGGAATGTTGATGGAAATGAAGCAAAGTTGGGCAAGAGACTGTTTTTCTGGGAGCCTCTACCTTCTGCTCCCGGGTTCCCGAGCTGGTGCATCCAGAGAAGAAAAAAGCTGGTGGGCAGAGCCAAGTGTCACATAGACCAGGCTGAGAGAGTTGGGGGTGTTCAGCCTGGAGAAGAGAAGGCTCCGGGGAGACCTTATTGCGGCCTTCCAGTCCCTAAAGGGGCTCCAGGAGAGCTGGGGAGGGACTTTTTACAAGGGCATGCAGCAATAGGACAAGGGGGAATGGCTTCAAACTGGAAGAGGGGAGATTTAGATTAGACATCAGGAAGAAATTTTTCGCTCTGAGGGTGGTGAGGCACTGGCACAGGTTGCCCAGAGAAGCTGTGGCTGCCCCATCCCTGGAGGTGTTCAAGGCCAGGTTGGACGGGGCCTTGAGTAACCTGGGCTGGTGGGAGGTGTCCTTGCCCAGGGCAGGGGGGTGGGACTGGATGGTCTTCAAGGTTCCTTCCAACCCAAACCATTCTGTGATTCTATGATTGACCAGAAACAGGGAGCCCTGCTCAACAACAGCAGAAAAGGAGGGTAAGCTGCTTCCTCCGGAGAACTGGAAGAACACCAGCACTCCGTTAGGCTGGAGCACAGCTGAGCTTTCTGTTTGCCCATTGCCTGCAGGGAGGGAACTGCTCACAGCACGGAGCCCCTCGGGTCACGATTCGTGGACCTCGGGCAGGCGGCAGAACTGGCAGAAGCTGCTAATTAGTTGACAGAAGATGGAGAACTTTATACTCCTTCAAACCAATTGTAGGAACTTCTAAGTTGTTTGATCAAGTAACTATTCACACCAATTAGCTATTTTTACATTTAAAAAGGAGCTATGGAAGCACCACGTTTTTCACAGCTATCCTCAGGACACGGTATAGGGCTTATCGAGGCAGAAGCAGCTTATACGCCGATTTCAGCGAGCTTCAAGGAGGCCCTCAGACTAAACTCCCTTCACTAATTTTGTCTGAAGACACAAAAAATCCCCCAAGGCTGTTGCACATTATGAGCATTCCTGGATTTTCCTTTTGTTTCCCCAGCTCCCAAACACTCTGCTCCAGCATTAACACTTTCTTTGCATCTCCCTGCCTCCATGAGCTCATTCTCTACAGGAACAACTTCTCAGTTGGAGCCATGAGTCTATAATTTTCTTAACAACTTGATAGAAACAGAAAGAGCAACACTTATCTGCACACAGATTTACGTATTTAAATTCTTCCCCAAGTGCTCCCTTCTTCCCCAGTGACTGTTCGGGCTCTAACAAAGACCAAGTCACTGTCTCCTTTGAACGGCTTCATGGTTCACGTCTTCTCTCCATCTGCTCTGGCTGCACGTTCCTTGGGGCTGTGTGTGTCTAGTTCTTGTCTTAAACAGCACACCATACACTGGTGTTGTCATGCAAATAATAATAATCATCTAAGTTCGCAAAAGAGCCCCCTTTTTGCCCTACTTTATCAACCAGCCAAGGAACAGCCCGTTAGACTTAACGCGGGTTTCCAGCTGCTTCTAAGGGCCAGCAGTGGTATAAAAGACGCGTCTCATCGCTTTTTAAAATGAGTAACAAACAGCCCATTAGGTCGTACATGCCTCTGAAGGTTGGTTTCATGAAGGACGGAGATAGACGCTCCTATATTGGGCACACAGCTTTCAGAACAACGCTGCCTGCTACGCATTGCAGGTGATTCCCTGGACTACGGCCCAAAACTTGCAAATCCTGCCGCTCGGTCCCACCAGAGTCGACTTTCAGGGTGGGGATGTTTAGCGCCCTCTCTAAATTGCAACCTTTTAAGACACTTGAAAATGGTGCACCCCAAAATTCCCACTCATTTCAGAAAACCGTGGCAACAGAAGTAATTTTGGCCCTAACAAAACAGGATTTGATTCAGTTCTGCTGAAACCTAAGGGAGAGGCTCCACTGAAATAAACCTTAATCGAGGAGCAGTACTCCCTACACCAAGGGAAACAATGGGGAAAGATATTTTTGTAATATGTCATTCTTTAGCTTCTTCCTATTCTTGTAAAACACATTACTGGAGGCAAGATCCTGAATGCGATAAACCTACCATAGGAATATTTTTCAAGTTTCCCATCTGAAGTGCTTTAGAGACATTAGCTTGTCACTTTTCAGAACTTAGGGAAAGGTAAGCTACAATCACCCGTGGGCTGAGGAAGCTTAAGCAGACGGAGCTGGGGCCAGGACTCCGAGGCAGAGGCCGTCCCGGCTTCCCACGGCTACGGACCGGCCGGCTCCTCGCCTGGCATGTGCTGCGTCCCCGTGTTTCGGCTCTAACACGGGCTTTGCTTATTCAATTGTTCAAACGTTGCGTGCAGCCAAGCTCAAAACACGCCCTAAACCTCAAACACACAAAAACCTTTAACAGTTCTCTAACTGTAACACCATTAAAGAAAAAAAAAAAAAAAAAAAGTCATCTGGAGAAACTTTTAAACACAAACAGACCAACTAAACTACTTGAGGCTGGATTCCCATTTACAAAGCTCTGGTTTTTACATGCAAGCCTTTGGAATTTAATTACTTTGATTACATTACAACCATTGAGATAATTGATATTTTACAGAGAAGCTGAACAGTAAAACAATTTAATAGCCCATTATGAGGATTTTAACTGACCCGATCTTTTTGTTAGGTTCCCATGTGCCCTGGACATCCTGCAATTTCCCCTGCCCGGGCTGAGGCTGTCAGATTGTCAGAGATTTTTAAGCGTCGCGTAAGACTGATGACTTGCAAAGCACGGCACACGGTACAGCACAGTTCAGCATCAAATGAGCCCACAGTAGGAATCCCGTCAAGCCCAGAGCAGACACTGTAATACTCATTAATTACTAGCTGAATGTTAACTATGTCATAATTAGGTCAGCAACGTTTTTAAGCAATATTGCAGCGAGACTAACTCTGGAGAGAGAATCACCTGGGTCAAAATAGCGCAGACTGCGCTTCTGCGCAGTTCCCCCCGGTTTGGGAACTCCGTTTAATCAACGCAAATCTCCTTTTTTCTCCGCAGAGTTTATAATTAAGTGAGGACCAGAAGAAGTTGTTCACAACTGTGACACGTGGAGCTGGCAGGGAGTTTGCAAAAGCAAAGCCGGTGGCCGGCGCGGAGCCCTTGCGCCTGCTTTGGCAGCGGGGGACCGCTGGCACCGCACGCAGGGACACCCCAGCCCTGGGGCTCCCCCGCGGCGCCCGGAGAACCCGAGCGCAGGCAGACCGACACCAAACTCCTATTGGAGGAGAGGCTGAAGGAGTTGGGGGTGTTCAGCCTGGAGAAGAGAAGGCTCCGGGGAGAGCTTATTGCGGCCTTCCCGTCCCTAAAGGGGCTACAGAAGAGCTGGGGAAGGACTTTTTACTGGGGCATGGAGTGATAGGATGAGGGGGAATGGCTTCAAACTGGAAGAGGGCAGGGTTAGCTTGAACATTAGGAAGAAGTTTTTCACTTTGAGGGTGGTGAGGCACTGGCACAGGTTGCCCCGAGAGGTTGTTGAGACCCCATCCCTGGAGGTGTTCAAGGCCAGGCTGGACGTGGCCTTGGGCAACCTGGTGTGGTGGGAGGTGTCCCTGCCTATGGCAGGGGGGTTGGAACTGGATGATCTTCAAGGTCCTTTCCAACCTAAACCATTCTATGATTCTATGATTCTATGGATCTCTCAGCTTTTCCGCAAGTCCATGGGAAGACCACAAGTACCCGCCTCTGGGGTATCCCATACTCTTTGGCCATTTGTTTTTTGGCCATTTTTGGCCATTTTTTTCCTAGCTGCAGTTTTAGGCCGTTTATGACCACTTCCAAACTCTTCACTTGTCCCCGCGCGAGAGCCTGGGACCGCTGCGAGCAGACACTTAGAAATCCTGGTAACTCGGCAGACCAGTCCTGTTTGATTTTGGGAAAAAAAAAAAGAAGTCTATTTAGGCAAAGAGCCCCCAGGTCTCCAATATTCTTTCACTCTTGTGCCGAAAATAGGTATAAAATGTTTTCTTGTTGAGTTCCTATTGGTTAACCGCTTTGTACCAGCTTAAATCATCTCAAAAGGCACAGGATTGCAGAGAGGCAGGTAGGTCCTATGGCGTCCACAGAGTTAGAGATAAATAACAGATTTTACCGTTCAGCGTGCATTTTAAGGTTAAGCTATTATTTCTTTTTTAAAAATTCTTTTAGAAGTATTTAAATAGTGATAACATATCTTCTTTTTAATAAACAAGAACAAGCTGAGATTTTTATTTTATTTTAATATCTAAGATAAAGCCAAAATGTCAACCCGCACTGAAAAAGGTAGAAAATGGTTCTTTCTTTCTGTAAATATATTTTTATCTAGTGAAATACTGAAGCTCTATAAATTGCACTTTTTCTAAAACAAACAAGACACTAAATTCCACAGCCATTCGGGAACTGCTTGGCAAGACATTTTAAGGTTCAACAAATCCGGGTAAGACTTGGAAATAATTGTGAGATGAGACTTCCAAAACCAACTGGTGATTCCGGGCTTGCAAACCGCGGTAGCCGACAGTCTAATTTTCAGAATTACAAGAGCAAGGAGCATCCCCCTCTGACATTACGCCCTTCACGGTGTCAAGAAGGCCATGCGGTACCTCTGAACTTTGATTAAAATTTCACGCTTTTTTTTTTTTTTTTTAAAGCAATTTATGATGACCTCATTTGCTGGATGGTCCGAATCTCAGGCGAGGGAGCAACGCCGGCACCGGAGCCCAATGAGTCCTTGGCCTCTCTGCTAAGAAGAGCACCAAAGAGCAGGAAACTGGAAGAAGGTTTCACGGTGTAAGCGGTGTAAGCCCTCGCAGGGTGCGAACCCTGACCGCTGGCTAACACCGGGAGAGAGAGCAGTCACACAGCAACAGCTTCTTGTCCCGTCCAGCCTGGGCTTGCACCGGGATCAGCCCACAGGGACTCCCTAACACGGGTCCCCCTAACTACTCATGTCCTGTAAAGGACACAGGGTCTGTTCAAGTCTATACATCATCTACTCCAGAAAGAGTGGGCACATTCAGCCACTGAGCTGAGAGTGCCAACAGAAATCACGCCGGGAGCATCGGTCTGAGCCAAGGGTTTCATTCACGTAAAGCAAGGGCTGCAAACCTGTCTGCTCATCCACTAAAGGGCAGAAGTAACGTTTGGATCCTGCTCGACTGCCTCGTGCTGAGGATGCCACCCTCCTCAGCGGCGACTCCAAATACGCCTCTTTCATGCTGGCGATACCTTTCATCATCAAAGAGCTTTATACATCGTGCAGTCGGCACATGGAGCAGTAGTGATGATTTCACCCGCAGCTGAATTATTTCAGCTGTCTGCCTTAAACAAGGCACAATAGGTTGGGATGATCCAACTGAAACTCTCCAAAATATTTCTGAAGGCAAGTTCTTCCAGGGCAGAGAAGGACTTGTGCTACAAGAGGGCAGCGGCCGGAGCACAGCGTGTGTTGGTGGGAGCACCAGCCTCCGGAGCAGAGCCAGCCGGAGCGCCACCAGCCCGGGCAGGCAGAGGAACGCGGGTCTGTCTGCACGAGTCAAGGCAAACATCTCCCAGGTTATCTACAGAGCCGCCTGTGTCGACACTGTGTTCCTGAAAACGCACCAGAGATCAAGGACCTCTTATTTCTTCTTATCCTTCGCGTTGTTCTTTAGACAACACACAGTGTCTGCCCTCCACAGAGCGTTCTGCAAACCCCCGGTATCACCTTCAAGCTCTAGACAGGACAAAAACCCATTTACTTCATCAATAAAACAAAAAAAGAAAAAAAAGAAAAGGAAGGGGGAACTGATCTGTAGCATCAATTCAAGAACGGAGTCGCTCCTTCTGTCTTTGCTTTGGTGCTGCATATGTATGACTGGGAAGTGGCCAACCAGGCATTAAAATAAACACGGAATGGTTAAAATATCAGCTCCAAAACAGATGTTGAAATCTTACTGCATTTCCCAAAGCTGGTGTTTACTGCCTTGGCAACCTAAGAATGCTGTTTTGCTTAAAGCACAATTTTAGTAATTCTTCTGCCTTGAATAATGTGAAGGAATTTTAAAATTATTTCCAGACCTTGGTAGCTCCCTGACTTATTAGAGGAAAGCAC
Organism: Anarhynchus alexandrinus; assembly: GCA_008711295.1. Classification (NCBI taxonomy): domain Eukaryota; kingdom Metazoa; phylum Chordata; class Aves; order Charadriiformes; family Charadriidae; genus Anarhynchus; species Anarhynchus alexandrinus. Next base: position 170,761 of record VUYV01000152.1, read on the forward strand.
CGGCCTCTTGTCTCGAGGAAACTGGTATGAGTTTGGCTGCTGTCGGGAGGGGAGGGCTGTGGCAGCCCGAGCTCAGCCTTTTAATGGATCATCGGCAGGAAACAACCACACACCGTTTTACTTGATAGCACACAACTGGCTCTCCTCCCTTCAAAGATGTTGAACAAATTACTCCTCTTTAATCCAGACAAGGTAGATTAGAGCTCAGCGGCTTGACTTGGGCCAGCTGTATCCACCTGCTTGTGAGCGACCGCGCCGCCTCAGACCGCATTTTTCACCTTTCCTACAGGAAATTCAACATAACCAGTCCAAAACTCTTCACTGTGGTCCCTGCAGCATTTTTACAGGATGTTACGCTCGCAGCAAACGTACTGGATACTTCCCCAAAGCTTTTCTTTTCAATCTGCGCTTTTGTGCTCGTTCACAACCAGTTTAACACAGTAGCCTTCCCCGGGGATTTCTAACTACGCGGCAATTACGGGGGTAGAGAAAGATTTTGAAGCCTCGTCAAAGCCTTGTTGCCCATTGCAGATTCAACGCGGTATTAAACAGCCAAAGACTATTTAGAGGAGTTGGTAGAAATATTCAGAGTGGTTTGGAGAGTCCCGTCCATACCACAGCTGTACTGGCCTGACAGGGAAAGGCTTTATTAGGCTGGCGGTGGCATGTTCTGTTTGTGAAGGTGCAGTAATTACTGCCTTTCCTTCAGCTTGTTTCGGTGATGGAAAATGACCATCAGGGTAAATGGATCGGCCTCTAACTACAAGTGTCCAAGATACTGCCCCGATACAATGGCTCCTGAGGAAAACTGTTACCTCCCATTTAATTTTTCCCATTGTCTTTGGGAGTAGAAAAGGGATTAACACCAAAAAACTGACATCTTCGTTTGTGATTATGAAGCCTTCTCAAACACAAAGGCGTTTGGGAATTATCTACCGATAATTCCGATAATACCTACGGAACCTTAACCGAACCGACGCAATTCCCCCCCTGTTCCACCACCACGGCATTTCCTATCTTAGCACCACGGCAAGACAACACCCGGCACTTCTGCTGCCACTGGAAAACAAAAGCAGATGCTACCGCTTGTGTCGGATGCCGCGTGAGCGGCTAAGCAGCCTTGAGGAGGAAAAAAGGAAAAGTATCGCTTCTAAAGCTGCTCACAAGGTCTCCGGGCCGCTAACAATGGTCCCGGCTGTCAGCGCGGGCACGCACAGCCCCGCGCGCGGCCCTCATTGTGCGCCTTCAAGGTTACACGGTCACGTAAACGAAGGGCGAGGAGGAAAACGCTGGCAAACTCAAAAGCTTCATGGTCATGGGTTTCAATAGCTGTTTCTTTTGAAGGATGGCACAAAAGGCTCACGGGACGGGAGCGTCTCGGGGCCGCGATAGACTCCTCTGCCGCAGCACATAAAGGGAAGGGGATGTCGGCCGTGCGTACGGCTTGTCTGCAAAACAAAAGGAGGATCCTCGGTGTCCACCACAAACGGGAAATGAAGTTGGCAGTGGGGTTCTGCACCTCGAGGGAGCGTTCCCGGCCGCTGCCTTTAACAGGAGGGAACCAGATGTCCGCAGGTACGCTCGCCGTGCGGAGAAAAGCTGTGTGCATACGGATACACACCGGCACGCACACTTTTTGCATGACACACAACAGGTTATTACAGCCGAAAGCCTCACAGGGAAACACCTTTCATTATACAGGCAAGGTTGAGAAAAACAACAACGCCGTACATAATCCGTCTTAGCCAACCCCAGCAACGTATGCCATAAAAACCGCGAGCCCATCGGGTGAGATGAAAACACGCTCTTTGCACAGAACATTCCTCAGGTGCAAATATGTTTAGGGAGTATTTGCCAAAGGACCAGATTCAGCAGAGGACTGCAAACCTGCAGAGCCACACGGGGGCTCCTCCTCATCCTGTGTCACACACCTGGGACATCGGTGCTTCTCCCGTGGGTGTTGTGTCACATTCGGGACATCGGTGCTTCTCCCATGGGTGTTGTGTCACACACCTGGGACACAGGGGCTTCTCCCACGGGTGTTGTGTCACATTTGGGACATCGGTGCTTCTCCCGTGGGTGTTATGCCACACACCCGGGACATTGGTGCTTCTTCTATAGGTGTTGTGTCACACACCCGGGACATTGGTGCTTCTCCCGTGGGTGTTGTGTCACACTCAGGACATCGATGTGTCTCCCGCGGGTGTTGTGTCACTCTCGGGACATTGGTGCTTCTCCCGTGGGTGTTGTGTCACATTTGGGACACCAGTGCTCCTCCCGTGGCCGTTGCCACACACCTGGGACATCGGTGTTTCTCCCGTGGGTGTTATGTCACACACCTGGGACATTGGTGCTTCTCCTGTGGGTGTTGTGTCACATTCAGGACACCAGTGCTTCTCCTGTGGGTGTTGTCACACACCTGAGACATCAGTGCTTCTCCTGGGGGTGTTGTGTCACACACCTGAGACATCGGTGCTTCTCCCGTGGGTGTTGTGTCACACACGAGGGACATCAGCGCTTCTCCCGCAGGTGTTGCGTCACACTCGGGACATCGATGCGTCTCCCGCGGGTGTTGTGTCACACTCAGGACATTGGTGCTTCTCCTGTGGGTGTTGTGTCACACATGTGGGACATCAGCGCTTCTCCCGCGGGTGTTGTGTCACACGCCCGGGGCACAGGAGCTGCTGCACAGCCCCATCTCCTCCCTGTGCCCCCACAGCCGCGCGTGGGACAGAGAACGGGCTGAGGGCACGTTGCCTGTGAACTCGCAGGGTCGGTCCCCCAGGTGCCCCAGCGGTGGAACTGCCATTTCTTTTATCTTTTGTGAAGATGCAAAAGGGGGGAAAAAATATCCCACTGGCTTTTGTCCTAAATTCAGACCAGCTGCTTACTGGTATTGTCCCTCTGCCTCGGTTTTTACAGTTTTTACCCCCACAAAGCACACTCCTGGGTCCCCAGCTTCCAGTTCTCGGATGTCAGTGACATGAATATCTCCGTTTCCCCTCGAACAGACCACAAATTCTCTCATTTTTCATCCGAGAAGTGAAACCCCGAAAAGCTGAGTTTACCAGCGGGAGTTTATAGCCGGAGCCCCCTCTGCTCCTGCGGCAGCACGGCGGAGCTGCACTGCTTCGGGGGGCTCCCAGACCCCGCGCGCACATCAGGGGGCTTGGAAAGCCCAAAGTGCTTCACTGGAGGGGACACAAAGATCTCCCAGCTTATTTTACGTGCAATTAAGCTGTTGCTTTGCTCTCCCTCCTCCTGGCAGACAAGTGCTCCATCAGGGAAGGTATGAGAGACCTCAGCCATCGACAGGTTGGGTGCAGCCCCCCCCTCACTCCTATTCTCTGGTTTTTTGTTGTTACTGAAACCATCCATCTGCCAAATGTCACTACCTGATAAGAACTGCCCGGTTTTAAATCCCCATTTGTAAATAGATGTTGGCTGACATAATTAATGTCTGCCATACAACACAATTTGAATTACAAAGTAAAGGCAATTTAAAAATCAGCCTCCGCATGATTACAATTGATACTCGGTCTATAAATTCCATAGCCCCAGGAATTATTTAAATTTCGGAAAATGAATGAAAATCAGTACAAGATGTCTTTCAGGAAAGCGAGACCAGAAGTGGAGCATCTGAGATAAACTAAATAGTCTCTTGAGATAAACATTCTTTGGTGCAGTAATACCTATGGCTCCAGGCCACCCCGGGTCTGTGATGTCTGCTGCGCCATCAGGGCTGTTATCGGCGATGCCACCGCCACCTACTCAGAATAAATCCCCTTAACTGATAAGCACGTTACGTTGAGGACCCCTGCTTGTCACTTCCATCTAACTGGGTGGTTTACACGAACGCCGCGGCACCGAATCGCTCCGCTCTAAGACACCGATACCGCTCGCCGGTTGGGATCCAGCCTTCACGAGTGCAGAAGCACAGGAAGGTCAGTGGGAGAAGGACAAAATATATAAGGCAAAATCCGGGCTAAGGCACTTGGAAACATTTACCCCAGATTCAGTTTCTCTGCTAACTAGAAATAACAAGTTTAAAAGGACAACAAACACTTCTAAGCAGCAAGCTCTGCATTAGGCTGCAGAGAGAGACCAGCAAACGCAAGAGTAATTTAAAGCACGTATACGTCGTGCCTCTCACCCACCAGAATAAACAGCTCTGTTACTTCCTAAAGATGCCTGTATGGGCTCAAGAGCAGCGTGGCACAGCCAGGAGCTCTCCCGCACGTGGATCCTGCGCAGAAGGAGCATCCAGCCCAGAACGGGACGCTGCCGAGCTCTGCCTCCTTCTCCTGTCTTTGTGCTATTAAGGCTTTAAGTGAATTTCATTATTGTCCTGCTAAGTCCTTCCTTTGTAAAATCCGGAGAAATAATTTGAGGGTGTCTAGATTTACTAGAAAAACACATCTCTCTGGAAATAAATAGTACCACAAAGGAGCAATGAAATCCGCTTTCAAGGAAGCAGACGTGTTACTGCAAACCACGGGCTGGCAGTTAAGTTCTGCATAAATACGCCAGATACGCGGTAGTGATATCCACGTGATAAATTACATTTATCACACACCTTTGACCATCTCACCTGCACTCGGCTCCCCCAGCGAGGAAATGTTAACATTCCCGATCTTTCATCAGTTTCAAACAGCTGCCATTAAAAAACAACACAACCCCCCCCAAACCCACAACAAAGAATTCCACATCTTCCCAGAGATAACCTTATCTTTCTCTTTTGAAATGTGAGGTTTTCCCTAAATTACGTTGGCACAAAATCCAGGGTTGGGGGCAGGACGTTCAATCAGGCTTAAGAGCATGTAATTAAAGTTACTTAACAGGGGCAGACACGGAAGCAAGCATCACCGGGAATCGCCGTAACATCTGCAGAAGATGTGCAGTGTCAGAAATACCAGCAAGTGTTTGCATCACTGGAAATAGAAGGGTCCCAGATTTTTATCTGTAAATATGTGATACTTGATTCTTGTGCAAGAAACTGTCAAGGTATTAACCTCTGAAATAAGAAAGTTATAAATTAAATGAGGATAAATTAAAATGAGGCTGCACCTATCTGAGACCCTTTGTTATTGACTGGAGTGCTGTGTCCAGCTCTGGAGCCCCCAACATCAGAAGGACATGGACCTGTTGGAGCGGGGCCAGAGGAGGCCACGAAGGTGCTCTGTGGGCTGGAGCCCCTCTGCTGGGAGGACAGGCTGGGAGAGTTGGGGGGGTTCAGCCTGGAGAAGAGAAGGCTCTGGGGAGACCTTAGAGCCCCTTCCAGTGCCTAAAGGGGCTCCAGGAGAGCTGGGGAGGGACTTTTTACAAGGGCATGGAGTGATAGGATGAGGGGGAATGGCTTCACACTGGAAGAGGGGAGATTTAGATGAGATATTAGGAAGAAATTTTTGACTGTGAGGGTGGTGAGCCCCTGGCGCAGGTTGCCCAGAGAAGCTGTGGCTGCCCCATCCCTGGAGGTGTTCAAGGCCAGGCTTGGAGCAACCTGGGCTGGTGGGAGGTGTCCCTGCCCAGGGCAGGGGGTGGAAATGGATGATCTTCGAGGTCCCTTCCAACCCAAACCATTCTGTGATTCCATCTCTGGAATCAGAAACTAGGAATCATCGCAAACTCTCTTGAATGACCACGAGCATCTCGCAGCACCAGTAATGAACCACGCCGGTGATGTTATCAAACCCCTGACGTTACAGAAGAGTGCAGACACAGCTGTCCTAGGGTACCACACACTACTTGGTCACCCCCTTCAAATGGTAATGAAAGGTCTACACTTTAATATTGTTTTCCCTACAGCCAACATGTACAACAATGTGGCTGCTGTGAGAAGATTACAAGGAGAGAAAATCCACAGGAAAATGTAAACTCAAAAAACCACCAGTTAAGCGGTGAGAACCTTCCTTCTCATTAGTTTCCTACCTCCCTTCCTTCACATTCCTCTCTGTTATTGAGTGGAATGATCTTTTTTTTTTTTTAAACGAGGTGCAAATGCATTTTCACACCTCTACCTAAAACTAGGTTAAGTCTCCAAGCTAATTACACATTATTAATGACTTCATCAACTGTGGGTAGGCTGGTTAGGGAAGGGGTGCTGGTCTGCATGTTGTGTACGTATGCACGCGGATGTACGCTTGTCCTCCGCGTGGGTCTGACGCTGCCAGGTGCTGGACTCTCTTCTCCTTTGCAACAGTGGAATGTTTAACACTCAAAATTAGAGTCTACAATGCAATTCTTTTCTTTTATTTCTCTCTTTTCTTTTTAAAGGTGGGGTTTTCTTGGGGGGGTGTTTTTAATACTGAAATGCACTAAAATATTGCGTTCAGGTCACCATTTTCAGGACTCTCCCCAGGTGAGGTGNACTGAAATGCACTAAAATATTGCGTTCAGGTCACCATTTTCAGGACTCTCCCCAGGTGTGCTTCATTACAAAGACCATTATCAGCTCAATAACATTTCTCTCACTGTTAAACCAGCTGCCTGGCCTCACTGACACAGACCGGGGGGCGACTGCAGAAAGTTTTAGCTACCCAGAACAAACCACACAACATCGGGTTACGCACCGGCGCAGATCATCGTGTGCTGGTGAGGGCTGCTCAGGTGGTTTTAAGTGATCTTCCACTGATGGCATCACTGCCAGAGGTTATCCCCTCCACAGCAGAGCTGGCTGAGGGACACGGAGCCACGTCTCAGTTGTTAATTAGAGGGGAAGAGCTCACTTGGGACCAAGAGGGTGCTCTCTGCTGCCCGCCCTGCCTGCCGTATAGGGACGGCTTAGCTCTCTGCGAGATAGGTCTTGAAGAGCAAGTTGTAACCTGACAAATTAAAGCTAATGAAAATCGGTGCTGGTTTACTTTAACGCGCTGGGCTTTAGCTGCAGTGGTTTAGCTGTCATTGTAAAATCAGGGGTGAAAATTTGAACCATGCCAGCCCCTACAGCAAGGGCTTTTGGTGAGATGGGGCTCTTCGCTCCAGCTCCGGATATACTCCTCCAGGCTGGACTTTGCAGGTGAAGCATGGGCACGTGACAGTCACCTTCTAGCAGCAACTCCGCAAAGAGATGCCATAACCAACGCAGAAATCCCTAAACAAGGTCAGATCCAAGCTCTAACCAACTGCAAATGGAATGATGCAGTCCTTAAAAATACACATTTTGTGGTTTTAATTCATTCTCGTCTCTTTAGAAATACAGAGCTTCTAATGATGTCTGTTACACACTCCTTGTCACGAGATACTATACATACACATACATATCACTTATAGGTCTAAATATAAAAAAAAACCCCTCACTTTCAGAGATGTAAATGTTTGTATAGAAGTACTACACGTGATAAAACAAAACACCCCAAACCCTTTCATCCTAGCTCTGGATTAGATCTGTATCAGAAGATGTGTACACAAAGCCAATTCAGACCGACTTTTATAGGAAGTGCGGAGCACAAATGAACAGCGCTACGGATTTTGCACAGATTCGGATAATTTCGGGCTAAAAGCCTTGTTGTTGAAAGTATTAGTCAAGCCTTAAATATGCCACACTGTGGGATGAGTGTGCGCTAAAAACATTCTTAACAGACCTGTTAATTGAACTTCATGAGTTTCTTCAAAATATAACTATGTGGAGCCACTTTGATTCTTAAGTTTCTAGCTGGCAGGAAAAACAAGCCCTAATTGTGTCAGAGTTTAGCTGCTGAAGAGATCAGTGTTTTATGAGGGATGTAAAAACGGTTCACAGTTACTAAAATAGAAATCTTCGTTTGCTTTTCAAGGCGAGGGGGAAGGAACATTTCTAACTTAGAGTTTAGAAGTGGGCAATTAAGAAATACACCAATAAATTAATCTTCCTAGGATATTTTCTGGCTTGTGGAAAGACAGTAATAAACACATCTGGGAATCTTCCAGCTGAAAGCTCCTGACTTGTAAGTCAGATCTTACTGGGTATGGTTTTAATCCTGAAATTACATAAGATTTTCTTCCATGTGAACCCCAAAGACGCTCTTCTCCTTCTAGATTTTTTTTTTTTAATATGGCTTAAACACATATTCAATAGGTCTTTCACTAACTCATGTTTGCCCCTGAAACTTCCCCGTAAGGAGAACGGTACAATCGTGTCTACTCATTCAGTCCTTATGGTACCACACTGTAACAGACTTTGGCACTGTGAACAGCAGAATATATCTGCTTTCGAAGCAGTATCAGGTCAACGAGCATAAAGAATGCGGTTTACTGCCTTTTGAGTAGTCTTTTTAGTTATCCCGAAGGCAATGCGGACGACCGCTCGCGCGGACGCAAGGGTTTGATACTCACCAGCATCGAGACTACCAGTAGCCGCAGTCCAGCCCATGACGGGGGGAATGGCACCGACGACAGCTCCCACCCACGTGTTGGCGATGCTCATCCTCTTCATGGGTGTGTAACAACACGTGTACAAGAAAATGTTGAAGGCTCCCAGGGCCCCGGTGAGAGGGTTTACTCCCAGCGTCAGCAGGGCGATTCCCGGGACCCCGCAGGAGGCAGCGAAGCAGACGGCGAGCAGGGGGCTGCGGGGAGAGAGCAGAGGCACGCGCTCAGCAAAAGGGTCTGTCTTAAAGGATCGCTGCTGCCCCTCTCCTTTCGCCTCCTCCCAAAAACGAAGATTGGATTTTTTGTTATTTTTGACTCGCCCAGCCCAAACGTTCCCACCCTAAGGCAAGCCGTGCTGAAAAATTAAGACAGTCTTGCCGCAGACTTGCAATGACAAGCGATTCTTACTCTTACAATCACGGCGTTCACCAAATAAACTCAACTGAGGCAGGTAAATAGCCCTTACGGAGCGCTGCTGCTTCCAGCAGATCTTTCATTTTAATCTTAGCAAATTTTGACCTCTGGAAAAAGCGCTCAGGGTTTAGAGTAAATGAGAATGGTTGTAGCTTGTCAGATTTTTAATTGATTGCAATTATCCAAGGGATCCTTTGGCTGAAATGCAACAGGGTTAGACACAAAATTAGGAAGCATTTATAAGCAAAAGAGTACATTCTATCATTTTGAAACCACGTCAAGAGCAATAAAGTATTTTTTGGCTTTACTGAAAAAAAAAAAGGCTGTTTTCTACATTCCCATTTAGCTTATGCACTGTGCTAAGCGGGGGCAGCACACCAACGCAATTCTGGCAACAGAATCAAAATCAAAACTTATTATCTTCTAAGTATGACTGGAATTAACTGAAGATATTTTAGGTTTGGCTGAAAGCAGCAAACAACAAAGATGCAAATTATTTCTGTTGATTTCTAGTGCACATCAGCGAAGAGCTCAGGGAAGGCTGGAAATTCCTGTTAAAAGCTGTAAGAGAGTGGCTGAAGCTATGTAAACTTCTGCTAATAAGTTCCACAATAAACATCCAAATACGATGAAGAATGGTTTTTTCGTTCGGCTACCAAAGCCGCACTTCCCAGGCAGCACTGTGGTGCACCCCAAGGAAGCTTCGGTTGTGTCCACCACATGTGCTGCTGGTGGACGTCTCTTCCACGCGTTGGTTTGAGCGCGTTCGGTACAACGGAAAGAGAGAACTAAGTGCCACTAAAAATAACGTGGTGTGGGAGAGCTCTGGAAGGGAGGCAAATGCCATTAACTCAGCTGCATTTAATAGCCCGTGTGGCTAAATACACACTTCTAGTCATCCGTGTAAGAGCAGAAAATACGTGTGCTCGCAACGAATGTCTCCGCGTGAAGTTTAGCTTCACACGTTTTGTCTAATTGAAAACTATGCAGCCTTTGTATTCTACCATCACTCTGCCCTCCGGCCAAATCCTTAACCCTAAAATACGTGTTGCGAACACTGCTCCAAACCTCATAAGAAAAATTCGCTGTTGGGGATGAATTTTATGGGAGTTTTAGCCGCAAAAAATCCTACCGTTCAAATTTTGATTTTTAAGACCTTTGTTGGACCAATATGGTACGGAGATCCTAAATAACTGGAAGAAGTCAAACGAGCAAATCTCACACTAAAGATCTGCCTTCAATTTAAATTGAATTGACTAAGTCATTTTAGCCAGCTCCTCAAAACCATCGACAGATTTTAGGTTACGGAGGGTGCACAGAGCACATTTCCGCTCCCGCGTTACCCATCTCGGTGTTACTATTATATCAGGAGCAGAGGCAGGGTACGTCCTTGCCATCCATTGACAATGAGATGTATAAAATTTGCGGCTGTTTTCAGGAGCCGCACCGCGAAAGGAGCCATACGGTGCTGTGCCCTCTGGTTTTGCAGCTAGCGGTGCTCTTTTGCAGAAAGGCAGGAAAACACAATCTGTACCAGAAACTGTCTCAACGCCGACTACAAAACTCTGTAGACGTTGCCCCTCTGTAGTGAAAGCCTCACTGGGTTTGGTTAAACAAATCTATCTTGACTGATTCCCGAATCAAACACGGTCAGACGGTAAACAGCAGATTAACACAATACACACTCTCGAGGCGACAAAAGACCAGCTTGACCCTACACGGCTGGGCTACCCACGTTGGCTCCCGCGGGGCTCACAGACATAAATGAGAACACAGTTTGACCTAATGCAACGAGCGCTTTTCTCACTAATCAGGAGCGAAGACTCATCTACATGTCCCCCAGTTCAAACGAACGCCACACACGGCGCGCTGGCCACGGCGCGGCACACACTTCGTGCCTCTCAGGGGAAGGGAAGGCGAAGGCCGGGAGCGCAAAGCCCTCCTCCGTGGAGGACCCCAGCATTGGCGTCTCTCCCACGGCGCTTCCCTGCAGGCGCCGGCCCCGACGGCAGCTCTGTGCTGCCTTCCACACCCAACCCACGGGTTGGAAAGGCACCTTTAAAAAATAAGGCTTTATCAAAAGGGAAGGGTGAAGCCACCTGACTGAGACCTTCAAAAAAGTTGTTCCGTTACTGGTGGATGAAAACACATTTTTGTTTCTCAGTTTCTTCCCTTTTGCCTCTTTAAAAGGAAGTTCCTGGAGGCAGTTTGATTAGTGTCTGTAATAGTCCTAATGATCTCAGGGGACAGCATAGAATCATAGAATGGTTTAGGTTGGAAGGGACCTTCAAGATCACCCAGTTCCACCCCCCTGCCATGGGCAGGGACACCTCCCACCAGCCCAGGTTGCTCCAAGCCCCGTCCAACCTGGCCTTGAATCAAGTCAATGATGGTTGTTCTTAATAAGCAGCCAAACTATATTACTTTTAGACAACCTGAAAGTATCGCATTTTCTACTCCTCTCCAGTGTTTCCTTAACAATCAAGGAACTGTAAAAATCTTCTGGAAGAGTAATTGCCTGAGTTACAAGTGCCTGCCCCTACAACCCCAACTGAGATCAGAAACTCCAGCTGTGATCTGATGATTCAGCTTTGTTGTTTCTGCCCCTTAAAATACTATTTGGCACTGCAATCAGAAATTAGGACATTGCTTTCTTGGCGAGACATGAGGTAGAGGAGAATTCAACTCATTCTCACGTAAATATGTCATGTTTATAAGGTCTAGAAGTATAAGCAGCTCCTCATTGGGAAAGAGAGAATATTTGAGGAAGAGGTAGAGAGATCTCAGCCACTGGTGCAGTTTTTTCTGCTTCAGCGACTCCCAGAATTTTAAGAAGGAAAGACTGACTCTAGATTTAAATCACAGCAGTTTAAGAGGTATTCTGATTTCTACTAGTTTATGGTCTTCCCAGGACCATTATGCATCTCCATGCTCACATTAGGTCTGTCAGAACTCAGGTATGTGGTGTGAGGCTCATTGATCCAATGTGTGCTCCTTTGCCTGGGCAGCACAGGAGCTCAGGACCCCATTCTGGAGCAGGAGAAGGGCTGTGATGCTGAGTTGTCACTGGATTTACCCATCATTTAATGTCCACACGGTTGCTCCCACTACAGCCTCGTGTCATCACACAGTCCAGCGTACAACACAGGAGCATCAGTCTCGGGTAACCCAATGCCAGGGAATTCTCCCGTGGTGGTCAAAAGCGGCTGCGGGGTCTCTGCTGGTTTCCTTCATCCTTAAACCATCCCATGCAGTAAGTGCAGGCTGATGACAGACGCTGGTACATAAACCTCATTTCACTTGGGCGTTCACTTATGCTAAGGGAATCACTCCCGTGGGAAAAAAAAGGCAATCTTCTGCTGGAAAATTGGCCAAGGAGCTAGCTCAGAAAGCAAACATATTGAGTAAGAAACTGGGTTTTACGATGGATTCTTGGGAGGAGTTGGTTTCAGTTATTTGGCTGATTAAAATCAGACTCTGGAAAAATACTGCAAGTGCCAAATGAGTTCTCTTCAAATTTCAACTCTAAAATAACCAGGATGTCACCACATAGGACACCTCCTACAGGAAAACCCAAAACTGGTAGTTCTGCCTTGTCCCTCTTCTCAATAAGGCAGAGAACGCGTGTGCCAAAGTCTGCTTAATAATACCGCTAAAAGACATTCGCGTTCAACTAAAAGCTTCTGAGAGAACTTCAGCTTCACCAGTGAATCATCAAACCTTTCCTGATCCAAAGAAAACGTGCTGACGCTTCTCTCCCAGAGTTCACCCGAGATGGACCCTCCTCAGCCACGCTCCACTGGGAGCATTCAAGAGGAGGAGGAGGAGAAGGAGGAGGAAGAGAGACGCAGGTTTCTCATTCAGCCCAAGCTTTTGCTGACACAGAGGTGTGTGGAGAGGTGTTGTCGGTCAGGCTGGGGAGGGTTGCTCAAGGACAGCCCAGAGCTGCTGGGGGGAACGGGGAGCAGGCAGGAGGAATCCCATCTGGGGGATATTCCCGTGCGGGCACGGCGGCGAGGCATCCACGTGGACCCTCACTCACCACCACATCGTTCCCAGCAACTCTGGGCAACGCAGCAGCCTATTTTAATTCACGTGCAATAGCATAATCTCCAAATCTAGTTGCCACTTATATAATGATCTTACACACACGTGCATGAAATATATTTATTTAATAGGCTCCAGAGTCATGGATAATAGTACTTATTGACTCACAGCGTTACTTGGAAAAATTGAGAGGGGAAAACAAATTGAAGCATTTGCCCATCTATAAAATTAATGTAGTATTTTACCTATTTCACAGCAGCATTAGCAAGCTTAATGTCTATAAAGATCAATAGCATCACCACTACATATGCTTTTCTACGCTGTCTTTGGCTCTTTGGCAAAACATTTTGTGAGGACGACTGTCAAAGTACAGTTAGAACTCCAATTTAAAAAACTGTATTAATAAGGGGGAAAAGGTTTAAAGAAAATTTTGCTTGGAAAAAACAATCAAAAAGCTAAACAAAATTCCCGCTTAAAACCTATCAATATTTAGAAACATGGAAAATTCCTGTATCAGCATCTCATGCTTCGACCTATCTCTGTGCATATATTGACGCTCCCATACAAACCCAGACACAAAGCCCATACGAATCCTGAATAGGCACATTCATGCCATCAGCAGTTGTATGCGATTCCTGTTCAGACGTTATGGAAATACATAAGAAACTTAATTTGTGACCTTGTGTTAATGGGAAATTGGGCACGCAAAACATATTTACATAAAAGCATAAGCCTGAATGTAAGTGTCCATTTAAAGACCGCCTGCATATTTTTCAGGTGAAGCATAAGTGCTTATATTTGAAAATTAGATTCAAAGCCTAATACAAAAGGTAATAAAACAAATTCTGTCTTCTCCCTGTCTGTCAAAAACCTTTTATAGAAACATCACCCACTTCTAAAAGGGCAAACTGAAAAAAAAACAAACCCAAACCAACAATGCACTGTCGTGGTGCTGCAGCACGCACAGAAAACCTTAATGGATTGAACCGCTGAAATCCCTGGTTGATTATTTAGCATTAGATCTTATTATTATTGACAACCGTCCCTCGAGCCGCCAGGCCAGGGGTCTGTTCTGCCCAGCGTGGGACGATGATGTGAGATAAGCAGGAGAGGGAGGGTGAAGCGGAGGGCACGAGCTGCGGCAGGACACGGCCCCGCTGCCGAGCACCCCTGGCCCTGCTGCACCCCCCGACACGCGTCCCCTGCACCCCGGCACAGGCTGGGGGGGGTGAGAAGGAAGGTGGGAAGAGAAGGAACTTATTTAGAGGCATTTCCACATCCAAACGAAGGCAGGAGACGCATCCTGGCTTTCCCTCTGCATGCGATCTTAATTATGGCAAATGGTCTGCATAAACAATCCTTAAATTGCAATTTTACTTATTTTTTGGTGAGATAAAAAACTGGGTTTGGTTCTACCTGGCGAGCTTTCTGTTTCGTTCAAGACCCAGGCTCAGCACGGCCACCGCGCTCCCTCCCCTCGCTCGTCTGCGGCCGCTGCCCACACAAACGGCCCTGAATTAGCCCCGAGTTCAGCATCTCCCGCGGTGGCAGGTAAACGGTGCCGAGACAATGAAGGTGAGATTGACGGCTCAGATTCATCTCAGTATTGCTACTCCGGGCGCACATTCTATCTGCATATAGTGTCAAAACAATTTGTCGTAACAAGAGGAGGAACAGCCTGAACCAGCCTCGCGCACAGACGGGCTGAAAATAGCGGGAGCTCAGGAGAAGGCATTTGGCAGACAAAGAACACAAGTGTGATTCTCATCTCTGCAATTCCATTTCGCCATCACGGGCGGAGATACGAGTCCAGTGCACGAACGCTGTTCCAAAGCCATAATTAAAATCAGCTTTCGGGAGTAAGCATCATAAGTTGCTTATTATTTCTGGAATCTGTAGGTACTAAAAACGTCCCCAGACTCCTCGCCCGTACAAGGCTGCCGGAGGAAGCCCCCTCCCTCCTCTTCCTAATTTTTTCCAGGTCAGCAGTAAGTTATTAAAGCTTCTGAAGTCACTTACAAACTCAGACAAAAGCATCAGCCTGAAGTTTTTACATTTTTCCGACAGCAGCGAGAGGTTACACAAACTGAAGCGCAAGTCACATCCCTTTGAAGGTCTCTATGGCCACGAAAGCCCATGGTCACGTCAAGAGGGGAGGATGGCCATGGAGATCCCCAGCACAAACGCACCTGACCCCGTGCAGAGAACCATCATTCTCCCCAGCTGCTGATTTCCAGTTTTGCTCATCTCCTGGCATCTTCTCAATCCCTGTGCCCAGGCAACATCAAGAGTTGCCAAAAACCAGTCCCAGGGTAGGAGCTGAGCCTGCGATCACCATGACTGTCACATGGTACTGAGCTATGACTTGGTCACCTCCCCCTCAGCTGGAGTATCAGCCAAGGGGTTTTTTTTATTTTATTTTTATTTATTTATTTTTTTAAAGATCAGCACCCAAGAATTGCTGAACCCTCCTCGGCAGCTTTTAGAGATCCACTGAGAAAATTCAGGAAAGCCACCAAGCCCAGCAGTTGCACCAGGCAATCCCATCCCACTTGGAAGAGACAGGAGGAGCTGAGGACGTTACGCGCCGCAACAACATACGACTCTACAGAAGCCTTCCTGCTCCTATGACTTAGGTAATGGGGCAGAAGGCCCATCTCCTTCAAGCACACATCTGGATCGCATTTGCGGCATTTCCAGCTCTGCTTCCCCAGATGGACAGATGCCTGAAACCAGCAGTGGGGTCGTCTGCTGGCGCAGGTGCCGTAGAGTCAGCTGACTGCGAAAAATGAGCCAAAACGCTGTAAAAGGCACATTTTTGCCCCCGAATAGCAACGGTAGCTTCCCTGAAATGATTTTTGATGGGAGGTTAAAAAAACCCCACTCATACAGCTTCTAAGCTCAAAGTAAGGCACAGAGCATTCAAAAGCGATCAGTAATCATGGCAGACAACTGAATGATGGCAATCTACCAACAGTGAAATTAAATTTTAACTTTCCACACAAATCCTTTCAGGCTGCATATTTATATACTTCGTAATAAAAACCATATTCATGACCATCGTCAGCTGTAAAAGTTCTATAGTAATAACAACACCGCTAATGGAAACTGAAACTGGAACAACATTGCCTGGATCAGTGGCTTCATCACTGATGACTTTTCTAAAATGATTCTTTTTTTTTTTTTTGCAAAAGACATTAGATTAAACTGCAGAAGAGTCCCACAGACGGACTGGGGATGTACCTGATCGAAAAAAAATCCACACTCAGATTTGAGATTTTCCATCAAAGCGGTTACATGATGATGCGTTATGACCCCTAATTAGTTTGGAGGCAGTATATCTTTTTTTTAAGGACTCAAAGCATGACCGACAAACTATTTGTACCTTCAGCGACAACTTTCAATTACAGATTGAATTAGTCTCACGGAGAGAGATTTCTTTCCAATCAAAAGGAAAAAACAGCTTTAACATTGGCAGAATGGACCTATCGCTAGACCCCTTTCCTTCGTTCATGTAGATGTGATTCCGCATCAGTCGGAAGCTTTAGCAAACACAAGCAATCCCCGCTCTCGCTTTTGGTATCATCTTTGACATCATCACCACATGTACATTGTGACTGAACATTATGAAAAGCCCAAGAACCTGCTGACTGAGGCTTCATCTTGCTAAGTACCAGAATTATATTAAACTGAACAATATCTATCAATGAGCTAAAATGGTACTATTTTACGGTGGGAAAATGTAGAGAAAGATCTTAATAGATAGATACTCATTTATTCTCTCTCAATCATACAAGAAAGTTCATGACTCTTGACAAGGGAAGAAGGATGATGCGTTTTAAAACTAAAATGTGAAACTAAATTACACCTTTAATTTGGAATTCAATTTTTCCCCATCAACTCCAAATATCAGAAGAGACGCTTCTCTATCATTTACCACCAAAGAATGATGAGATGTCCTTTAGGAGGTGCAAACAAATGGGGAGCTTTTTCAAGTCTTTTTTGTTTTTTTGTTTTTTTTTTTCTTAATGAATTATTTAACTTTGTCTCCACAGGTTAAGAAGTACTATCTACTTTCTGTCAGTGCCTGGTATCTCATCCCCAAAAATGTGTTGCAGTAGCAGATCAGGGTCTACATGCACTACAAGTATTGGATTTTACATCACATTCCCTTTAACTGGGTATAACACTACCACACTTTTTAAGATTGCCAGAACACACTTGTTGCAACTCTGCCTGCTTTGTAACTGTTTTTCTGTGATCTGGTTTCTGGTAGCAATGATGACAAAGAATGTTGATAATCTCAGATTAGACGGTACTTTACCCTAAATGTAAAAAAAATAGCATGGAAAACAGTGGAAAAGTTCTAAAACCAACTTGGAACACAAAATCTGAGCTGAGGAGGAACTCTGTGTCAAGAGGAGGTATGAAACTTGTAGGTCCTCCCACAAAGCCAAATGAGCTGGGTCAATGGGGAGCATTTCAGCACACTTGAATCAGGAGCTCCACGCTATAGCATTGGGTCTCCAGACGAAGAGTTTACAGCCCTGAACCTCAAATAAAACTCTTTAAAATGCAAATGTCTTTGAAAGGAATCGCCCCTAATACCTCTCCTTTGTCCATAGGGCTCAGCAACCAGCAGCACCAGCCGGGATGTGGTTTTGGATGACACCTGGACCATCAGCAGGGAAACGGGGCAGGATTACATGAGTGACATCTAAATCTCCCGAGGAATGTCATCCAGCAGGAACTCGGCATGGACGGAGCTCAGCGATGGATAAACGCATAGAGCTGGCTGGGTCTCATCATGGAGTTGCCTTCTTGAATTTTGGCACTAAATTGCCGACCCAGCTCTGGCTTCGCTATCTAATATACCTGTGCAGGAGTGCACTTAGTGTAAATACACACAGACTAGGATAAAATAGCCCCTGTCTGTGTCAACTCTCCCCAGTGAAGAAACAACCCCTGCCTGGAGCCCAAGCTGCCCCGTCATGGCTGCGTATCGCTGTTGTACAAAAGCATAACCGACACTGTATTTTAACCAAATTGGAGACAATTAGTTCCCCTTGCTCCTTAAGAATCCGAGCTGCAGATGTTCTGTCTCCCCCGCCAGAGCGAGGGACTTTAAAACTATCATAAACAAACATGGTTAATTTAAAAGAATCATTTCAGCTTGAAGGGGACACATCTCTCTTTTTTATGCTTGCATAAATCAAAATTGGCTCGATCGATTTTGCTGAAAGTTTCCACAAAGACGCGATGTGTACGCTAAGAGGAGACAAGAGGGATTTCAACTCAGCCGAGAAAAGAGAACGTGGGAATCCCACCCTCAGGATGGAGCTTTCCCCTAAACGTATCCTGCTCTCATTGGTACTGCTCTAACTCCACGCAGAGACGATGCCAGCACCTGGTCTTTCATTGTTCACGGGTTCAGGACTCTGCCTGGAGGACTGAGACCAAAGTAACCATAGGTTTGGGATGAGACTTGCTAGTTCAACAAGGGCAAGTGTAGGGTACCGCACCTGGGGAGGAATAACCCCACGCACCGGTACAGGTTAGGGACTGACCTGCTGGAGAGCAGCTCTGTGGAAAGGGACCTGGGAGTCCTGGGGGACAACAGGATGCCCATGAGCCAGCAATGTGCCCTGGTAGCCAAGAAGGCCAATGGCATCCTGGGGGGCATCAAGCAGAGTGTGGCCAGCAGGTCGAGGGAGGTCATCCTCCCCCTCTGCTCTGCCCTGGGGAGGCCACATCTGGAGCGCTGTGTCCAGTTCTGGGCTCCCCGGTTCAAGAAAGAGAAGGAACTACTGGAGAGGGTTCAGCAAAGGGCTACAAAGATGATGAGGGGATTGGAGCATCTTTCTTATGAGGAAAGGCTGAGGGACTTGGGGCTTTTTAGTCTGGAGAAGAGAAGACTGAGGGGGATCTTATCAATGCTTATAAATCCTTAAAGGGAGGGTGCCAGGGGGATGGGAACAGTCTGTTTTCAGTGGTGCCCAGTGACAGGACAAGAGGGAACGGGCACAAACTGGACCATAGGAAGTTCCATCTCAACCTGAGGAGGGACTTCTCTCCTGTGCGGGTGGCAGAGCACTGGCACAGGCTGCCCAGAGAGGTGGGGGAGTCTCCCACTCTGGAGCCATTCCAAACCCGCCTGGACGCCGTCCTGTGCCACTGCTGGAGGTGCCCCTGCTCTGGCAGGGGGTGGCACTGGGGGAGCTCCAGAGGGCCCTTCCGACCCCCATCAGTCTGGGATTCTGTGATTCTGTTTATGAATACCACATTCAAATAGAAATAAAACTTTTTATGCTGCCCTTTGTTATTAAGCAGGAGCTCCCAATGGGCCTCGTCCCTTCCCTACAAGTAAAAAATTAAAAATAAAAAGGACCCATACTTATAAAATGTTTATGCTCTTATTACATTTGCTATACACACCAGAACACTATCATAACAACCCTAAGCGACCCTGCAGAGCGTTAGCACACTCCTTGTTATATGGCTTTGTCAGGTAGGAGTGAAAGGGTGAATAATAATATTCACAGCTTCCCTGCAGTCACAAAAATGTAAATATTTTTTTAAAGTGCTTACAAGACAAACCTACAGTAAAGTTGAAAAATGTCCCCCATAATATTTAAACTAAATCCTCCTCTTTAACCTAACAAACCTAACCTTACAACATGGCAGTTAAGTGATCCATTCATTTTATTTCAAAATCTCAGTTCTCTCTTCTTTTCAGAGCCAGAGACCAGCTGACAAACAGGATGGATAATACGGTCTCTCCAGAAACGTTTTGCTGTGATTTAGAGTGATTAAATCTAACACATGCTTCTGCTGAGCCCTCAGCCAACGTCTGGGAAGCAAAAGAAGGTAAAGAAGTCTTGGGCCAGTTCTCAATCTCATAAAGATGGAGAAAACTGAAGTTCTGGAGTATTTATCAACCTGTTCTTCAAAAAAAGAGGAAAAGATAGTCCAGCCATTCTCGGTACAGGATCCCTGACTCGAAATTCATTCCCAGGAGCAATGAAAATGAAGGAAAACAGTTACTTACTCTGGCCATAGGCAGCAGGACAAGAAGCAATGGTCTGCCATGGGAGGAGGCTCAGGCTCGAGACACCATTCAGTGGAAGAGCAGTGGAGCAGATGAGATTGCCAAATCACAATTTAAGTCAGACCCTTCCTGCCTGTCTACAGGTTCCTCCGCACCACTGCAAGCACGCGTTTGACACTCATATCAGTTTAACACTCCACAGCGTGCTCTTAAGCAGTCGCTATGTTTCACCTGAGAGGTGAAGAGGATGAGGATGGTTGTATTTTGGGATTTCTGCATTATTATTTTGGTAGTTTATCTACAGTCAGCATCTGGAGTTATATTTTACAAATGTTTGGTGGAAAAAAAACCCTTCATATACCATCAAAGTGCATGAATACAACATAATTACTGTCACACACGGGCAGCAATATGAGTCACTGTGGCTCACGCTCCTTTACAGCATGATTTATAATCTAATATTCCTTGTGATTCTATGTCCCTGGCAAAAAAAAAAATTAAATAACTAAATAAAACATATCAAAGAGGTTCTCCACATATCTCAACCTCAGGAATGCAGCTTTTCTAGTCATAAAGACTGGAGAGCAAGCATCTGTGTTAGGGCAGCTAATTAAAGTGCAAGAAAAACCTCTTTTATATCTGACTTGCGAAGATGATAACATGTAAGTTATAACTTGTAGAGGACATGATAAACTCTGTCCTTTGCAGAAAGAAATGCACTTCTAACATGACTTACTGTAAACAGATCTCGGGGTCTAGCAGCTTCTAATCAGAGGCAGCTCCGTAATGGACTTGTGGAGCGGTGACATTTCCGACACCGCTTGGCACACGTTGAATGATGCTGCTGCTGTGGTTAAGCCAGATAAGGTTCGATACTCATAGCGGGAACGAAGGGTGGGGAATTTGACCGCACTAAGCCAAAATTTACAAACATGAACCTGAAATGTTTGACAGACAGGGGAAGAAGAGCCACCAGGAGAACACTGAGCTAAGATGGGGAAAGGATCTTGGGCTTTGAGTTTTATTTTTGCATGTTTGTGCAATGTAAGAGGGAAAACTCATTTTAACATCACCTTTGAAGAAAATGACTCATCATTAGCCAGCTAAAAAAAAAAAAGAAGTCAACGGTTACAAGTCGTGTCCAAGAGGCCCCTTCGTAGGGGACACAAAGATGGAGGGATTAGCGCACAATAGCTTGGCTCCCTCCAGCTCGCGGGGCTCTACCCCCTGCGAGGAGCTGACACGAGAGGATAAGACAACTCCATTAGGAGCCCGTATCACTTCTCGGCAGCGCTCCCCACAAGCAGATGGAGCAGCTATTTAGCCAAACGCACCGTGACTCCTGGTTTATACATGAGCATCTGGGCCGCTTCCTAACGTGGGGCGACGCACAATGTACTCCGATTTATCAACTGTCCCACGTGCAATTGAAGATTCGGGTAAATAATTTGGCGGTAAAGGCCCCCTCGGCTGAACTGAAAAGCAGCAAGGCGTGAGGGGTCAAGTGTTTCCGCAGGATTTATGTTTACCGAGCAGCGCTGCCTGCAGAGGAACGTCTCCGCTGAGCTGCGGCAGAATCGGGGCCGGGCAGGAGGGGCGAGCGGAAGGCGCTCGCCGGAGAGCGAGCAATTTCTGCCTCTCAACTGAAACGAATTTGAACGTAATGTTAGAGTTATTAAAGCAACCCTCTTTATTGCCCTAAGAAACAAAATATATATGTAGTTAGAGCTATATAATTTCCTGCTAATGCGCATTTTGATCTGAGGATAATGTGCAGTATCACCATTTTTCTGTGAATTCTACAAAAGGACTCTAATACCTTAGAACCATTTAATCAACATCCTATGCAGGCAGTGAATAGATAATTGAAATATAAGTACTGTCATCCATATCCCCTTTGGGAAAGTGACACAGTAAGCATTATATCATTCCATTAGTCCGTCCTTTGATGTGGGTTTTATTCTCATTAAACTATGTTTTAGCCTCAAGGTTTCTTCCCCCCGCCCCCCACCTCTCCATGACGTGGCCAGGCCAGGAAAAAAAGAATAAAAAAAAAAAACAAAAAAACCCCGTTGTTCAAAAGGCACGAGCTACATTTTTACAAGCAATTGTACATGTCAAAAATATAAAGCTGCCTTTTTAATTTCTTGTTTACCAAATACAGTCAATGACAGCTTCTGGAAAACACAGGGTGGGGAAAACAAAAAAAAAAAAAAGAAGCCAGGAGGGTGGTGGTGGGGAAGGAATGCATTTACTTGTTTTCAAATAATAAAGCCTGAATATAAGCAGGATAAAAAAAAAAAATGCTTGAAAAGCCTGCCATGGTGGTGTCTGCTTTGAATTGTGCCCTGTTTAAACAAGAGGAAAGCCTCCCACTGAAAAAAGAAACATTTTTATCATTCAAAAAGATCTCAGGGCAGTCCCTTTAAAATGAGGTATTTTCTAAACAAAATACTGGAATGTTTCCCTGCGGGGAACGAGCATCTGATCTCTTAAAAATGATTATTCTCGAAGAACTGTAGATTTATGGAGTTTTTCTTTTATTTGTTTTAACTTAAGTAGAACGAAACCTGTCTGAAATGACCACCCAAGGGAGCAGACCGATCCGCCGAGCACGGGCCGCTCTGTAAACGGGAACCGAAGTCGTTCCGAACCCCCGCGGGAGGTTTTAAACCGCCGGCTTAAACCGGGGGCTGGCGAAACGCTTACTGCAGGCTTCAGCGTAAGCCGAGGACACGGATTTCCTCTCACTTACAGCAGCGGAGCTCCATTAACATCAGCAGAAACCTTCCTGATTTACATTAGCGTGAGCAAGCAAAGAATCAAGCTAATTACACAGAGTTATCAACAGTGATTACAGGAGGATTTTTTTTTTTTTTAAAAAAATGCACACACGTTTTTTCAGCAGGGACTGGTTCGGTTACACTTTGTAGTAGGAGATCCACTACAGGCAACTGAGTGGAAAACTCAGCTTTCTATAGAACTAGTCTCGAGTCTTAATGTGTTTTTGAATAAATAGGGAAAGTATGACGTGTTGCAATTTTCCACCAGTTTATGAATGTCCAACTTACATAATCGCAGCTGCAACCACGATTCATAAATACAAGCCATCAGTGAGAAATATTGCCACCTTAGGAGCGCTTTTTGGTCTGATTCTCCAAGAGTTTGGCTTATAGTTTAAGTTGACCGAAGTCAACGCTCCACTCAGAAATGCCAAATAGTAGGAAAAGCGTTACTGTCTCCGTTAATTGCAATAATCACAGAATCACAGAATGATTTGGGTTGGAAGGGACCTTGAAGATCACCGAGTTCCAACCCCCTGCCCTGGGGAGGGACACGTCCCACTGGACCACTAATCATCAACTGTGGCCAGAAGCAGCGGGAAGCTCATACGCAGAACACAGCTCCTCGTGCATCGCTCACTGAGGAGGTTCATGGGATTCTAGGAAAAAATATTTCCCAAACAACACCGTGATTTATGTCTTTGGAAGCATCCAAGGCATTACCTGTGTTGTGCCTTCTCCTGCCAAGTGAGTACACTTAAACTTAGTACACTTAAACTTAAACGCGCAAGGAAAAGCAAGCTTGAGAGGGCAAATATTCTTCATAAGGAGAATATAATTAAATTCCATAGCGTGTTAGTCCTATATCAAAGGTTTTTGAGACAGGACTGGACAAAGCCTGGAGCAACCAGGTCTGCCCTCAGGGCTGTCCCTGCTGTCAGCAGGAGATGGGACTACAGCTCTCCTGAGGTCCCCTCCAGCCCGTGCCGGTCCCTGCCGTGGTGTCACAGCCCGGGTGACAGGGAACCTGGAGGTAAGGGGAGGGAGAAGGCGCAGCCCCGCTCCCCGGCGGCCCCGGCCAAAACCAAAGTCAAAGGAAAAACAGTTCCACGCTGCAAAATACTGCGGGAGCAGAACTGAAAGGTGTCTACGCGGTCGTGAATTAGCTATTTAGAACGTGCTGTTTGATGACTTTTTTTTTTTAAAAGGAAAAACTATTCCTGTACAACTATTAAGGCTTTTTTATGAGTGCTTAGCACAGCAGATCCAGCGGCACTGTAAGTTCATAAACCCAGCCACTTTTTAAGAAGAGTGCGTGCAGTTCTGTGTAGAAGGGTAATCAAAACTGTCACTTTGTACAATATAATGGAGCAGGACACTTGTCATCCTCGAGGCTAAGCTCACTCAGCTACTGCAGCTAATACTAAAGATTTATTTAAATTAATCTGCAGGAAAATTAAATCCATTACCTTAAAAAGCAAGGGAATAAATCATACCCAACAGGAAACCGGGAAAAGCCGCTGCCATTTCAGTCCAGTCTAAGGTTGTGTGAGCGCATGAAATTTTTCCTCGTCAATGACATAAAAACAGTTCATAGCAGGAAAAATAATATCAGCTGTTGTTACAATGCAAAAGGCAAATACGCTCAATGAGTTTAACACTGCAGCCCAAGTATGAAGAACATCTCAAGCTGTTTGTATTTCCAAACAAGACTTGAGGGGTCAGAGGAGGGAGGAGGACGTGTGGGCAGGCTGGAATGATGGATGGCCTTTAGTGGCATGCTGTGTTTGGGTCTACTCTTGTTATTTTTGCAACAGGATGTCTCTGATTACTCTCTGAACAGAGAATAAGGATGGTTACGTCTCATTGCTCAAAGGGAACATTTTTTCCCGAGCCTTACAAACCAAATAGGACATTGTAAAGCAAGCAGTCAATGAACTATCAGGTGCCGTTTGTCACAAATCTAGCGACAGTGTCAGAAGATTCCCTGGGGGCATCAGCGGTGGGTTTGGGGCTGGCAAATAAGGTATATGTACTCCTGTCCCTATGGACAGCAGACACCAGCTCTGCAGAGTCCTTCTGTGTCATTGCCTGTACGGTTTGATCCAGGCCAAATGATATAAAACATATATAGCAGGGGCACGCTGAGCCTCTAAATAACTATTTCAGCCATAAAGATGACACAATATGGAGAGGACTTCCCAAAGTATGGAGGACAATTGCTTTTGCAAATCCCATCCTTCCAGAGATCTCTGCAGAACTGGCTCCTGCCTCACAGGGTGCTGCCCGGAGCGACGGTCAGGCCAAAGCTGCCTAACCCAAACACATCTTGAGTGGCACCAGTAAGACAATGGCACTGCGTCCCCAGCCAGACCTAAGGCCATGACGACGTTGACGCTCCACAGCGCAGCCCTGGCCACACAGCGTTTCTTTGAAAGCTATTGAGGTTCCTCACTGATGCCAAAGGCAACAGAAAGCCCTGGGCAACCTGTAGAAAAAGCTGAGACGTGGGGACTTGGGAACGACGTGAACGTGTACGCAGGGAAGCGAACACACACAAGGGTTGCCAACGTCGGCGGGTTGTGGTGTCTTCTCAAAGTGAAGGCTTCAGGCAGAAAGGAAGGAGATAAATGTTGCAGCAAGGTCAGTTAGAACAGACAGCTGATCTTAAACCCAAATCAAGTTGGGGCTGACGCTACAAATGAAGGCCACAGAGTGAAACACACGGGAATAATTTCTCTACAACAGCGTAACGTTTCCTAATGAGCCAGCTCTGTGATTAGCTTATCTAAAATAGAGACGCCAGCTCGCCCAGGGACAGGATGACTCAGTGAGACCAAGGACCTCTCACCAGGGGTTACAGTTTGATTCTGGCTCAAGCTCAAAGCGTCTAAGAATTGTCTTCGTGATGCCACAACCTCTATAAAAAATGTCACTGGTCTCAGTGCAGTTTCTCAGTGGGCAGAAGTTGACATCAAAGCCACCACGGAAAGCCTTTCCAAGGAGGTGCAGTGAGCCAACACAATGGAGAGTTAACAACATTCTCACTCTTCAAAAGGGATCTCAACCTCAGGACTGGACCACAGAAAAACTGCTACCTGTGCTGACCAGTTCTGTAATAAGGACTATACAAAATAAATAAAAAGGAAAGAAAGAAAGAAAAAAAGAAGCCTTTCTTGCGCTGGGTATCACAGATGTTGTAACACGGCAGAATTAAAAAAGCAGCAAACATTTCATGATATGACGCAGCTAAAGAGAAGAAAATGTCAAAACTCAAATGTCAGACAAATTTTGGGCAAGAACTCTGTACATACCCCAAGCTCTCTGGATTCCTTCCCAGAGCCGAGACACCAGTCGCTTACATACAATTTATCCATCTCTCTCTCGTCTGGTTTTGACTAGTTTTAGCATAGCCATTTAAGGGTTTTATTTAATCAGCCAGGAAGGAAAGAGTTCAAGGAACACCAGGGAATACGTGGCAAAATATAACAAGGTTAGATCACTTGCACTGGATTATTCTCCTCTGGCACACCGCAGCAGAAATAACCCCAGTCAAGGGCTGCGTGTTCAACGGTCTACAGGGAACGAGACCAGCATTATTCAAGGTAAGTGACACTTTAAAGAACTTTAAATTAGCTGTTGACAGTCAGGTAGATAGATTGATGAGTGATTACACGAAGTCCCCAACATTACCATTTTGTGGTGAAAGCAAATATGAAGGGGGGGAAGTAGGAAAATCCATTAAATAGGGGTTTTGCCAATCTGTGGTGCATTCAGATGACAGTGAAGTTCGTTTAAGGACACTGGAAACTTATAAAACAAATTGCTTTCTCTGAATCAAAAGTTGACAGAAAGTTTCCTAGCTAGATTTTTGACTCCAGAAGCACCGCAAGCCATGCTAATAGACTATGCTAAAAAAAAAACTAATAAAAAAGAATTCCCCCATCACCTTTCTTCCTAACAAGTGTTCCCTCTTCCAGGACTGAAGGACCACATGCAAGTGGAGCAGAAGCGCAGCTCCCCTGAACTGCACAATGAAGGCTGACTTACTGTATGTACAACAGATGCCCTCACTGCAGTGGTCCCTAAAATATGTTTTTAAATAAAATTAACTCAACTCAGGAATCTGTAATTAGCACCATCTTTGAGAACAAATCGGAACAAGTTTATTGAAGCGCTCTAGCTATTTACAATGAGAGTGAATTTACCCCCGAGGTTCACTTCACTATTTTGTCTCAATTTTCTTGTAATTTCATCCATCACATTTTTTTCAGTCCTCCAAAGGTGATGGATAAAACACAGAAATAAATAGGACCAACTGTTCGCAGAAGCCTAAGGGAAAACATAATTTTGTTATAAATAATCCTTGGCACAAATCATGGAAATGCAATACTAAAATTGTTTGTTGAATCATTTATGAATTGGGCTTTCAGTTGTAGTTTGCAAATAAGTTAGAGGGTTTTGTTGATGTTCTTTTTCACTTTGCTTTTTTAGCTGGAAAACAGCCTTCGAGAAACGGAACTGATATATAATCCAGAAAGCAGAGTGAATGAAGGATTTTTTTTTTTTTAAGGGAATCCTTATGCTAACACAGTCCTGTCATTTGGGGGGGAGGATTTACTTATGGACGATGATAAACTAAATGATGACAAAGTTTTACTTTATTTTCGTAAGATGCCAGCATTGTGAGTTTTCACCCCAGCTTTATGCTAAACGTGAGGCGAATATGCCCAATATACACTTGTGTTTCTTCTTAGATGTGGAATTTTGAAGATTTGCTGTTACAAACTAATGCAGAAGTTCAGTGGAACAGACCTGTGTGCTACCACGCTCCGCATGCAGTCGTCACACACGAAGAAAACACAACAAATTCCGCTGTCTTGAGAAATTCAGTATTTTAGAGGACAGCTGATTACCCAAACTCCTCACACAAAAGTACTAAACATGGAGAAATATGGAAGAACAGAGAGGTGCATTTCTTTCTTAAGTCTTTTGTCTGAAATTGCTATTTTTCCATCGTCTGAAGAGAGAGAGAAGGTTGGAGATAGATGAAAGCAACGTGAAGACTCATTTCTCATCAGCCGGAGCAGGTGTGCATAGCCTTACCTGAGCTGTCCTCGCACCAGTGGTCTGTTTTTTGTCCTGTTCATATTTGAGTCAAACGGAACCTCAAAGAACTGTAATAAAAAAAAAAAAAAGGGAATAATCAAAATGAAAGGATGCCGGAAAGCATGCCATGCGTGGAATGTACCGTCTGCATCTGCAGGTGCTTTCATCTCTATTTTTGAAGGTTTAGAAATACAACAAAAATGGCAAACTCCTTTTACAGAGCTTTGATAGTCTGCGTTAATGCTTTTGGCATCCCCTTAGAAAGAAAATCACCTGGAGGACAAAAATAGTTTGCACAAATCCCCCAAAGTTAATCATTTTGAAGTAGTTTGATCCCAAGTTCTGCTCTCGACTGGATTGACACAGCTTTTATACCTCCACAATCATACGCACACATACATACAGCCCTGCCCCCAGCTTTAGATTAAGACAAACAGCCCTTGCAAATGTTGTACTTCTGGTATTTAAAAGACAAACACTAAATTTTTTTCGAGATCATCTAACTTCTGAGAACCTATAGCCCACCCCAAAAAATCAATCAACTCTTGTAAAATGCTACCGAAACTGCACCGAGCATCCAGTTCCAGCAGCAGGGAATGAACACGCCATATGGTGTTATTTAATGTCACAACCCAATTTGACTTTAAACACCGCCTATGGGAAAATTCAGGCGGCACTATCTGCTCGCTAGGAATTCCTGCAGGCTTTTGTGTGATCCGTTTTATAAAGAATGTTACCGGAAAAGCTGAATGCACTTTGCCACGCAGCAAACTGTAAAGCCAATTAGTTTTACGGGTGCAAAATAATAATAAAAATAATAAGCACATGTTTACTTAGAGAAAGTGTAGGATGTAGTGACAGAAAGAATATTTCCTACTGACGTTATGTCTGAGGTTTTGGGGTAGGATCCCAATTATGGTGAATATGTAGGAAAAGTACCATAACAAATCATAATTTCAACCAATCAGACTGACAGTAAGCGCAGCATAGTCAAAATGCAGACAGATTTAAGGTGACTATATGATAAATGACTACATGATAAAATCTATGTTATTCCACCAAGCTGATGTAACCTTTAACACAACAAAAGACAAAATTAACGAACATCTTCATTTTGACAATGCCACGTTACCAGTCCTGCTACTTAACGGGGCTGCGTTCCCAGGGGAATGCCAGCGCTCCGGGACATCGGAGCAGCAGGGACCCCGTCAGAGCCCTACAGATGCACATTGGGGGAAAGACGCTTCATTTACAGGCCCACAGAGATCACAGGAACCACCTTCTCCATCTATTACTTTGAAGTAATGACTATATAACGATTTGGGAACCTCTGCTGTTGCTCCTACGTATTGCAAGCATGGCAGGGATGGGATACCCACGGATCATCCTGCCTAACACGGCCCAGGACATTCTCCATGCGTGGTGACATTTTTAACCTCAGGTTGAATCACCTTCCTGATGGATCTAACCATTCCCAAGGATAAGGTCATAAGAAAGTCCAGCACGTAACGAGTGAGAGCGAGCGCCTGCACGTGCTTAAGCCCACTTGCTAAAGTTACCCTGCTTAAACAAAACTTGCTAAGGTTATGCTCTAAAGCCAAAAAATTTGGCAGCGGGCATCATCTTTGTGTTTCGTCATGCTTGTGAAACTGTCCAAACATGGGAAAGAAGGAGACTCGGGCGGCTGGCAGGGAAGAGAGGGGAGAAGGTGGAGGAAGCAGCAGCAGAGCCAGCAAGGGGGGCTCTGGCTGGGGCACCCCGACCCTGTGCTCCCCCCCCCGCCAGCCAGTGGCTGGGAAAAGCCCTGGAAAAGCAGTTACCTCGTCCCCCTCCACTGGCTGGCCAACACAAATTAACGGAGAATTACTGTTGTTAACTCGGCTGAAGCCTGTACTGCATATTAAAGTCCTCAGTTTGTCCACGATGGATCCAAAATCTACCACGGTTCTGCAGGGGAGGAATCCTCCACTTGTCAGTTCGCATTAAAGGCTGCAGATTAAATGCTCAAAAGTTAAGAAATATAAAAGCATGGGAATTGGTATCATTAACACAGCTTTTACTTACTGATTCCCATCCAGCTCACTGAAATTCCGCCCCTGTCTGTGTGGTGGAGCTGTAGATGGTTTGCTCGCAGTGAGCCTCCAGCCAGAGCAATCGGATGGAGCACCCGACCCACTCCCCGTTCCTACCGCCTCTCAAAGCATTCCCATTTCATTATCGATATTCCTGAAGCAAAGTCAGGCTGCTCAGCCAAGAGTTACTCACACGAGAGAGGAAGGGACTGCAGGAAGAAAAAGGGTTAGTTTATACATCTTTCACTTTGCCAGAGCATCCTGGTACAGTACCAGGCAACTCATTTGTTTATTTTTAGAGAGGCAGCTAATAAGATCCAAGGGGACTGAGTGCACCCTCAGTAAGTTCACAGATGACACCAAGTTGGGCAGGAGTGTTGATCTGCTGGAGGGTAGGATGGCTCTACAGAGGGATCTGGACAGGCTGGATCGATGGGCCGAGGCCAATGGTGCGAGATTCAACAAGGCCAAGTGCCAGGTCCTGCACTTGGGTCACACCAACCCCACGGACACTACAGGATGGGGCAGAGTGGCTGGAAAGCTGCCTGGTGAAGAAGGACCTGGGGGTGTTGGTCGACAGCTGACTGAATATAAGCCAGCAGTGTGCCCAGGTGGCCAAGGTGGCCAACAGCATCCTGGCCTGCATCAGGAATAGTGTGGCCAGCAGGACTGGGGCAGTGACCGTCCCCTGTACTCAGCACTGGTGAGGCCCCACCTCGAGTACTGTGTTCAGTTTTGGGTCCCTCACGACAAGACAGACATTGAGGTGCTGGAGCGTGTCCAGAGAAGGGCAACAGAGCGGGTGAGGGGTCTGGAGAACAAG
Organism: Anarhynchus alexandrinus; assembly: GCA_008711295.1. Lineage (NCBI taxonomy): Eukaryota > Metazoa > Chordata > Aves > Charadriiformes > Charadriidae > Anarhynchus > Anarhynchus alexandrinus. The sequence goes on from VUYV01000152.1 coordinate 201,403, forward strand.
GCTCATGAGGAGCGGCTGAGGGACCTGGGGGTGTTCAGCTTGGAGAAAAAGGAGGCTGAGGGGAGACCTTCTCGCTCTCTACAGCACCCTGAAAGGAGGGTGTAGCGAGGGGGGTCAGTCTCTGCTCCCAAGTAACAAGCAATAGGACAAGAGGAAACAGCCTCAAGTTGCGCCAGGGGAGGTTTAGGATGGATATTAGGAAAAATTTCTCCACCGAAAGGGTTGTCAAGCATTGGAAGAGGCTGCCCAGGGAGGTGGTGGAGTCGCCATCCCTGGAGGTGTTTTAACAGACGGGCAGACGTGGTGCTGAGGGACACGGTTTGGTGGTAACTCCGGCAGTGCTGGGTTAATGGTTGGACTCGAGCATCTTAAAAGTTCTCTTCCAGCCAAAACGATTCTATGATCTGCAGTGGCAACAGTCACTCCCAGCTACAACCAAAGTTGGTGGAGACCCCGGTTTAGAAGGAGAGCAGAGAGGCATCTGTGGGGCAGCTACAAGCCCCGAGGCCCAGCGCCCCGGCAGGGGGATCCGCGGGGCTCCAACGCTGCCCTTGAAGGGCTGGATGCTTCACAAAGAACCTCTATAGGAAACCGCAACGAGTACCTTCGGAGGAGGGAAAGCACCCCGGTCGGATCCGAAACCAGTGATTGCTTCTGACAGCTCAGCATTTTGCTAATGGTTTGTTTCACTGTTACATTTCAGAGACAATTATGTTAAACGAAGAAAAAATGTCATTTGACATCAGACTGGTAGAGCAATACAAGGGAAAAATTCTATACAGCTAAAGTCTTTTCTCCCGAAAATATTTTGAGCTACGCTCAGTTTTGCTTTGTTTTTCAAGACACAGTTCTCCCTTTATTTCTACTGGCAAAGTGTGACTGCCAGGAGCTTACCTCCAGCGTAAACTTGTGCATGCGAGGCGATTGCAGGCTCATTTGAGAGTATTTAAGCTTACGGATAAAGGTATTCCATGTGCGATGGATAAAATCAAAATAACGCACAAGTTTTAAACTCAGTGTGTCTCAAATGTAAAATGACTGAAATGAGGAACAGTTGGACGCTAAACACTGTTGAAAGAATTCAAACTTATGCAGTTATCAGTACAATCTGACAATACCATAATCAGTGTATGGGATATTTCCGTATATTTAATATTGCAATTAACCCCTGAACAGAATATACATTTTGAACGAGAAACTTCTCTGCTGAGTTAAGTAGTCAAAAAATATCCGTGTCTGTTGTATACAGACACGGCTGCTCCCGAAATTAAGATTACTGCATGACTTAAATCTGATTTTTTTCGCTTTTTAAAATCTGACAATCTGGATAATCTGTTACTGTCAACTGTACGCACGAAACTACATATCCGATTGAACCACAGTTAAGAAAAGCCCTTTTATTTGCAATGCCCCAGATTCTTTCACTGAGCTAGTTGCCATTACATGTCAGCAAGATGCCATTTATCAAACTTTTCCCATTTTGCTCCCAGATGTTCAGCAAAATTCTCTCTCCACTTGAAATTATTCTCCCCTGATATTCTAGGAAAAAAATGAAAAAAATGTGCATCTCAAATATCATTCCATAGGAGTGAAAGAGTGAACTCAAACACATTATCTCATGCCAGGCCAACACAGTACTGCCTGTTTTAGCAAACCGTAAATTCAGTAAGAGGAATCTTGGATAAATAAATATCTTAGAAGCACTCAAGAGGCTTTTTCCTCAGGAAGTCTGACTGCATCAGTTCAGCTGGACAAGGCAGAAGACTATCTGCCCTCGGTATTTGGGAAGCTAGCCATCAGAAGGACAGACAGAGGGTTAAATCTACAGCATCTAAAAATCCCTGAGCGACAAAACTTGGCAACAGCTTTCAAGACCCTAACCTAAATTTTAATCAGTATGCATGAACATTTAAAACATGATGATGGAAAAAAATAAATCAGGCCAGCGAGTACTTTGTGGTTTATTTCTCTGGCAGCCTCATCAGACTCTTTGTGTAGATCTCATCTAGTTAATATACAGTAATTATATCTTAAACATCCAACAATTCTTAGATTAGCTGTCACATTACTGCTTATAGCTGTTTGCACTCATGGGGTTCTTTCCTTCAGCTTCTTCATATTAGTTTCCACTTTGTTTTTAAGTGAAACTTTAAAGAACGTTTAATTTCTTCAAGCTACCTCCTGGAAACAGCAGCGCATGCAGAGGGTAGCTAATCGCTCAGACTTCCTGGGGGACACATAGATTAATAATTTTATTTGGACTAAGCCAAGATTCCCACAGCATCACCTTGCAGCTGCAGACGGCATCACGCTACGCCGGCACTCCGACGACTAACACGACACGGAAAGAGCGAGAGGGTGTCTTGTGCCTTTCCAGGGTTGGGACGTCCTCTCGCTCTTTCCATCTCATCAGTTAAACACCGACACCACCTATTAAGTTTTCAAAGACAGTGACCTGACTATCTGCAGTTAATCAAGGCAGCGGAGCGGACGGAAAGCCCTGAGCACACGCTGCGTTTGCCGTCCGTGGTCATTCCCCGCGGGAGAGATTCTAAACACGGAATTATGACGGTTCGATACCTTTACTCCCAGCCACACAAAAACATAAATAGAGCGCATTAAGAGGAACAATATGTCATCTGGTTTATCAAACAGATCACCAACACTTAGGCTAGTAAACGTCCCTCATATACCGCTTCGGATTTCGAGTGTCTCGAGCACCAGCCTGGCCCCCGTCCAGGGCCAGCTCTAATCTGTGACACATGGTGGAAACAGCAGCGGCTGAAATAGGCAACTGGTCTTCCATGTATTGACATAACATTTTACTCTAATGCTAAACACATACTTACATCAGAACCGATAATCCCGTGAGTCTAAAGACAGAGCAGAACCCTGCTATTAAAAGACAATTTAATTGAAGACAGCTCAGAGGTCTTCCCGTTGCAAAACCACCCCTGCATCTGAGCAGGCTTCCATGTGCTCTTTGGCAGCAGAATTGCCCTCTGGATGTACGTATTTCTCTCCAAGGCCTCTCTGAAGGGCAGTTTGGGTGAATCAATGGCACTAACGAGTGAAGGAGAAGATGAGGCTGTTGCCAAAGAGCAGTCACCACTTCCTGCAATGAAGTACTGCTGGTCTCCAAACTCCTCCGTGCCTTCCATCACACTGGGGAGGTGGAGACAAGCTACGGGGATGGGTGCGGGTGACAGCCAAAGCCTCTCCTCAGCTAAAACCTCTTGCTGCAGACCCAAGGAAACATTTCTAACACAATGCAAATAACGACCAGTACAACTGGATGCCCACTCACTTGAGCACTTCATTGAATCTCTACAGCCAGGGGTGAAACTGGGCTGCATGAGGCAACTCTTGCAAATGTTGGTCTTGTTGATTTAGATGCTTCTGGGGTTCTCCAATTTCCCCTGCGCTACGGTAAGCTCCGATCCTCTTTGGTTTCCTTTGGAATTGCCAAAGAGCAAGCACTTAACCAGAAACACCACTGAAACACACTGGAAACCAAAAAGGCGCATGAAGCAGGGAGGAGCGGGTGGACCAAAACCAGGTGGAGAGCACAGGGGCAGAATGGAGTCTGGATACCTGGACAAGAACCTGAGGTCTCCTGGGAAGGTGACATCCAGAAAGCCATTCCTTGCAGCTGGCCGTGCGGACTCTAAAGTCATCGGGCGTTAGCAGCAGCCTTTCAGGTGAAGTGTCCCGGTTCTCCCCTGCATTCAAAGCAAAGTTGCCATACACAGCTCTGGAAACCCATCGGACCACGAAGAGTCGAGTTCCTTTCTCAGCGAGTGCTCTTCCCCTCCATATTACCTAATTATTTCTACTCCTCATGTTTTCAGTGATTTATCTCACATTGTGATAAAGTCATATATAATTACATAAAAGGAGAAGAAAAACATAACATATAATTTATGGTAAATAAGATCAAAGTCAAGATTATTATTATAGGTTTTATTCTGGTTTCCTTTCAATCACTTTTATATGAAAACAACAAAGAATAATTAAAGTATATTACAAAGGTCTTTTTATTCAATTGTACACAGATGTGACTAAAAAAAACCGCGAGGGGAAGGATTTTCAAAAGCACTCATGTACTGATCTAACACTATTCTCACTGCAGTCAATGGCAGTTTGACTTCAATGAGAGCAGAGACAGACCAACACTGAGTGATTCTGAAAATCCCACCCTAATTGTACAAACAAGGGAAGGCTTTAGAGATTGCTGGCTTGGAGATTGTATATTTGAGAATCATAAAGGGCACACAGCACCTGTTTGTCTTCAAGATATGAAAATAAAGCAAGGCAAATATTTTAAGGATTAGAAATGGCTTTTTTTCTTTTTTTTTTTTCCTTTTTTTAAAGGCAGTATCTGAAAACCCTCTGGCTCTGCAGTTCCCAGTCTAGCTATAGATCTGCTTTAATATTTTCCATTTCAAAGAGGATTCTAATTAAAAACGAGATTGATGCAAGCCTGAACAATGTTACTTACAGAGAGAGAAGGGCAGCTAAACCCTGAACTGTCATGTCCCAGCGAACCCACGCCAGGTCTGCTAGGGAAAGCAGATGCCACAGTTTAATTTATTTTTTTTTTAAAAAAAAGCTTCCACTAAAGACACGTTTGTATTAGGCGGTGTTTAGAAGCTCATTGCTGTTTACAGGAAAGAGAATGGAAGGTAACTGCAAAGAAAATGTTGATACCTGTCATTTCAGAAACATATTTTCGGGATGGAGAACGCAAAGCCTCACAGCCTTCAATTAGCACCGATTTGTCCCCTCAGATTAACGACCTACCACGCGGGCTCTGCTTTTAAGCGCTCAAGAGATGACACATTGCTATCTCCTTGACCACTTACACGCGTGTGACTTTTCTAAGGCTCCTCAGAGACATCCACTACCCCAAAACTGAGATTCCCCCCCGGCCCCAGTGTTTCACTGCAGTTACGTGCCCCGAGCTGGCAGCAGTGCCCACAGCCCTTGACACTATTTGTTTTCAGCCCCAAACACTATTTGTTTTCAGCTCACATAAACCCTTTTACCGGGTCTGACCAACAAAACAAGCAGTCATTAAGCTCTTGCAGCTTAGTGGCCTCTTCATCAGCACTTTGGCCAAACACCGTCCTTTGGTGGTATCACAAGTACCGTCACAAGGAGGTTGGAAAGTGCACAGCCGTGTTAACACTCAAGAGTGTCAAAGTGACATGGTCCTAACTGCTGCTCCGCCCGTGTGTCCCGTCATGACGATGAGGGGTCGGGATGGAGGTGAGGATGATGGACTCATCCCAAAACACGACGGCTGTAAGCGCAGAAGCTCGGCGGGATGAACCGCTGTCGCTGCAGGCGTGGACGCGCTCATGGCATTCACCTGGGTAAAGGCAGCGAGGGTGGAAGGGAAGACCCCGGGTGTGCAGTAAGCGAGGAATTAATGAAGTAGGAAAAGATAATTAAGGACCACGTGTGGTCTTCAGTTGTATGAGTAACTTTGAATGAAATAAAGGGGCATTTGCACCAAATTACTCCAGCTACTTTACCCCTACACGCAACTTTTTTCTTGTCTTGATCTTTGAATCAAATTTGCTAGCACCAATGCATGAAAAAAAATCCCACCTTATTTCATCTCATTTTTTTCCAAGACTTGAAACGAGAGAAAAAAGGTGAATCTCCTGTTTTGGTAAACAGGAAATAGGTTGGGTGACCACCAACGAGCCCAGCTCTTCCCACTAAAGCCGTATTTTGCTAAGAAGATTTTGTAACAAAAATGAAACAATAATAAAAATAAACCCAGGCCTTTATTTTATAAGCTGTTCAAGCTTGCAAACTGCTGACACTGTGAGCCACCCAAAGAGCATATTCCCAAGGCCTCACGGAGGTGAGCCACAGCTTCAGGGGAAACGCAAACTGGACACTGCAAACAGGCTTCCACCTTAGGTGATCCACCTTGGAGAAAGAGCTTCCACTGGAAGAAATACTGGTTTCTGGCCAGCTGCCAAAGACTTCTAATAATATTAAATATTTACCGCCAACAAGTCCTTTTTATGTAGCACACAATTAATGCATCCACAAACAAAGCTCCTTACTCCAAGCCTTCCTCCAGCCCCACTTTCCAGGAGGGCAGGCGTTTGCCCGTCAACGTGTTTGGGCTTCTGGAACTGAAGAGAGCAATTTCCAAAGCACGGGACATGCTGCACTGAATGCCTTCCCAGCCTTTTCTTTTGGGCATGGACTTCGTCACCATTAGGCTCTTCATCTTAAAATGAAAATCACTAAAAAACGTGATTCACGCCTGAGCCCCCAGTCAGACAAACACCTCGTGCCCTTCCCTTGTGGTGACCCAACCAACTGCACCCCCAGAACGACCTGATCTGGCAAAAATTAAAAAATCACTGATTTTCCTCTGGATCTTTTCATTTTTTGGTCTGTGTCACTGGATCAGGTCACCCGGAACATGGGAACAGGAGAGGGAAAGGGCGAAGCCGTGGCCCAGCTCCCACCGCTGAGCTGGCGCATCACGTACCCCAAGACAGAAGCAGCAACCCAACGGTGCGTCTCCCATTTGGGGGTTAAACTGTTCTCTCTCTCTTCAGGCTCATGGAGATGAGGCAACGAAGCAACATTCATCTCTACACATTGCGCTGCCTTGGCAGAATAAGGGAAAACTCAACCTCCCCACGCACACTTCACCGCTGGACTGTGGTCACCCCAAAGCCGTCACCCACCCATGCAGGACGTTTGCAAGCTTTTAATGATGAATTATGAGATGTCAGATGCAGAGGGACACACTTTCTGCTCTTCAGGATTTATTATATTTCTATATATTTTAGGAACAATTACTAGAGTTGAAGAAAAATACCACCTTTATGCCCACCCGAATACACTCTGAATCTCTTTGCAAAGCCATCTTCTCGAAGAGATTCCTTTGTATTAAATCATATTTGTCACGCCGCCAGCATGCCATGAGTGCAACGTATAATTTAAAAAACAAACAAAACTTCAAATAACAATCTCTTCGCTGAAGATAGGAATTGCACAAGGTCAGTATCTGGTTTAAGTTACTATATGTCCTAAAATACACAGGGCCAGGTCCTCTGGACACGGTGCAGCTGCTTTGAGCACCACTGCAGATAAAATCCGATACTGAAGATGGCTTAGACAAATTCCTGTGGTGGAATAAAGCCGTTACTTGGGAACTCTTGGGGAAGTATTTCTGCTGCCCGATGCAAGTGTTTAAGTCAAACGGGAGATCCAGAGTCAACCGGGAGACACGCGTCTCCTCCAGATGGCAAGTGGGAGCAGACACTGGCGGGAGCCGGTCTAATTGAGACGCAAAGCTTTTATTTCTCCCTAGTAGGGAGAAAGAAATCCCTCCCTAACAGAGGGATGGATCCTGAGCTCCTGGCTTTAGCCGGGGCAGTGGCAAAAGGGGCAGGTAACGAGGCGGCCCTCCAGACTCTCAGTATCAGCTGCTTGTCAGTCCCCTGCGACTACTAGAGAGGGCTATAAAACAAAGCAGCCGGGCTGCGGGGCTGTTCTTGCCCAGGAGATTAGCGCAAGGAAGTGGAAAGGTGAGATTTAAATCACTTCCACACGGCTCCTGGCTCCAACCCATGTGTCCAGCACCCAGGTTATTTTAATCAGCTTTTTTATAATTTGTCACTCAAACGATAAGAATACTAATCCACTGCAAAGTGCTTCCTGCCAGGCACCCGAATATTAATTCACAAACCGGTCTCTTATATCACACGTCGATGTGTTTGCTTGAACTGCTTACGGCTGACACGTCCTGTTAGCGATGCTTTTTTTCTTACAAGACAAACAAAAGTAGCACCGTACATAAAGCAGAAGGCTTGCCCGCTTTGGGCTATGGAAAGGTTATTTATGGAGTTGCATATACATAAATTACTTATTCGAAACATCTTTTAGTTTGGGAAATAAATTAGCTTTTGTACTTGAAGTTACCGGCACCTGTGAAAAATAATTTGCTTTGGTCCATCTGTATTTAGCAAAAGAAAAATTTGCAGCTCCTTCTGGCCAAAACATTAAAAAAAAAACCCCAACCAAAACCAAAACCCAAACGCCCCACAAGGAATGAAATCTGGGAACACTGTAATGCAGCCAATATAAAAGCCTAAATGTGAACAGGGGTGTAAAGTGGCATCAGCGTTCACCGACAATGCCTCAGAAACACGGTACGATAACACTGCCCAGCTGCCGCAGAGCTCATCTCCTGGACTTACCCACAGCTCAGACCTCTTAATATTAACAAATTCATTCCTCAAGAGTCATTCCTTTAAAGTATTTAAAGAGTTGATATCAGGAAGAGTTTCAAGTCACATTTTTGTATGTGGCACATATAGGGAATTTACCGGGTCTACAGGAGAGAGTTTACAAGTATCCCCTTTACAACAAAATTTAAAAACAACTTTTTCCTGTTGTTCAGATGCCTGAAAAAAAGAGCAAGAAATCTCTGCGGGGGATTTCATGATTTACACTTCGCTGGCAAGAGAACAGCCTCACTGCTTCTCTCCGCCGCGTGCTCTCAGTGCCAAAAGGAGTCTGGTTTCTTATGTTCTGAAGAGCTCTAAATGTTAAGAGATAATATCAAAGGCACCTTGGTGAGTGCAATATTGTAACTTCATTTGTATAACACTGGCTTTATTTTTTAAAATAGCTTGGCAATAAAGCAAATTAAGAAAAAAAAAAATCATTCTCCTCTGTCTCATCTGCACAGAGCTTAACAGAACGCTGTCAATATCCTAACAATATTTATTTATTTTCTTATTAATTTCACAGAGTAAAGCCACATCTCTGCTGAGGAACGTAATAGTAACAAAACCTCCCCAAAGTCTACAGCTAAAGACGAAGTCGCAGTCCTGCGAACAGTGGGGTTCCAACCAAGGGCCCTCAGACCGCGCAGAAGAGGTTTGTTCAAGCCTATCAAGAGAAGGCGATGTGGCAGGACACATCTGCGACATTTTCAAGGCGTTCTCTCCTCCTTCTAAAGCTCTGCTGATCAAAAGACATGGAAGAGTCGCTCACAAAACTGTATGAAGCTTCTGATCAAGCCAAAGGATTTTACCCAGAGTAAGTCAGTTGTGGTAAGGGATCTCTCTTCAGAAAAACATGATTTTATGCAGAATGTGTAGATCTGCCAAATACAGTAGGGAGGTACAATATAAGAACAGCTATCCAAGGTGCATTTAGCACTTCGCACCAGCTTGGCAGGTAACATTCAATGCCTTCTCCTTTTTTTAAAAGCATAATGCACAAACTGGGACCATGAACCGAGGATGGCCATCATTTTGCTCTTCTGCTAAGGCCTGGATGACAAACCTACACACTCAGAAGTCAAGTTACAAAGACATCTCAAGCTAGTAATTAGGTCTCACCTTTCCTTCCCCTTCATTAAGAATGAAAGTGAAGCAAGAGTCTCACGATGACCCATTAGAAAGCACAAACACCCAAACCTGTTGCAGGGGCATCACATCATCCATCTTTCTAAAGCTGTCGAGAAATGTTTGTCATTCCAATACTGCTTGCATCTCCCAAATGCTAAGATAACACGCCCATCAATCTCAGCTAGAGTTAAAAGAGGAGTTGAAAAATAAATAGTTCTGAGTCATGTTACTAAGAGGGATTCCACACACTATTAATTTTAGCTTGGAAACCAATTAAGACACCAAATCAGCATTACCTCCCTCCCCCTTTTTAAGGTATAATGACCTACTCACTTGCTTAAATTTATTTGTTTTGTGACGGTGATCCTTTCAAATGCTTTAGAAGTTTAAACAACAATAGTTTTAGCCCTGGCTTCTAGCAACAAGAAAATTTTTTGCCAAAAAAAGGTCAAAGATATGGACAAGGCGGCATGATTGTCTCTATTTTACAAGGCTGTTCTTAAAATAAAAGAACAATAACAAGAAACATGATGACACATAAGCAAGACTTGCCCTAAGCACCGCATGAGCATCCATGGGCTGCGATAAATCGGTGCTTTCCACTCAAAACCTGGGAACCCTTCGTTCCCTTCAACCCAACCGCGGCTTCTTGCTCACCAGTGCCACCCGCTCCGGCAGCACTTCTTGAACCCCAAAGCAGTAACCAAGTGATGCCAGCATGCAAAACTGCACCATCCTTCTATAAAAAGGTTATTAAGCACAAACTCACTGCCCAGCCGAAGGGCTCAGCGCTCCCGCCCAACTCCTGGAGCTCTCGCAATGGATATTACCTCTCCCCAGCACCGAACTTGCAAGAGCTTTTTAATATTGACACGGAAATGCCACACTTGTCAGATTTGTCTTCCAGGTGCCTCAAATGTCACCTTTGTTTGCTAAGTGCTAGTCCAATATGAAGTTTTCTGAGTATCTATGGGGAAAAAAAATTAAAATAATCAACCCTGCCCCTCAGTGGCCTGATTTCCCTTGGGTGCCAGTACCCACCCGAGAGCTTTTCGGGGGACTATTTCACACTCCTGTCTGTGCCGGCACGGGGATCTGGAAGCTTTGGCTCACTAAAGGTGGAGAGTTGGGACTAGTGCTTTATTCAACCACGAGGAAAAAAGAAAAAAATCACCTGGATTCCAGAGGAGGGTTGAGTCTTTGCACAGGGGGTTAAAGTCAGACGCTGCGTCGTGGAGTTTTTCACATTGTGTTCCATTTTCCACAGAAGTGAACCCAGAAAGATGAAAGGTCTTTCTCTGATAATGGAATTGCATGCCAGCATCTAGCACTGCACCAAAACCCGAATGTCTTAATTCAGGAAAGTGGGAATATATCACGAGAAGACAGAAGACTGGAAGTCCAGCGTCAAGGTGCCATCGATTAGAGCAGGCTATCATCGCTGGCAAGTATCAGATAAAACAAAGCATTTAATTTGCTTGTCCAGAGCCCAGGTCAGTGCGTGATGGCATGCGCCCCGGCTTATCTATGGGCAAGCATAAAAAGTTAAAAAATAAAAAGCTATTCTTTCAAGGAAGGATTGTAAAAATCAAATCAGTCGCTCTCATGGAAACTCTTGAAATAATAATAATAAAAAATCATTACGAACTGGAACTGAAATGAACGTTGTAGTATTTCTATGACAAAAAGATAATCTGCTGAAACATCTACTTTTGGGCCAGATTTCAAATTCTTCAGTGAGAAGAGTGTGTGTATACACCTGAGAAACACTAACTCTGCAATTCCAAATACAATCTTGCACCAAAAAGTTCTTATTCCAAAACAAAAGTACCCATAAAAGACATTCCTGAGGAAAAAAAAATAAAATCTGCTTTAAAATTCACATCCTACGAAAATTCAAATGAATTTCCCTAGGTAGGCAAGTCCTTAAACGTATACCTCCATTTAATTACGCTGCAGTTCTCGTGTAGACAAGTCCCAAGATGCTCTTACATGATAATCATTAAATACGAAGTGGTGAAATGAATTGCAACATTTAGTAACGCTTCTTACGAAATAAGATTTATAGAGGAAGCATGAAATAAAACTAAAAAAGCACATGGTTACCGTGTCTGCATGTTGTACTGGGGGTGGGGGGGAAGAGACAGATATGAAAATAGCCATTGAAAATGATGAATAGCCACGCACGGGCAGCTACCAAAATTTCTGCTGCAGAAGGTAATGCTCAGCCCACCTACTTATGTAATCCCCATAATCGGAGTATTAAAATTAGAAAGAAATCTAATTATGTTTTACAAGTCGTCTAAACTCTGCACACATCATGAAAATAATTGGCAGAACTGTGCTATTTAGTAAATATAACTTTCTGCTTAGCTCTACACTTTAGCACTTGTTTTAAACTGAGCGGTGAAAAGTTCAGGTATAACTCCCAGTTTCGTTACATAAAAAAAAAATGAAAAAAAATTATCTAGTTTTGAAAAACAATCATCTATTCACGGCTGCAGAAATGACCCAAGTGCAAAATATCTCAAATTGTCCTCCCAGAAAGAAAAAATAAAGTAAAATAAAATAAAGTAAAATAAAATAAAGTAAAATAAAATAATAAAATAAAATAAAATAACTGCAATCAGGCAAAAGAAACTCTGAATGCGAGTGCCGTGTTCCCGCGAAAGGCAGCCGGCTCCTTCCCGCACCTTGGCAGTTTCTCTCTAAACATACGCTCATCCAAAGAAAGGTTTAAAATATATTTTCTACACTAAACCGTACACAAAACAGGTTTGGAGGATGGCTCACGGGGTTTATAAGCACTTCATTTACACACAAGCATATGCATTGACTATATAAATATTTATAGTTTGGCAGTGCGCTCTCCCAATCTGCACGGGTTTTCTCTGTTGGGTTTCACCGGCGATATTTCCTCTGAATTTCCACATTTCCAGATGCTTTGCTCACACAGCCTTGATGGAGAACAGTTGTGCCTATTAGCAGACAAGCTGCTGACAACTAAGCCGAGCTTCTAAAAGCTGGCAGAGAGATAATCTGGCACCGAGATCTGATAAGTTAAAAGAGAAGAGGCATGGTGGCCTCCAAACACGGAGAAGTCAGAGGAAAACCTAGTCGAGCCCTCAGCCTTTCCTTAGGATGCGTCTCATCTCATTCCAGAGTACTTCAGTCAAAACAAGGAAAAAAAAATATATCTCGTCTTAGTTAACCATCCTGTAGCCCAGCACCACTCAGTTCTTAACCTTCTGTTAAAAAAAAAGGAAAGAAAATATTGCTCCATGAAGTTAGAGTCCCCAAAAGAAATTCAGTTTGTAGCCTTCTATTAAAAAAAGAAAAGAAAATGTTGCTCCGTGAAGCTATAGTCTCCAAAAGAAATTATATTTACAGATATATTTAATACAGATATATTTTAAAAGGGTTGTTTCTCATGCTTCATTGTTTAAAAGACAATGAAGACAAAAAATCCCTGTTTTATTTTGCTGTAACCTCTTGTCTTTCCTTCCCACAAATAAGTAGTGATGTATAATCTTCTCCATTTTACAGAAAGACGTTATTTTGGTTAATGCAGTTGGGAGCGCAGGAGATGTTTCTCACACCTTCTCTGAACACGGAAAGCCCAGCTCTCACCAAGCGGGGGTACCCAAGGACCCCAGAACAAGTCAAAGGGAGGACGAACCGGCAAGGTCAGCACCGCGTCGCCATCGCAGCCCCTCCGTTTTCAACCTCCTTTCTCGCACGGTTTTGCACGCCGCGCACAGCACACGGCGCATGATCTGCAGAAACGCCCCAGCCACGGCTTGCCTTCACATCCAGAGGAAAAAAAAGTGTGTATAGATATATATTTTTTTTTCCTTAGCCTCATGGTCATCTATTTCCAAGGGAACACCAGAGATTATAGGGGGCTTCAGTTTTATCTCCATATAAAGTTGCCGGGGCAGGTCAGCGCACGCGGCGCAGGCACGCCGGGAGCTCGCCCTGGTCCGGCCCCAGCAAGGACAAGTTCAGGCAACGTCGGGTTTAATCTATCCCAGCAGTAATGTCATCGCGACTTCCCGAAGGATGAGCCGTACCAGCGCTTCCCAGTGCCGTGCCAGACCAGACGGTGGTTTTATTCAGACAGTGATTTTTCTTTAGACACCGCTGGAATCTTTCCAGGGTAGATAAAATCTGAAATTTTCCATGCAAAGAACTAAAATGCTCATCAAATATATAAGACCTCATTTATATTCTTATACTCCTCCTCAGGCATTCGGTTTTGGCCACTGTTGAGAGACAGGATTTCTCGGTTTTGACCCCGAATGACTTTCCCAATGCATCTTACAGGTGAAGGGGATTCCCTCCCTCTCCTGCTGCTGCCCTCCCACCCACTCCTTAATTAAAGATGCTAAGGTCTAACACAAACCATGTTACAGAGTAAAACTGAACTGCGATGCATGAAAAAGTATGTGGATAGGTTGGGGAAAACGGACCTTTGGCAATTATTTTAGTGTTTATAGAAAATCTTTAAATTGTTTTAAAATAGATAGCAAGGAGGATTATTGCAATTTAACAATAAAGAAGAGGAAAAAAGCACAAAGAAACATATTCTTCACTTTCTGCCAGGGACAAGGGATCTCTTTAGGAACGCAACTAATTAAAAAAAACCTCTTTTCCAAAGTAATACAGCGAATGGAAACATTGCTTAACCAGAATTCTCCGAGTTCAAAGAACCAAGAGAGCCAGGACCAGCACCCGTGTTTTGACTGCGAGCACGCAGGGCTGCCGCTCTCCCAGACACGGAGGCAGCAACAAACAGCCCCGCCGCCTCCACGGCCAGGTTCATCCAAATACCTTCTCCATGAACTAATCAAATCGGCATTTATCAGCTGAAAGAGGAACACGCAAACCTAAGGCGGGGGTTTATGTGGGAGTTTTTCCCCTTCAGAAAGAGTCGCGACACTTTGAGTCCAGAAGGTCTTAGATTATGACGCTACAGCCAGACGAGCGCACGGCATCCTCGCTGTCTAGCCCAAACGCAAAGATTAGCAGGTCTGCTCCGGCGCTGATTACACCAGGCTCAGGCTATTTTTCCAGCGGATGCTTTCATAATTAAATATCAAGTAACAGGAGGCACTTTAACATTTACGTCACCCTCACCTATGAAAATAATAAAACTTTTCTTCGCATTGAGAACGATGAAGTATTAAAAGTCATTCTACGGCTGTAACAGCAACCTGTCAAGCTGTAAAGAGAAATCTGGATTTTAGAGAAGAGGGTCCCCTGGGAACGCCATATATCGGCAAAGCAGAGCAGCAATCACATTATGCCTGTAACTAATATGGACAAAGTGGAAGGAGTAATAAAAGCCAACAAAACCCAACTTTCACTCTGATTAGCGATCACAGACTAATAGGCTTCAATCGCAATTTAGAATTAGGTGGTACCATCAATCACTCAGGTCTCTCCCGGCAGCAGCCGCTGCGCCCGCTAAGGAGGTATCAGGACCGCCTGCAGAGGAGGATTCCTCCTGAGCTTCGCCAGAGTCTGAGGTTCCTCCAACGTAGGAGCTGGGTTGGCGTGGAAGAAGCACAAACCCCATAACACGACCCTGAGCACAGCCAGGATGGACCTCAAGGGCAGGTTCTCCAATCTCTCAGGTGGTTTTTTTTAATAAGGTTAACTGTCTTGCTCCAGGCAGGTCTATCAGCTCTTTGGGATGAAGGAAGATGACAGATTTTCACTGGTTTGAATAGCTATTGATCTGCATAATGCAAATATATCACATCTGAAATTCACACAGGGCCACTGATAGGAAAGAATCCCAAAATACAAGATATTCAAACGGAATGAGTGTTTATTAGAGAAATAAACAGACAAATAACAGATCTGTTAAACAACCTTCAGACTTTCTTGGCAATTGCATCAAAATGCAAGACAACAGGCCAGGCTTTTATGGGGATTTTTTGTTTTGAACAGCTGGATTTACATAAACCTCGAGCAAGTTACCCCCTGCTAAACAAAGTCCCCCCTGTGCTAAATAAAGCCGATGGGGCCGCGCTGCCTCTGGTACACAGACAACCGTGTCATATGAAAGGCATTACCGCTTCATAAATGGCGAAAAAGTTCACAATAGCTGGAAACCGTCATCTAATTCCCAGCTTAAATTTACGCCTCGCTAATTTACACCCATTTGTCCTTTTGCCAACGCTGCCCTACAGCCTCAGCAGGTCCTTCTCCTCCCTGGTACTTACCCCTCGATATATTTACGGAGCAATCTTGCCCACACCAGCCTTCGCCCCGCCAGGCCACGCAAGCCCACCTCTTGTCTGGCTCCTCGTTCCCTCCCGCAGCCCTACGAGTCCCTTTCAGCACCTGTTCCCCTTTGAATTAATTCTTCTTGCATATGGGAGACCAGAACGGTGCACAGTTTTCCAGATGACTATCTGCTAATGGCATTAATAGCTCCCCACCTCCGTGGAAATGCCTTGCTTGAGAGAGTCGACGTTGCATTTGCCTTTTTCTCACTACTGCTCTAAAAAAAGTATATTTTTTTTTGTCTTTTTCAGTTCTTTCTGCCCAAGCAGCCTTCAGGTTTGATCCAGGAATAGATAATACTCTGAACTAAAAAGCAAAGAACCTGGCTGTTAACCTCAGATGGGTATTAACAGCTCACAGAGTGATCCTGATGTCACTTCATGTTCCTTTTTTTCATTCCCACGCTTCCCTATTTAAATCCAGAACTCGGTGAAGACAAGAATCACCTCTTCAGCATCCTGCCCCACGGCTGGAAAAATCTTCACGCCTCCCAGGTTGGAAAACTGCATGAAACGGTCTAACTCGATTGTTTTACTGGTTTGTCATCGTTGGGAAAGACATCTATATAAATACACACACACAAGTATGTGTAAGACGCGGGGGGGGTGGGGGGTATGAGTAAATAAAAGGACAGCTGCTAATGGCATACTGAATCATGGCACAATCTGGAGGCACTTCCAGGAACTTGCAAGTTTTCTATTATTTTTGTGAGTATTCCCATAAACGTCCATTACCGAGCAATCTTTGGGGAGACGGCAGCGGGTGTGAAATTTACTGAAAATGAGAAGAAAAGCTGGATTCGGGGAGACATAAATCCACCGGGCAATTTGCAAGGTCTGCTGTAAAACCAGCGCGGTTGGGGACGGCACTGGTTGGAATGGCTCCGGGTTCTCAGCATGCCGCCCCCGTCATAAAACTGAAATTGTGAACAGAAGATGAATCGTCTTGGATAGTTTTCAGAAGTTTTTAGAAATTATACCAATTGACAGTCAGGGTTAGGAATCCTCACAAGGAAATATGTTAAATCTGAAAAAAAGACAAACCCTCCCATCTAAGAGTATACTCAGCAGAGGAAACCACTCCTCCCAGACCTGTCACAGGGCACATGAGACCTAAGCATCATTATTAACATACCATCAAGTTTCTCAGAGACAAACTCTCCACGACCAACCAACACCCAGACAGGAATTTAACACCTCCTAGCAGAGTGCATCGATACAGCCGCTCGTACAGGTTTCAACTTATGCGCATAAAAAAAAGTACCAAAATTCACACAACTGCAACCCAAACTTGGTCCCCACCACATGCAGCCACCTTATTTTTCTAATTAAAAATATAATTGTATAAGATGTATAGTTGTATTTTATATATCAGGCTTGAGAGGTGGGCCTGTGCGAACTTCATGAAGTCAACAAGGCCAAGTGGAAGGTCCCGAACATGGGTTGGGGCAATCCCATGCACATATCCCGGCTGGGTGGAGAATGGATGGAGAGCAGCCCTGAAGAGAAGGACTTGGAGGTGTTGGTTGATGAGAGGCTCAACATGAGCCGGCAATGTGCACTGCCAGCCCAGAAAGCCACCGGCATCCTGGGCTGCATCCCCAGCAGCGTGGCCAGCAGGGCAAGGGAGGGGATTCTGCCCCTCTGCTCCGCTCTGGGGAGACCCCACCTGGAGTACTGCATCCAGCTCCGGAGCCCCCAACATAAGAAGGACATGGACCTGTTGGAGTGGGGCCATAGGAGGCCATGAAGATGCTGCGAGGGCTGGAGCCCCTCTGCTGGGAGGACAGGCTGAGAGAGTTGGGGGGATTCAGCCTGGAGAAGAGAAGGCTCTGGGGAGACCTTATAGCAGCTTTCCAGTATCTGAAGGGGGCCTACAAGAAAGCTGGAGAGGGACTTTTTACAACGGCATGTAGTGATAGGACAAGGGAAAATGGCTTCAAACTGGAAGAGGGGAGATTTAGATCAGATATTAGGAAGAAATTGTTGACTGTGAGGGTGGTGAGCCCCTGGCGCAGGTTGCCCAGAGAAGCTGTGGCTGCCCCATCCCTGGAGGTGTTCAAGGCCAGGTTGGACGGGGCTTGGAGCAACCTGGGCTGGTGGGAGGTGTCCCTGCCCAGGGCAGGGGGGTGGAACGAGATGCTCTTCAAGGTCCCTTCCAACCTAAACCATTCCATGATTCTATGATATTAAATTGTGGATTTATAAAGTTCTAGGTACTATTTTTTTTTTATTATTTCAATTAAATATAATACGCTGGGTGGCAATAGCCAGGAAGGAGCTGTGGTGTTACCCAAGTTTTTTCTGGCACGTGCAGCAGCACCCAAGGACGAGCCCTCCCGAGGATCTGAGCTGGGAAAACCCTTCCCCTTGCTGGGCAAAAGGACTTCCAAATGGCACATTAAACACAGAACACGTGCTAAAATATCTTTTATGATGGGAGCAAAAAAACACCCTGGGTGACACTCATGCAATGCTAAACCGCTTCAACTGTAAGATCCGGCTCAGTGAAGCACTCAGCTTGGATACACCAGAGGAGCCGATAAATTAATATGTGGGAGCAGCGATGGGCACCAGCAGCTCCGCACGGGCACCGGCAGCGCAGTGCCGGGCACTCGCGGTGCTCAGCCTGCCCCGGACACACATGAGATGCCTTTGGAGTGGCAAAGTACAACTTCTCAGGCTAGCAGTAATGCTGAGAAAGAAGCTCAAGATGA
Organism: Anarhynchus alexandrinus; assembly: GCA_008711295.1. Taxonomy (NCBI): domain Eukaryota; kingdom Metazoa; phylum Chordata; class Aves; order Charadriiformes; family Charadriidae; genus Anarhynchus; species Anarhynchus alexandrinus. The sequence continues at coordinate 219,820 of VUYV01000152.1, forward strand.
AATTTCGACACAGAAATTTTTATTCGAGCTAAGGAAATGGCCGATCCCGGTCCTTCTCACTTATCACTACCACAAAACCCACATTTCACAGTCACGCTGTTACGGTGCCCCAGTACAGTGCCTTTGTGAAAGGCCTATTTTATTTTAAAATACACTTTGGATTCAAGTTCTCCGCCTCAACAACACATTTGCCTGAATTATTGCTAGAAAAAAAAAAAATTATTCAACTACCCACCACTTGTCTTTACGGCTCATCTCATCCCGAGTATTTGTAAGCAAAGCAGCCACACTCATTCACAGCTATTCATTTAAATGCCTGTAGGAAAGAAAAGCCTGGCAAGAAAACCCCGCTGAGTGTCTGCTGTGGAAATAACTGCAGCGAAGTCAGCCGGCAGACGGGTAGCTACTGCCGGTAGGGTAACCCAAGCACAGCAACCAAAAGCTCAGGCAACCTATTTACGGTGAAAGGTTAAGAATTAATTACGCTGGAGATGATAGCTCAGTGGTTTGAGCATCAGCTCCGAAATAACTGGACTTGTTGGGAAGTCAATGGTTGAATTCCAGCGGGGACAGTTGAAGCCGTTCATCCCAGCGAGGCAGACAAACTGGGCTCCAGGAGGGTTATTGCCTGCGGGTCCTCCAGGCAACTATTTAAAACCCTAAATCTTATGTCTGAGCGTTACGGGATCACGCAGTGATTTCCCCCAGATACAGGCTGTATTGCGCAGCACATAAACCCCGTCCCCGTGGGGTGAAGTGACAGTATTAGTGTGTGGGGACATGTGGGACTCACACCCCGTTAATTCACACGACCCCACTATGTAGCTCCCCTTCCTACAAGTAAAATGCATGAATATTTTGGATAATAATTGGATTTGGATATTATTTCGGATAATAATTTTGGAGTATTTTGGATAATGTATATTTTAATGGCAAAACACAGTGGGCAACAACTATCCATTCTTTATATTAATTGAAAACAAAAGGATTCTTCTAAACTGGGTCTGCTTGTCTGAGACACGACTGTCACTTACGTTAGCTGCTACGCAAAATTTCATCCTTTTTCTCAAGGCATGTAAAACCACAACCACCATTCACATTCCACTGTGAATATTAGCAAGGAAATTATTTTTATTCCTCATTATTTAGAAGATTACCTGAGAGGTTATTATTATTATTAATGGCAATTAGCATCAGACAGCAATTTATAATTTCCAAACCCAGATACAAACATTAGCAAAATATTTGCCAGTAGAGAGCCATGTGTTATTCCCATTGCGTGGGAAACAAATTATAGAATTCAAGTGATTTGTGTCTTTACAACTGAATTGGGAAGCTTATACAAGAGTTATCATGCGAATAGTACATCGGGGATACTTTCAGTAGACTACAAATTATTCCGAGGCTCTGACTCACTCTCAAACAAAATATTCTTAGTCTGAACTCTTACAGGCAGACTTTACTATAAAGCAAGAAAAGCTTAAGAAACCACTCAGAAGAAAACAGTAATAAAATTTTATAAAGAAAAATCACTTGTAAAACCATCGTTATTAAGAATTATATTTGGACTCCGGGCTGAGAACTCAGCTGATGTAAGTCTATCCTAATGCCATTTAATTGAGTTATATAGATGTAAACCGCAAAAGAATCCACTCCCCAGCCTACCAGGAAAACAATCTCTGCTCACATTCTCTGCAAATGTTGGTCACTATAAATACTAAATAAATATGCAAGGATGAGCCACGCACGCAGGGTTTTGGATAGAATATTATGTACTCGTAAACAACTTTAAAATGCGTATATAACGCTTGAAGCAAAGGATGTATCTTTATATTATGAGAAAGCAAACTCGCCTGTGAGAGTCCCGTTTCTAACCTCTCCATGTGGCCAAGGTTGGAGGACAGGAGAGGAGAGCTCAGGCTTTGGGAACGCTTTAGAGGTGGAAAAAAACAGCGATCCCCCCAAACCTCTGCGAGAAACTAGGCTGGGGGCGAAGGTGCGTCCCAAAACACGGCCAGCACTGACCCCTGTGGGCTCACGCTCCTTGCTGGGAAGGCTCGGGCGCTCCAGCATCACCAGCGCTGGACCCGCGGAGGAGCCGCTCGTGGGCTATGGATGCGCCCCGTGCTCCTGGACTGATCCCGTATGGCAGCACCCGCTTCATCCCGCACTTTCTGCGCTGCTGCTCCTACGCCAGAAAGCGAGAGGTTACTGGGGAGGGGGGGGAAGGGGGTATTTTAACATTATTGTAATACTTCCAATAAGTGACAGCTTAAACAATACTTCTCAGACAGAAGGAAAACATCTGACATTTCGTCTCCTTGAATCACTAGCGAAACGCTGCGTTTCGGAGTACAGAAGAGGTACAAACCGAACAATTGAAGAACAATAAGGCAAAAGCATGCACCGAGGGATTTCTCAGCAGAAGAATGATATACTCGACAAAAATAAAAGGATATACCATATGTGGAGTAATAAAATTGGCAAACCTAGCAAGGTTCAAATACTGCTACACATCTGGGCAAAACGAGGGGAGGGGAAAAAAAAGAAATCATTAAGCAATCTGAGAACCCCCAAACAAAGAAACTGTAAAATTCTGAACTGTAAAGCAAAGGAAACACACTTAATCCCTCAGGAGTTTAAGTATGTATTTCAACTGGGTTATACCATCCCTCACAAGGCCGTGGAAGCACACAAAAACCTCGAGACACAATATAGCCACTGTGCGCCGGCCGGCAGAGAGCCAACTGGCCCCAGTACCCAACAGCCCTGGCACCTGTTGGGTTTATCATCGGCAAAGGCATTACCTCCTTGGGGCACCCAGGGAAGGCAAATACTCTACAAAGTGCCCGTTTTCCAGCAAAAGCGCACGATTGTGTGCTGGCGGGTGTTTTAAATCGGGATTTCCAGCGGCAAAACAAGCTGCCCCCAACGCTGAAGGAGTTGGGAGTTTTGCACGCTGCAAAGCCATGTGCAGGAACACACAAACGATATAATCCTGTCCTCATGAAGCTGTTTCATCTATAACCGCAGATGTAACCTCTTCCCCGGCCTCCCCTGAGGCTAATTTATTTATGAATGTTCCTATTAAAAATAGGACTACCCGCATAGTAGCTTACTTTCCAGGGTGAACAGGAGAGGCAGGATAAATGCAGTTTAATGAATAAATGTCTTGTGACAAGACAGCTCTTTTTACGGGTACACGTAGTCTGGGTTCACCCCGCCGGACAGAAAACACCGTGGCTCTGCTCCGTGCTCTGGGGCTGCCCCAATACCAGAGCCCTGCCCACAGGGGCAGCACGCCGCGTAGCTTGGGTATTTTGGGGCGTTTGGTTTTTTTGGGGTTTTTGAGTTTTTTTGTTTTTGCTTTTTTCCAAATGCAATTAAAAGTCCTGTGGGCGTATCAGAAGTTCAGAAGGAAACCCCACGCAAGTAGCCAGCCACTCTCACCTTGCATTACAACATAAAAAATAATATATATCCCTAAAACAACATTAACACAAATTGCCTTTTGTTTTTTCCTTCTTGTTTTTGGGACAGAGTGGTTTATAAGTTAATCTCAAGATTGCTGGTGACATGGAAAAGTTTGTTATTGCCATCGCTCTCCTTGTTCTTAAAAGGGGGGAGGAGACGGCTTTACCCTACCGGGGCAGCAAACGGCACCGAAACGGGACCAGGGAAACAGTGGGGGAAAACTTAGAGCTCACTTGAAACTGCAGTGTTAGAAAAGGGGTGTGGGGCGGTTGGGGGGAGATGAGGGAACAGAGAGGGAACGCATCTGGCCAACAGGACTGGGGAAACTTCCCAGAACATAAGGGATGGCACGCAACAAATAATAAAAAAAAGCAAAATGTGAGAGCACGATGGAAAGGGACACAAGAAGGCGGCTTTGAACAATAGCGGGGCGCGAGGGGAGGAGGCGAAACAGAGATGCCTTTGAATGCCGAAGGCACAGAAGGGAAAATCTCTGCCATGCTTTTCATCCCTACGAACAGCGACTTCTGTTCGGGGCTTCTGGAAAAAGCACGTGGTGGATTTGGAAAAGTCTCCAGCCATGGAGAAAGACCATGATGGAAGATCTTCATTTAGGGGATGACCTGGCAAGATCCTGACAGCTTTCAGCAGCTGTACTCGGAGTCCCAACCGCCCGCCCGCCGCTCCGCCGGCGGCTGCCATGGCCCTCGCTCCCCTGCCTGTCATTCTCAGCCCATATCAAATGAAAGAGAGATGGGGCAACCTTGGCAGCCCGCGTGATAGACGGGCAGGAGTGGGACCACAGGAGGAGCTGCTGAAAGGTCTGAAATTGCTGATGTGTCCCACAGCATGAAGGACACTTGCCATGCATAATGGATAGGATGCTGAGTATTTTCCCAGTATCCCAGTTGGCCTGTGTACCACTTGCTGCCTGCTGCTCAAAAAAAGAGGGGGGTGGGGGGGGTGGGGGGAAGAAAAAGAAAAAAATCCCTGTGAAATTCTGTGACGTGGTATCAGAACAGCTTCTGTGATTTGAAAGAGTCGTTTGTGTGTTGCCACCTTCCCCAACGCTGCAGGAACGGCAGGGGAGGGCAGGGGACGGCCGCGGCGTTGGCAGCGGTACCTGCCCGGCGCTGGGGGATGCGCCAGCCCTGCTGCCACCCGCACGGGTCACGGCCCCGCACCAACGGCTGAGCTCCTCACTGCTGCAAAATAAGGCATATCTACTTTTTATTGAATACCACGTGTCAGGACTAAAATACAAAAACTCTCTAAACTAACCAACAGAATTACCGGCAGCAGAAAAGAGTTTACTGCTGGAAAACCAATATCCAAAACCAACTTCAAAAATCCAGGAGTTTTCATAACCGCTGGCCTGATGTACCCAATACACCCAAGCTTCGGCCCTCACTGCTCGTTCAGGATCTTAGCAACATCAGTACAGCAATATAAAGCTTTTCTGGTACTCACAGTGGATTGGAAAATGAAATAATAAACAACAAACCCAAACGAAATTGAATTCAGCGTTTCAAGGGGGGAGTTTGCATTTACACCGCGCTACACGACAGCCCCCAGCGAGCCGCAGCAGCCCTTTCCCTGCCCTTCCCAAATGAAAGCGAATTAAGATCTGAAAAATTCGGGCAGCGGTTTCCACATCCAGGATTCCAGATATTTGCTTGAAACAATACTTCAAATTCTCCTTGCAACGGCAAAGCTGCTTTCGCGCACGCGCATCTCGTAGCCCGGCGCTACACGGTTGTGTATCTGGTTATAAACTCTCGTGTGATGGAGACAGGAAAAAGCAACAGGGTAAAGGTTCAGGATTTTGGAAAGTCTCGTTGCACACCACGGTAGTTTGGACAAGGAGCAGAAACTGCGAAAAATTGATTTTCTTCAGTTTCCACAAGTGTGGAAACCAGGATTTTTTTAAACCAAATTAAGCCCCCAAATGTAATTAAATCCATAAAAGCTATGAGGAAATTGAGTCCGTACCACGTACTAACGCTTAAATTTATAAGCAGGGGAAAAAAAATCCACAGGAAAAAACACATTAAATTCTATAAATTAGTGTAACAAAATAAGGAAGGGAATTCTTTAATAAGTTATGCTTTTTATGTCATCCAATTACCAAAAGCAGTATTCGGGGCTCCAGTGTTTGAAATCCATATCAATTAAAAAAGACTGCAAGAGCGAGGTTTTGGTTGGATCAGTATCACGACATGGAAGGAGAGTTGCTCGTGGAACAGCAGGAGAATAGAACAGATTTTCAGAGTGTTAAAATAATAAAAATAAATGAGGATTATGAGGCACTACCGCTCACAAGTTTAAAAATTTAACTGAAAAAAATAGTGAAACATTATCAGACAAATATATGAGATCCTGAATTCTAATAACAATCTTTCTTAATGATGTAGAAGGGGAAAAACTGACTGAATTCACAGTTACTTTTTGTGAAAGCTCATCACTTTATGAAAACATGTAATATGGTGTTGAATTTTTTTTCCTTATTACAGGCAAAAAGATTTCCTACTTTCTGAAATGAAGTACTCCTCAGAGTCTTACGTGCACTCATGGGCATGCAAAGCGATCTCAGTTTAAGGATAATGTATATTTGTGTTCAACCATTTATATTATATTTAAAGATATTTTAAGGAAAGTCTCATCAATTGTTCAGCCGAAACAAAGATTTCTTTTGCACTTATTTTCCTAAAATGCTTCACCTGAGATGTTTGAGTCTGCATAATTTTATTGATCTCACGAGGTTTTCCAAGAGACGACACTTCATTCCCAGAGGTAATCTCAAAGTTGAACATCAAAGTTTATATTAGTTTTCTTCGTAGTTTTTCCATTTTCTTTTTTTCCTCTTTCTCATTTTGAAAGACTTTATAAAACGCACAGAGCACATGATCTTAAGCAACATGAATCTTCAGAGGATTGCTAAAATATTTGATGATTGTGTCCAGAAGCTAAGTAATGTAAGGGATTCCGCTGCTGTAAATATTTCTAGCATATTATCTGCAAAAACTATACCGAGCGAAAAGCACCATTATTTGATTCAAACGCTGAAGATTACTTAATGCAAAGCTCTCCAGGTATATCATTAAAGACAATAATAAAATACAACTATTATTGTGCTCATCAGATTCCCAATTTTCAACTGCAGTGAAGAAAGCCTCATAAATTTCCAATATCACATGCGATAAACTAAAAAAAAAATATAAATAAATCTCATCTATACGGACAATTTCCTAGCCCTGCTGTTGGTTTTTTTTTTAATTCCATGAAGTTTTTAAGGATACTGCAGCCAGCTTTTTCCTACGTGCCCTTTGCAAAAGAGCAAGGCACAGGAAACAAAGATTTTCGGATAAAGAAGGAGCGCGATCTCTAAACCAAATCCCCCCCAGCATTCCCCCCAAACAAGCAGCATGTGAAAACCGAAAGCGAATCTGGCCAGTCGAGAACGCGGAGTCGCAGAGCGCGCTGCAAGAGCGCATAAGAACAAACAAACGGTTATCTGATGGCTTCAGAAAAAGGAAAGTGTAGGAGGAGGAAATAATATTAGTTACCCTGCAAGTACCACTCGCAACTGGAGTAGGAGCGACTGTGAAAGGAAATATTGCAGCTCCACCGGCCCCCAAAGGATTATAAATCTTTTGGCCCTTGGGAGCAGGTAAAAAAAAAAAAAAAAAANAAAAAAAAAAAAAAGTAGTATTTCAATCATTAAATAATAAAGACCAGTGCTGAAACCTTCCTGGTGATAGCATGTGCGATCAGGTGTTGGCCAGACGGACGGAAAGTGATTTAAGGCAATGGCTTTGGTGGGTAAGGAGATTTCTCTTTGTAAATACAAAAAAGGTGGATCTAATTTAGTAGTATTAAAAATCAACATGTAGATTTGGATAAATTCTCTAATCTTGCAATGAATTGTATCATTTCGGACTTCTTGGCCAACTCTTTGTGGTTTCTTAAATAGTTTTATGAGGCCAGGGAAAAGGATGAATGAAATTTTTCATTTGTAGGAACCATAATAATTTTAAACCCTTAACTAAAAAGCAATTAGGTTAAACATGGAACACCCCAAAGAGAAGAAAAAACAACTGATCATTGCAATAAATAATAATTGAAAACCACAGCAGCTTCAACACTAAGCAGCTCTTTCTTTTAGCCAACTGGGAAACAGCTACAGACTGCCAATGGAATGACGTGGAACAAAAAGATATCAATAATATGTGATCTTTTATGAAAGAATGCAAAGCTAACAGGAGCCAATTAAAATATCGCTTCAAAAGTAAATTAAAAGATTACGATGGACACCTTTTAGATTGGGATTTATGCCCTACAACACTATTACAAAACCTATAAAACAAACCCCCTCCGCTTCTGCTCCCCATAGCACCTTCCCAGCGTAACCCCCTGCCTCTAATCGTTACCGTGAAATAAAAATATACAGATATAATACATTATTTATAACATAGCAGAACATGTGAAACGTTAAGTGGCAGATGTTAACAGGAACAGTAGATTTTCACATATTTTTGAGCAACGCTGCAAGTTGCTGACAGAGAAGACACAGAACAAAATTATCCTGTTAGCTAACTGAATTCCCAGAGCTCTTTCTGAACAGAGAGGCTTCGGTTTAGTTAAAGAAAATTTTCATACATGCATATACTTTAATGCACTGATAGTGAATTATAATTTAGACCTATTATTTACAATTCTAATTAAATTACGCTGCAATATAGGATTTCGGATATCGATTTAACTCCTCTAAAGCCACATGACAGATGATTAAACTGCGGGCAACAAAAATTCTAGCCTTGATCTCAAGAGGCTTTGTACATCGTAAGGACCCAAGTCTTAAAATTAAACTTCGCTCCCAGTTTTGAATCACTGTGGAGAAGAGACAGCTGTGGTAATTCTCCCCCCAGTAAAATAATTTTGCGTGTAATCTGATAATTTTTCTGGGTTGAATTGCATTGATTTTTCGAGATTTGTTAACTCAGGTCCGAATTACAAATTTTAAAAATAACCCTGATGCAGGCAAACATGTTTGCACACCCTTACATCCACGCTTTCCTCCTGGAATTTCTTAAGCCATGCCTCGAGAGAAAAGAGAGAAGTAGAAAAACAGATGAAGGGAAAAGCATTGCTGAAAGTACACCACTGGCTTTTTTGCTTTAAGCTACAGAAACTACAATTTTAAAGTTTTATGTTAGTGAAAACTAATTGAAATAATTTAATACTAGCCAGACTGGGAAGGTATCTTAAGCCATTTTTTTAATTATCTAGTTTCTTATACAAGTTTTGGGTATCAAACTTGAGAAAATAACGTTGGGCTTTCTAGGGGTTCATAAAATGTCAGAATAAACTATGGGTAATAAAACCTCACTTGGAAAAAACAGTCGCTGTGTTAAGAAGATGTAAAAGCCACGATGCCCCATGAGCTCCACCTCATCGGTAGAACTGGTCCTGCAGCCGTGCTCCGCACCCATCGGTCTGCTCGTCCCTGTGCTCACTCGTGGCCATCAAATTAATTAAAGCAGACAGTGATGCAAACGATGGACTGCTGTCCTCATCCCAGCGCACACCTCCTTGGGTACGCCACAGCCAAGCTGACATTTATTAGGAGGGGTTTTTTTTTCCCAATAAGCATTTGCTAAAGGAAATCTCGTATGTAAGAGCATGTGTGTGCGAGTGTAACAGACGCATTTCACTTTAGATAAAAAACACCAAAAATGGATAGAATCTAAGAGTGGCTTAAAGACATTGAATACATGGGGGCTCGATCCCGCCCGCGCTCCCGCAGGAGCTCGCAGAGCTGTTTTCTGCGGGCAGCAGGATTCCCCTCCGCCGTTAGCTGGCTGACAAGTAATACTCAGCATTTAAAAGACAAAGTCTTAAAACACTATGAATCATACAAAAAAAAAAAAAAAAGATTTGTATATGTAAGAAACTGCTGCGTTTCCATAAAATCTCCTGTTAGATTTACTTCACTTTAAATACAGCTTACTTGCAAAATGTTAATGCGGCCTCTCTCTGTATCAATTAGCGCTATTACCGAGGGGGTGACCTCTCACCTTTGCAGGCAATGATGAAGGGCCAGAAATTTTATTGATTTTTCTGTTAGCTTGATTTCCTTCAGCCGTCTCGCCATCTAGAATTCTGCTCCTCACCCTGCTCACCGCCGAAGGAACTTCGCCTCGTCCAGGAATACGGAGCGTTTACACTGCGCAAAGCTGCGCTGCCATCGATTACGCACACAAATTCAGAAGTTAGTTTATTCCGTTCATCCCGCACCAATTTATTAATAAAGACGTGCAGGTCTAGGTTCTGCCGCCACGATCTCGCCAACCGAAGGCAGGACAGGACCTTCACCGCCCTCCCCAATAAAATTACAGCTCCATTTTGGGAAGGATTCTGAAGCTAAGTAGTTAAATGTAAAAGCTTATTATTAAAACAGACATATAAAGCAGGATTAAGTCATACTAATGCAGTGCTCAAAACACAGTAGGCATTTTATAAACAATAGCTTATGCCCCATCCCCAAATATCTAGAGTCCAAACACTGGATAACACTATTAAGGACTGATTTTTTCTCTAATATCTCCCATCCCAATTGAGATCAATTCTCTACCAGTCACGTAGTGGATTCAACTGCAAATATGGTGGTTTCACCTCTCCATAGGCAATCGCAGCTATGGCTGAAAAAAAGAAGCAGCTTACACGTCCACCGCCTGGTTCCCAAAAATCTGAAGTCAAATCAGCAAAAATGGACAAAGAAACTCGAAAAGTAACCACTGCATTTTTGCCTGACAAGGTCACCAGCGTGGGAAGAGTACTAGCAACCAAAGTTACTGAACTAACTAGACCAACGCCAACAATTATAACTACTATGTTTGTTTTTTTAACCAATCCTATTTTATCTTTCCCAAAGAAAAGCAAGAGAAAGCAAAGAAAGAAAAGGAAAGAAAGCAGAAGAGGGAAAAAAAATAGGAAAAGTTGTGTCAGACAGATTAATAAAAGTTTTAAGCAAAATGGAGAAAATTGACAATAGAGGGAAAGCTTTGCCTTAAACTACTCCACATTTATTTTAAGAAAATATCTAAACCATTGTGCGTTACAAAAGGCACTTACTGAACCTCCACTCACAGGGACATATTTCCCCTCCTCTGTCAAGCTTCATTTTTCCTACTGAATCTAGATCCTGACTAAGCCAAATATTTTTTTGCACGTTCTCTCTAGCTTGCCTACATAAATACATTACTATCTGAAAAGACCCCAATGTTCTTACGAGGGCAAAGATGCTGAATAAACACCAGCTTGGTTTTTATTTATATTAATGTTTTAAATAGCTTTTAAAACATTCTAGGAGAGATGATTTTTATTTATAGCTTAGATTTTTGTGTGTCACATTTTTAAACAAAGGGGAGAGGGGCTCTGCTGTGCACATTAGACGCCGGGCGGACACCAGAAAGGTGTATAATTTCAGCAACCCAGAGACCAAATAAGAAAAATGACATCGTATTTGCTTATGTTACTGATTTCTCCTCTCCCTACTATTAAAGCTGAAATTCTGCGTTGTGGCACAGGTTGTTTTTTTTTTTCGGAGCAACACACAACACCGCTGAGAAATCTTGCCAAAACCTTCGCGGCATCGCGGCAGCTCTGAGAATAAGGAATTGGGAAATGTGACATTTGACAGGCAGCGGATAACAAGGTGCAAAAACTGCAAAGTTCCTGTAGGTAGAAAGAAAGCAAAGCAATGTAGTGGAAGAAAAAATTCCTGACAGCTCTGACACATGGGACCTATTTTTCTCCTCGATGCACATGTAGTTCTCCTACGAGTATAATGAGAGTTGTGCGCATATGGTGAGGAGGAAAGGTTACTCCATCGAGCAAACGGCAAATATTATGTCAAAGAAAGTATAAAGATGTTTTTGGTAATTCTTTGAGGCAACTAACCTGTTTGGCAAAGGCTTTAGGTCACTTCAAAGCAGAAGTAAGAAAAGGCTAATGTTTATAACGTCTCAGCGAATGTCTAATGCCTAAAATCAATCACTCGTCCACTCAAAAGATAACTCCTGAGATTCCAGTCCCCCAAGTAACAGCTACATCAATCCAACAGAAAGCACGGAGGAGAGGATTGATTGCAAAAAACTGAGATTTCAGTGATTAAAAAAATATTGTTGAATAGCTGAATTACTCAAATGCCTCCGTTTAATGTCATCGATGTATTACTCCGGGAATGGAGACAATAAAAGCCCCTTGTTACTCCAGACCGGTAACAGGGGCTTCCAGGGGGAGTAACTGAAGCACAATAGCAGATTAGCTCTGATTAAAATACTCGTACCCAAAATTGCGCCGAGGCTCAAGCATGGCCGTGCGTTACTCTAGCCGTGAAGAATCTGTTTTGGCTGACAAACCAGGGGGCTGCCACTGGAGCTCTGCCACTCAAATTTTTTGCTGTTTTATCCAGGTAGCAGTTATAGGGTTAAACTTTCAAATTATCGGATGCTCGTCGCTGCTGAACGCATTTCTCTGGATTTTGGACACCCCTTTTCCTCTTAAATGATAAAAAAATTCCCTCTTCTCTTCCCTTTTGCGGATCAGAGCAGGTCCCTCAGCACAACACAATTTACACCCCAGGAATGCAAAATGACTCCTCCAGCCACCGGACTGTCACCGAGAACATACTTTCCACTGCTTAAGTTGCAGGCTATTATTTTCAGTGCTGCTTTGCAGAGCATGAAGTTTGTCTTTTTTTTTTAAACCCACCCCTACGTACAGCACTAACGCGTTCCACAAAACCGGCCCCATCTCCTCCCAGGTGCAGCAGCATCCCTTTTCTGGAGGTGGAAACATCTGTGGCGCACACAAAGCAAGACCAGGCTCCCCGCAGAGCCCCGCTGCGCTCTGAAACTCTGTCTGAGAACGGAATTGGCTTTTCATCTCCATTGCTGGAGAGCCATGAAACACTTCTTGGACACCACTGCCCTCTCGGAAAACTCCAGCTCCCGCTTTCCTCCACACACACGATACCTCCGGGATGCGGCAGGACGAAGGAGATGCTCTCCAAGCACCTGATGCCCAGCAGGGTTTTCACCCCCAATTTTCAATGGACCACAGGCTGAGTATTAAAAAGACCGGCGGAGGTATCGAAGACGGACATCCAACTTTAAGCCAGCAAGCTAAAAGCTGAGCTCAGAAGCAGTTCTGTTGAACTGATCTCGACGCGCCTGCTCCATCCAGGGAAAAACAAGACCTGCGGCTGTGTACAATGGGAGGACTGTTCAAAGCAGAGGGATGCCTTACGTTAAAATCTTAATTCTTATAAAACGTAAGCATGAGACTGCAGAGAAGGCTACACCTCCCAGCCCATGGCTACAGAACAACAAAGTCCGTTCTCCAAATATACATTTATATGAAATATCGCTGAGGTTGATTAAATGTGATTTCTGTTTATTTTAAAGACGTTAAACCCTGCAGCCTTCATACAGCTTTCTAAGTTATAGGCTGCATCTTCCACATTAAATAAAGTGTAACAATGTCATCCTCTTTAAAGAAGTAACTTATATTCACACATTTTTAAAGTTAATTCTTAGGAACATTTATCAGCTCAAATGAAATTTCATCCTTAATAAATAATCCTTCCCAAATGGGGGGGGGGNATTGCCACCTTGCCAAGAATGTGTGAACTTAGTTTTTAAAGTTCTTTAAAATTTTAAGCAAATTCATTCTTAAAGTAATTATTAAAATGTGAACTAAATAAATATTAACTTCAGCATTCCCTCCACGCCCTCTCTGCAGAGTTTTCCTGTAAACAGCTTGATTTTCTCACCAGAAATTACGCCAAAGTAGACAAAGAGGTTTCACTGCCCACAACCCAAAAGCATCAAGCCAAGGTGTGAGAACAAGTGAAAAGAAAGAGAAGAAGCAAAAACACAGTAATAGCTACTTAAACCAGCAAAGTTTTCTAAAGGATTTGTTTTAAAATTGTCCTTGGCCATTCTGGATTTCAGCGTTGACCCATGCTTATGAAACTCCAAGGTTGTTGTGAAAAGTTTGAAATAAAAATAAAGCTATTTAATGTTCTTGCTTTGTAGAGTAGCTGGGTAGAGTTCATGTTGTCACAACACATGAGAAGTCAGGATGGGCTCCAAACCTACGGCAGCAGGCATCCCCCTGTGGGGATGGGTCCACGTGCTGATGGACCTCAGCTCCTGCCCATCACTGCTCTTCCAAACGTGACTTACTCTGCCCGCAGAGCCATAAAGTCCTCTCAGCTGAAATATCTTCCAAATGGGATTTATCTTCCCAATCCAGACTACCACTAAGAAGGATGAACTGCCAGCAGCGTCCCAGACCTGCAGTGGGGAGGGTGAACGTGTTCACCCAGCACCCTTGGCTGGAAAACCGCTCTCACGTGGCATGTGTATGGCCTTGTAATGATACACACATACATATATTTACACATGAGTACACCCCCCCCCCAACTTAAAATCCCCTTTAAACCATATTCGGAACTCTTCCTCTCCTCATCTGTGATTAAAGGACTGAATTCCTAAACATCTGTAAATTAAAACTCCTGAGGATTTAACAAACTCAACTGGTACAAGAAAAGAGCTTCATAAGGATATGAACAAGGTGGTCTTTAATCCCACCCCATGGCTGTTGTAAAGAGATGTGAATGGGTACCAACCGCTCACCTAAAATTCCGTACTATTGCAGTGAGCACGGAGCAGCAGCAAAACCATACCAGCCTACGTGATAAATACTTGGGTGCATCTTTTATGCATTGCAATACTATCTCTCACAAAAGAAAATAAACTTTATGAACAAGTCAGAGCACAGATGAAGGAACTTTCTCTTCTGAAGTTGATAATTAATGTTGTTAATTTGAAGCCATGCACTTCATACTGTACGTAGTTACCTGTTATTTAAGGTTTTGCTATTAATCTGTCCTTCCCAGCAGACTCAATGACACATACTAACATCGTTCAAATTAACTATTCAAAGAAACCAGTCAAAGTCAGAGCAGGAATCCTGTCTAAGTGGCCGGCTCTTATGAAGAGTACAGACTACTATGTAATACGTAATATCCTGTATAATAGAACAGTCAAAACTGTTATGTTACTGGAAAACAAGAAAATGTTACAATATGTGAAGATGAGCACTTCTATAAATTAAACATAGAAAAATAAAGCAACACATGCCAGTGTGGTCTAACGATAACACTGCAAGTGTCACGCAGTAATGCTGTTAACTTGAACCAAAGGCTGACACCGACCAAGAGCAAAGATAATTCCCCAGCGCGGCGCGCCTTGCTCCCGTTTCGCCCCTGCCTGCGGGCAGCGCTGCCCGGGGCCGGCCGAGCCGGGCTGCAGCCACGCCGGGAGGTGCAGGATGTTGGAAGTCGAGGGGCTTCGGGATGATAACCCACCCACTCGGGATTCTCCCCCTCTGGTGCGCACTCCGAGACTGAAATCCGTAAGGTGATTTCGAAGCGCACGCCAGAGAGGCTGGTTTGCACAAACGCCCTTCGGCATCGCCAAGGATCGCACGCTGCGGCTCCTTCCAGCGCCGGCACGGCTGAGCTGGCGGCCGCGCTGGCCCCGGGCACCGAGGATGGCAACAACGGCAAGAGAAAAAGAAAGTTTATCTCTTAAGTGTAGCCCTGAAATAGCTTTCACAAGAGCAGTCATAACAACTGAAAAAAGCATACGTGAAAAACAGTACACATGAAAAAAGCACTTTTAAAATTAATTTACTACTAAAAAAATATACATATATATATAAAAAAATATCTTCAGATGAGTTTTCTGAATATGTGCTATGTCTTATGTGCCAAGTTCTTCTGCCCAGGTAACAATTCCTACTCCTCTTTGACAGAACAATAAAGTCACAGTACTTGTTCCAGCATCCGGAGGGTTTCCAGCAGCACAGGGTGAAGTTTAAGCAATAAAAGTAGCCTTTCCCTGAATCAGCAACTGCAATCTTGAAATGTACCTTTAGTTTTTAAAAATGTATTGAAAAAAAGAAATTAAATTCTCAGCAGACCATTTCTGGCAGCGTGGGGGGGGGCGCTTGGGTTTTTTCTGCAAACATGGATCCCACTGCCATCAACACTGACTTTTCCCATTTGGGATTCTGGATCCAGGGCAGGTCTCCGGGTTCGAGACAGGCACCAGCCCAGGTCCAGCTTTTGCAAGCACAACACGTCCTCCCCCCCCAGCTCCAAAGGTGCAAAAGCCCATGGCGGGGACAGGACCGGAGCCAGAGCCCCCGCACGCAGGGTGCGCCTGCACTTCGGCGACTGTTTGCTACACCTACCTTATAGGGAACACAAGAAAAAACAAGAAAAAAACCAACCAAACAAAAAAAAACCCACCAAAACGCAGCGTCTTACAACATTTATTTAACCAAGATTTCCAAACTATTCAAGAAATCATTTCTCACTCCACCCCACTCCACAACCTAGACTGTGATCCTAAGTTATTTTGACAGAATCCTTTTAAAGTTCTCCACAGCAGAAAAGGGGGGAAGCCAGTCGGCTTTATGTCCAGGAACTGCAAAATCTGGGCTCTGGGCTTTTTGTCTTTGCGGTTTGCTGCCATAATTTAAAAACCACACACAGCGCTGGAGTCTTAGACCGCTATTAGAAACGCGACTTCGGAATAAATTAAGAACACTCGTGGGAAGGGGAACCGAACTTTCATGTGGCTTCCTGGAGGCTGTTTTGGCACTGGAGAAAAATCAGACACTACACAGTAGTGGATTGGTAATAAACTAACCTATAGCGGGACTCGCAGCCACTGTCAGGCACGCGGTGACGTGGACAGAAAACATATGTAGAACGAAATCACGGTCCCGTATCGTTCCGCAGCACAACGTGAATTTTTCAGTGTGGGCATAAACACATGGACAAACACACAGACGTAATGTCCACATCACTGGGAATGAAAAATGTAAGAGCTTTAGAGCGGGTCTTTCATTTGCGTCTTTCTTACTATTATTATTTACTGCATTAAAGAAAACAGTTGATTTTGCAGGACCCCATATTTGCTAAACTAAATGTATCATTATTCAGGTGAGAAATGCAGCGCATATGCATAAAGCAAATCGTAAATTGCTGAGATAAAGCAGAACTCCTCAGGTTTTCAAAGCCAGAAAGCGCTTGGTGTTTACCAGGCATAAAAACACATGCACCACAAAATCCCTTTTTGTAATTAAAAGGTCTATTTCTGGCAATTACCATGCAGTTTTCTCAAGTTTTCCATCTTCTTGGACAGACAATGATTTAATTCATGTTTTAATTATGTTACAGAGAGATTATTATTCCGTAACAGATAAATAGCATGAAGTCAGTTAGAAGTTATTTCAGGCATTACAAAGTCACTGAGACTCCCTGCTAATACGGTTCCTTTCTTTTCCAACATTGTTCTGTCCCCTACTAATGTAAGAAAGATCTACACAATCAAATGGAAAATGCAGCTACATGCTTCTCAACGGGAAACCGAAATTGGCTACGCACCAGGCACATCAGTATTCAGAGAATTGAAAAAAAAACCAAAAACAACAAAAAAAACAAGGGGAAAAAATCAAATTAAGTTGACTGTCTCCTAGCACTTTTGATTACTCCAATTATAAAATCAAAGACATTGCCATGTTAGCAGAAGCCGATGGGTGGATGAATTAAATACACTTTCACTGTGAGATGTCTTCTTTTGAGGTTCACTGCTCTCCTGTTTTCTAGCAGCGTGTAACAATATTCATATTTAGCTCTGTAGGATAAATCCTACTCCTGTTAACGGCAGCGGAAAATCTACCCTTGATTTCTGTCCGAGCAGACCTTGGCTAAAGGAAACACAGCGACAGTGAACTAACGCACCACCCCACGCAACAGAACGGAGCACAGCACTGCACAGGGCATAAATACATTTCAAACGTCAAGAAATCAATCATTTCCTCAGAATTTTTACATGATATAATCAAATATATAGTTTAACTTTTTAATTAAAATCTTATTTTGCTACTGAAAGGGGTTTCTCCCCCCGCCCCCGTCACTCCATCTGAAAGCTCAGACACGCTCTACTGAAAATATCTCAAAGTCAACGCTAGAATTTACCTAACGTTGTTCCTAAAATATGATGATATTTGTTGGCAGAAAGCTGTTCAAGGCACGGAGGCAATTAGTTCAGATAGAGCGCTTCAGGAAAGGACGAAGAATCCCCCGAGATCACGAGGCAAAAATGCGAACGCTAAGGGCATGTTGTTCAATGCCATCCGCCCCCCCAACAACCAAACACAGATGTACGATTAAAAGGCCAATTAAAGGCACATTAACCTTTAACCAAAAATATAACAGTAGTTTAAATTAGTCAAGAAAGTCAGAGCAGAATGTTATTTCAAACTCCTTTTCCTAGGCAGACTTCTTTAAAGTGTTATCCATTCATTTTTGTTTTATGAGGGCAACGCTACCCATAAAACGAACATTTTTGAGGTTAACACATGGCTAACTTGGAGAAACAATGTTTTCACAAGAATGTAAAAAAAAAAGTTAAAAAAACCAGACTACAGCACATATCTGCAGTATACATTTTACACGTTTTGAAAGTTGAGGTAGCGCTGCAGGTTTAATCCAGAATTCACAGTCGATTGCAGCAGATTTATCAGTGAAGCACGCGTATGTTTATTTAGCATAGTTTGCCACGCATTTCTAACGCTCAGTCCTCTAATATTAAATTGTAATTTCCAAAAACAACCATAAATGCTCAAACACAGGGGTCACACTGAAGTTTCACGGCGAAACAGCAGGCATACAACAATGTACCGCGCCGGGTGACTGCGAGGCACATTGGCATCACGTAAACTTTGGAGTAACATCCAAAAACGGAGATGAAATAGTAAAATGCACCCAAGTTAAGTTGCTTAAAATTAAAAAGCGGGGAGAGATGCGCAAAATACAGGGCACAGGCAAAAAATAAACCAACCCCACCCCAGGAATGAATCGACAGAAGTGCCTCTTATTAACTGCGGCGCCCTCTTAGTGGCATTTTTCTAATTGACGCCGAATTAGCATTTACTACCCCAGCGAGAGCTCGACGTGGCAACCACTTGAATGGAGGCCGTTTGACGGCTGGGCTCCCGCCGGAGGTGGAACCAACGAGATTTGGGGAGCGCAGGGCGCAGCGGCGAGCCCCCGGCCCGCGACGCACCCACAGCCCTGCCCTGCGCCCCGGCCCCCCACCTCTAAAACAATGTATTAATTATGCATTCGCCGGCAGTCCGGAGACTGTGCTTAATATGATTAGTGCTGCTGTCTACCCAACTTAAGTGCTGACGTGTATTTTAAAGGCTGGAAGCGGAGCGGATGTCTTCTGCTGCCCAGAACATTAGATTTGAAGCCTTCTCAGAGGGCAGAGAATAAAGATGAAATCTTTTCACAAGCGGCATAAAAGAAATGCCAATACTCCCGCACATACTCCCCCCAATACAGCTCTGCCTTGTTTTCTCCTGTGGTTTTTTGTCAGTGTGTTTTTCTTTTTTTTTTTTTTTTTTTTTTTTTTTTTTTTTTTTTTTTT
>VUYV01000152.1:239749-344822 GCA_008711295.1 Anarhynchus alexandrinus
TTTTTTTTTTTTTTTTTCTCTTTATTTTCTTTGCTTTACTATTACCAGCAGCAACAAAACTATTTTCCTGGAAATTTTTTAATCAAAAAATACCATATGGGTATAGGTCTCCGACTGCCTAACTCCCGAGTGTGCCAACTAGGATATTTTTTCTAGCTTCCCAAGTTAGTTCTCTTAAAAATAGTTTAATAACAGTAGTCAACATTTGGTTTTTATAGTGTATTAGCAGAAGAGAGTAAGTCATTAAATTAATGACTTGAAGATATTTACTTTAAGTAAAAGGTTAAAAAAAAAAAAGGTACAAAAACTGCCTTGAAAGTTATTTTGACAATATTTTGGTATTTGATGGTATACTGACTACCATGGCTATTTTAAATATCCATCAAAGGAACTTTTTATTTGTGTGCCTTTGCTTGCAATCAATTGCCAAAGAGACTCTAAAGACGAAGCTAAATGTTAATTAAGGTTAGCTTTCAAGAAAACAAATCCTCCAAATGTCTCGGGAGTAAATTTGTCGTCTGATTTTTGAAGCTGTGATCTGCAGAAATGTAGGCCACTAGCACAGCTGACGAACTTGAAATTAAACTTCAAAGGGAAAACTTGACGTTCCAAATTGTTTCAAATACAACGGAAGAAAAAGACAGCTTCAAAAGTTAGTTTTATTAATTGTAGACAGGGTCCTTGAACAGATCCCTAGCCGGCACGCTCTGGCCGGTGCTATCTTACAAGATAAATCTGCGGCGCTGAGCCCCGCGCTGACAAGATACGCCGTGCGCACGTTGATTACGGCTTTGGGAGGACCACCCAGAAAGCCAACCCCATGAAATAACCCTCCTCCAGCAGCATCGACTAACGGGGCACATCCATGCCCAACACAGTGTCTGAAAAACGAAATACTTGCCAACGGTTTAAAGTAGAAATCCACACGCTACAAGATGACAAACCAAAATCACTTACGGCTCAGGAGACGGTATCGGCGGTGTTTGACGCTCGCGCTACTCCAGTCCACCGGCAAATCTGTTCCTGTCCTAGTTCAAGGGGTCTTTGGTAAAACTAATATTCCAGAAGAAGAAAGGAACTTGCCACTTATATGCCTAATTGATAGCAGTGGAGTTGCTTTCTAGTTGCTACACATTTCTGAGTATTTTTGTATCAGCCACTGCAGGAAAACCCCGTACGGTGAGCACTTCCCGCTCTCCATGATATTTATGCTTCGTTTTCACTGCATCTGTTTTAAAATATCACAGGAGACTCGGTGTTGAAAGCTATCGACCAGACGAGCACCCTGCTCTCTCCGCAGCCAAGCCTCGGTGACGCTTCTCCCGCGGGCTGATGCTGAAGTACCTTTCGTGGCTCTTCAGCCCCATAAACATGTGGTGCCATTGCCGCGCTCTTCGGGGCATCGCCCACAACCCTGCCGTCTCCCAAACCCACCCCGATATAAAAAGCAGAAAAATCAAAAAGGGCTGTCGTGCACTTACACTACCTGCAGCTGTTACTTCGGAGCAGAAAGATTAAAATTTCAGCAACCGGGGTCTTTTCTACGTCCCACCGCTGGGTCCTACAGGACGCCGAGCCACACAAGCGCCGAGCGCGGCCGATCGGGTAGCAGGGGAGAAGGAGCCGCGGACCCATATGGTTTGACTTAACATTAACTGATTAAAGGTATTTTGACTAGTTCTACAGTTAAATTACATGCACCTGTTACACACATTAGTAGCACCTACATCCTACTGCAAACACAAGGACGCTTGGCCTGTGGATGTAAAACTCAAGAAGATTACGTTTCACATGTTTAGCACTGGAACAGAGTAGATTTATTTATCAATTTCACAGTTTCCTTGAAATAAACCATTTACATCAAAATAATTCCACCTAATATGCCATAAAAATAACATTTAAATACTCTAATTTATACCTTTTTATATAAAATGTACTAAATATTTTATGATCTGTGCAAAAATAATTTATCAGCATCCAGTTTGTATTATGTATTTTCAGGTTTTCCAGGGCCAAACCATACGAATCATGAGAGAAAACATTCCTGCCCTTCTAATAGCTTTAATTTCAGTAATTAACCATAACAAATAAAGCCAGTCTATCTAAGATGTATAAACTTTTTTGATGCATTAATTATTTTTGCTCTGGCAGCTGGTCACCAACGTATATGCCTTTTTTCTGCCTAGCAAAAGGCTGGTCCTTTGGTTCACACACTAGCCTGGCATCAATTCAGCTTCAGTTTTGGGCCCATTTGGGGAAAATCAAGAGATAAAAGGGTATTGTGAACACAAACATGGTAAACAATGTATTGCGGGCACATCGGTGCAGAAGACAGGTAGAATTTCTAAAATTCTCTTTGCCTTTAGGTTACTACAGAATAGCAGACACCACTCGCTGGGAGACCAAAAACATTTTACTGGAGCAAGTGATATAGTTTGGGGGGGGAAGGGACAAGTTTCTGAGCACACCAGTGATCCTGCAGATCTGAGAGATGCAGCTGCTCCGCTGAGCTGGGGCAGGCCAGGAGGCACTTTCTCTTTTGAGCCTAATGAGAAAAGTCAGCTCGCTGGCGAGAGAGATGGGGCGAGCACAGTAGTACTCTGGAAGGCGGCTAAAGCACATATGTATTTCCTCCACCCAAATAATAAACATCCCAGAACGGGCACTAATGACACAAAAAAAACCTGCAGCGACTTGGGAGAAAGTTGGATTTCAGGAGCAGAAGCCACCCTTCGAGCCAGACACACGGAGCAAGTTTTGGATCCCTGAGATGATGGGTGAAGCTTGAAATCACCACCCTGAAGTCTCCAGAGCCTCCCTCCATCCACGTTGCAGTTGAACACCTTCTGACTTCATGACAGTGGTTTAAAAATCAGTATTACCATGTGTCAAAACCACCACTTCAGTAATTTGAGCAGCAAAAGCATGGCACACTCTCATTAGGGTAAGCCTGCTCAAAGTCATATCTGTGTCTTCGGCAGCAGAGTTGGGGTCACACCTCCCTCTTGGCTCCGCTTAAGCTCAGCACAAACAGCATATGCTTAAGCTACGTAAATCAGACCTCCTATTGACATCCCTACATCGAGAATGTAGGCTAAGTGTGTAACTCACAGCTGATTTTAAAATATATGGTTCCTCATGCAAAAACTACAGGTTTGCACAACCTTCCTAAATGCCTTTGCAATACATGAGAAATTGAGGGCCCTCCAAACGGGGTTCCCAACCCCGTTAGCTGTGACTCACATGATCAAACCAACAGGAAGGACTCTTACTGAGATCATCTTTCTGGTACGGACAGAAGGGTCTCGCTGGATTACAAGTACCACCTGCCCAGGCTGATGAGCACCGTCAGCAATCCTGTCCTGGACACGTCTATGGCATCCCCTTGCTAAAGATGCTACTGTCTTTTTCTCAGCACGAACAGGAGGCAGCGGTGGTTGCAGCAACCCTCCCCTTATAACAACAGCTCGACACTTCAAAACGGGGTAATTCCACCTCGGAAAGATGGTTAACGTACTTCACAAAAATAAGAACTCAAGATCTTATTTCACCGGAGAACAGGACATGCTCAGATGGACAGACCACTTGGCTTTGCTATCAAGCTGTTCGGACCTTTAAGGGTGGAAGCGGATAGTGAAGAATTGCAGAAGGACCTTCAAACACCAGGTGAGCAGATATCGACTGAGAGGCAGAGGCCGGTACGCACAAACCCATGTAAATGCTATGTTACCTGTGGAAAAGAAAGCACTCGGCTGCGAGCTATTTTCCCTTAGAAGGGACACCCCAGGGTAGGACTAGATAGCTCTATGAAAAAGTCAGTCACTAATCAGAAATTATTTAAAAAAGAAAAGAAAAACAAAAGCTACAGGCACCATAGCCGAGACAGTTGATTGCTGTGATTGATTAATGTCCCAAGAGGTCTTGCTTAATTTTAATTATGTTAAGGACTTGATTAATCAAATTTGCTGTTCCCAGTTCTACTCACTAACAGAGCGCGAGTACGTGTGTACACATGCACGTGCCTGTTGAGGGAGGGATGCTGCCCTGCACATACATTGCCACTGTATAGATCCCTTCTATACCCTCCTGTATCCCTGTCTATACACTCAGGGGATGCAGTTTGGGTGCCCCTTTCTCACAGAGAAGCTCGCAAACCTAGCAAAGAAAAGACAAAGGCAATCACAGGTACAGAACAGCTTCCATATAGGAGAACCACGACGGAGCAGCTTTCTTCAGCCTGGAAAAGGGCAAGCAAAGGAGGCTATGAGAGATGTCTATAAAATCAGAAACGGCATGGAAAACCAACAGGGAGAGGAGTAGTCATTGCCTCTCCCAGTGCTAAAAAGTGAAATTGGACAAAAAAATAGCGGAAAGTTTTCATGGATACAAAGACACCATCATTGTTTCAAGGAGTCCCTGACACAAAACTACTGTGGAGTCTTCTGGAGACTTATCCCTTCAGGCCCGTGCTCATCTTAACCTTAAGTATCTACTACCATATATTTTTGTTACTGATTGTCACCTACCAAAACAAAATACCCTTTTCCATCTCCACTCCAAATAAGTGTGGTGGGGAGAGCCTAAGGGACACTCAAAAGGGGAAGGAAACTCAACAGTGCAAAAAACAGGGAAGAGCTGGTGGGTGCTGCCCACTCATGCTCCATGGAGGACGAGAAGGTGGTCTCAGCTCCTAGGACCTCCCACGTCATGCATCCTCCTCCAAACGCTGCCCATACCCAACGGGGCCAGGGAAAGATTAATGAGGAGGTCCCGCTACCCGATGGGTCTGAGACAGGAAGGGCATCCATGGATCCTGCTGAAGAGAGGATCCCTGCATCAGACAGCCCTTTGGCCTGACCTGGGATGGTTTGTGTTATGGGAGAAACTCAGAAAATAAAGCTTGCTTATGATTTAAAACAAGTAGGGAAGGTTTTTTTCAGTTGCTTATAGAAGTGCTGTTTATGCTCAGCGCTGAACAAGCACTGAAAAGTTGCGCTTTCCCATATTTTTCTCAGGGAATGTTAAGCAAACCAGCCCCACCGCTCCTCACGTCCCACCTGGGACGTTGACAGATCCTCAGCTTCAGGGATGTTCTGCGGACCCTGCAGTTAATGCTAGTGACATCTCAAGCCATAAAAATAGACGTACAGACATCTACTGTAGGACTCTGCATCCTATCACAACCACCCCTTCCGAACAACCCAGCAGCCTGGGATCTGTGTGCCTGCCCTCAAATGTAAAAACGTATTCATAAATAAGTCAGAACCCATCACAATTAAGCTACTTTCAGTATTGAAGATCATAATCAAAATCAAAGAGATGATTTACTCTGAAGATTTCAAGTGACATCTGCTGAAATAAAAATATAGTTTGGAAAAAGATTGTAAAAAGATGACTACGTTATTGGTAATAACTTTTACATCTGTCATTAATTTTCACTTGGTTTTATCTGCTCTCCTAGTCTGCATCCAATTTCACATTGACTTGTGTTTTATTACAATCCCAATGCGGATCCCATCAACCGAAAAGACTAATAATTGCCTATGAAATGCCTATGAAATGCAGCAAATAGCAAGGATATTGTTTCCCTTTACTTAGCAGACCAGAGGGTCTTTAAGCAACTGGCAAAAAGCAGTATCGATAGTCCTTAAACTGTCTCTTTCCAGAATGCAAGAGGCAACAAATATGCACGTATAAACCAGAATTGTCCCCTAAAATCTGGAAAGGGTTAATTAAATTACACTTCTTGAACCGGTTAGTGAATGACGTTGAAATGGCACAGAAACGTTTTCTGGCACAGCGTACCCTAGACAAACTTCCCCCGGTGACCATAATTTAAGGCTACTTTTTAAAGAGCCTTTTAAAGCTCAGCACTACAGAGAACTGCTGAGACCTGTAATAGTATCTCTCTCGCCTTCCTCCCCTGAAAATACACCCAGCTCAAAAGTATACATTTAACACCCAAGGGTCCTACCTGTCTTAAAGGAATTTTTGGAAAGTAGATGGCTACCTCAGGCTATTTAAGTACTTTGTAGTAAGACATCAATGGCATGTATAGAGATATTCCTTTGATCACTACACCATTGGAAAAAAATAAGAAAACAACCCCTAAATCTTCACCGTATAAATTTACGCTTGGAACTCAGCGACGTAAGAATCACCATACTACAAAACCACAAATAGCATTCAATTTAGTCTCTGTGTTCTCGCGCATGTGATAGCCTTTGATATTCCCGAGGATGAAAAATGAATACATTTTACTACAAAGATGATTTGTGAACAAAGCCCTCTTTAATTTTGGTTTTCTACTGAAGAACAAGAAATCAAAACTTAAAGGGGGAAATCAATAGCTAGGCCAATTATTAACCAAAACCAACGATAAATGAATAAAATTGAGATTTTTCTCTGTTGTGATTTCTAGCAACATATTCCAAAACTTTTTTTACCATTCTCTTTTTCAGTTCAGAATTCAAATTACAATTAATATGAGGCAGAATTTAAACTGTTTTCATTTACATTGCCTGCACTGGAGATACAGTATCGTCTTCCTTTAGCTGTATAATGAAAAGCCTCAACAACAACAACAAAAAGAAAACCAGAGTTATAGGAGTTTTATTTTAAGGGCTGCTCTTGAAGAGTGAGAGGATGTGAACATCTGTGAAAAACAAGTGCAGAAAGAAGACTAAGATATGTAGATAAATCATTAGTTATATTAAGATATGAAACAGGCACCCAAAGAATGGCATAAAATGTAAATGAACTTTGGGATCTGGTCTCTTAATTTGACAGCTGTTTGACAACTGCAAAATGGAAAACTGACCTCAGACAACTGTGTATAAATGAGACTATTAAGCAGAAGAATTTCACATGGAATGATACAATATACACTGCAGTAACTCCTCACATGGGAATAGATAAATGCAGACTGGAATTTTTATTGTCTTTGAAGGTGGTGATGTTAAAAAGACTTGAATTTCACAAAGAGGAGCTGTACGCTACATTATCACAATTAATGCCACTTTCTGAAATACAACGACTGTCGCCTGCAGAAGTACACTCACACATAACTCGCAGGCATTTAAAAAACGTACCCGACGAAGCAGCTCGAGAGACACAGAAGAAAACATCTTCTGCGCTGGGGCTGCAAATCTGAAGCCAGTAAAAGTATACAGTGACGAGGTCATGGGATAACTTCTTTGAGGGGTTTCTTTGGAAGTTACGGGTAGTCACAATTACGCATGGAAATATATATCACCAAAGCAGAACCAGAACAGACGCAGCTCCGTGGAGAGAGTGGCTTAAGGAAATATTCTGCAATTTTGGCCCCTATGGAGAGAGCTGCTTGGAAAGAGTGGCAAGGCAGAAAGAGGGAAACTTCTACCATGACTGCCTGAAGCACGGTTTAAATCTGATACTCTCATCAGTAACGGAGAATTAAACAGAAAACAGGGAGAAAGCCTACTTTTAGACGTAACCAACCATTTCTACTCATAGTTCTGCTCCAGATCCCACTGAAAAGGGCAGATCTTCCAAGAGCATCCCCGAGCACTACTTCTTCATGTTCTCCAGCAATGCAAAGAGCCATTTGTGATAAATATGTTTCATTCCAAAGCAGTTAAGCACTTGGCTGTTTCTTTTATTTCTCTCTTTGGGACAAATACTTAAAATCAGCCTTCCCTACCTTCGTTTTTAACCACAAAAAAAACCCCACAGAGGTTGCACAACCCGCAACAGAAGAGACAAAAAACCACCCAAGCACTTGCAGTGAAATCCAGACCTAAAAAGAAAGGTTACAGCTCTCCCAGCACAAAAGGTTAGCGGTAACAGCAGCAGAAGCAAAGCAGCTTTTGGGGGTCAAGTGAAACCAAAGGGTGGATTTTTAGATAGAAAAGCAATTTGCTGTGCAGCTTCTTTAATTTTCAGGTTGGGTTGGGTTTTTTTTTGGGGGTGGGAGGGGGTGGGGGAGTGTTGGTTGTCCCTTTTTTATTTTTTTAAAATCTCCTGTTCAGATGTATGTCTCAATGTCACTCAATTTGTTAGTAACTAAAATGGAACTGAAAAATAAACAAAGCAAATCCCAAAGATGTAAAAGAAGACACAAACACCATCACCAAAACCTTTATCATCCAAACTGCTTGTAGCAAGGAGCCCCGCTGTAACCGCACACTGCGCAAAGAACAGACTCCTTTTGTTCATTTTTAACTTGCCTTTTGCTAAAAGCTCTCATTCTTGTTTTCAAGAGACAGTAAATAACCATTTCCTAAACATCTTCTCCCTGCCAGTTGTGCTTTTACAGACTTCCATCACACTCTGCCTCACTGTCACCTACTTAATGCTATTTGGAAACTAATTATGGCATTGTATTAATACCACTGATTTATTCTTACACAATCCTGGCATAAAAACAGCTCTCGGAGTCCAAGATGACTAGTCTCTAGATAGCACCGGAGCGATGGAACCACATCTGCATGACGACTTGAAGAAAGCGTGTGCTTTATAGGTTATCCATTTTGCCTGACTCTAGCAGTACTTCTAATGAAATATTTTAACTCTCCCTACAAAACCTGCCCCGCTCATAAGCCTCTGCATCACCTCTTGGCCCCACTTCAAAAGAAACTTTAGAAACATCCAGATCAGGAGGGAGTTAAAGTCAACCATCATCTTACAGAGGAGGCACGAATGATTTCCACCAGGAGCGGTCCTTGCTCTGCAGACTTTAATCAAGGATGAAGAATGTGAATCCAACACCCGGATCGCAATTTAACATTTGCCCATGAAGGCTGAAACTCCGCCAGGTGATAGTCTGCATTTGTCCCTTCCAGACACTGCTCTGCTACTTAGCCACAAACTCACCGGGACTTTCCTGGGAGTGAGAAAACCTTAACTGCGCAGAGACAGCGCGAGTGAGCCAGGGGCTGTCTGCCCGCACGCTCCCGCTGGCGGGGAGCTGCCGAAAACGACGGCAGAAACACTTCAGGAACAGAGCTGTAACCAGCCCAGGCAGCAAGTTACACACACGGAGTCCCCCCCTCCACTGCAACTTTGTTTTCCATTTCCAGTTCAGTTCCCTCCCTGTCTAAGGCCATTTCAGATAAATATTTTTATAAAGGATGGCCTTCAAAGATAATATTTTGCTTTTATTGTCCTTTAATAAACACAAGGCATTTTAAGTCTTAATGTACCTTATAAAAGATTATTATTTTTGAAAGTATCTAATTTCAGAACCTAAAACCGAGTTCGATGCTGAACTATTCAGCCTGCTTTCAAATGCCATCACCTTTATGACACTCTCTGAAGTTAAAACAGATTGTCATGTCTCTGTTAGGAGCATCAATGTAAATCTTGACTGGAATAAGAAACAAGTCTTAAAAGGAGGATTATAGGGACAGATTTTCATCTTCTAGAAGTCTGTTTTACTTCAGAAAATTTATATAATCTATACAGACCCAGACAGAGTTAGCCTTTAGTGACCCGAGAATACCAAACCTCAGAGATTTGCAAACATGTTTGGTTTAAAGTCAAAGCTTGTATTATTAAGCGGCTACAACTCTTACATTTCCATCCACGTGTCCCATTTTATTTCTTGTCCTAGTTTAACGATACTTCCAACATGCTTTGTGCTTTTTAATCTGGATGATGCACCTAATGATTTTGGTATTGAAAACCAACCTCCTCCTTCAGTTTCCATACAGATCTCATAAAACCCAGAAGAAATGGATTACTGCCCAGAGCTGTGGTTTACTCGTTCATTAAACAGCTTACACTTAGAATCCTCTTAAAAAGTCACTTAGTGGTAAATGGCTATTCGACACTACAAATAAAAATGTTTTAAAAGCATTTACTACAGCTTTCTATTCATACCAGTGTTATAATCCCACTGGGGATACTGCTGAATTTTTTGGTGTGATTTGGACTGCCTTTTCCCAGCAGAATCCAAGGAATTGCAGAGATAGGTATATATATATTCTACACCTTCCCGAGGAAGGTGTCAGATGCTCATCTACTTAAAGCATGACAAATTTTAAAATGAAAAATTCATCCATCGGTAACTGTGGGTAGAAGAGATCTTTTTAGGACAACTGACAAATACACCAAGAGTTGGCCACACCAATGCTTTGCATGCCATGTGTGCTCATCCCACCATAAATTAGGCAGATCACGTATTGGAAACCTCTTGCGCAGCGTAGGCATGCTTCCAAGAAGCAAGCAACATACCTTGCCAGTGCCTAGAGCGACATCCAACCCAATCCGTGAGCAGTAATAAAGGGAAAAAAATCAAAAAGCATTTTAGGAGTGAGAAGTCTAACTGGCATAAATCAACTCTCAATGACTTTCTTGTTTCTTCTAGGTTGTGAGCTGTGTTGATTTTTAGCAAACTCTACTAGCTGAGGCTAGTAAGTAGCCTTACCAACAAACACAAGCTTTGACAAATCTTAACACTTCCTCCAGCACTTCCAAGGTTCAGTTCAGTCACGTCCAGAAAGAAGATGGATGGTCCTTGAGTTTTTACATGCTTAATGCAGCTTGTTTCCATTCAAGACTACATCTCTCATGACAATAACTACCTTCTTTGATTTCTACAGACTAATCAACTCGCTTTTCAATCTTCCCTCTACGCTCCCCCGAAAAACTAAAGTATGCAACTCAGAGAAGTGTTTTGGTTTTTAAAGTCAAACCCTCATACTTTCCCACTCTGTAACTTCCCAGATTGCAAACTCTGCAGGACACACATCATTAACTTCTTACACTGGAAAATCACCGGACTCGCAAGACACTATTGCAATACAGATATTAAATAACAAAATTCTGTGCTACTATCATAGATATGAAGCGAAGGATCCTCCGTAACTTGTAGCTGCCGTGATGCGCAGACTCTGCTTCAAAGACCTGTTACAGTGCCTTCCAAAATTTCGTGTTTAAATGCCATAGCACTGACACAGGAGCAAATCACTGCTATTACATATGACGTGGAGTTTGGAAAACTGGAACCAAACCCCCCTATTGGTGCATCGGTTCTGTCAGAGCGAGCTTTATCAGGCTCTCAGTGACCTGCCACCCTGACAATCCTAGGAGTGCTTTTCCAGCAAACTACTTACGGAGTTTGAAGGAAAAAATCAGAAGAATTATGTCATTATGATATCTGTGCCAAACTTCCAGGACAGTTAAATTCTATATAAAGATAACAAAAAAAGGATCAACATGACCAAGGAAGGAAGAGTTGAAATAATGAAGCCCTTCATACTACACTGTCATCAGACTTTCTAGTATTAGTTATCACATGGGCTACAGAGGTATTCACCCAAATATGCACTACATGCGCACGTGTTTACATCAGACCCCTACTGAAACCTGAAATACAGTTACTCTGAGCTTCCCCCCACGAAAAGTCCCTAGAAAACAAGAGTTTCACTGTTAATAAAATAGTGCATCTCTTCAACCTCCCAGTGGCCGCAGTCCTAGTGACTGCGCAAAGAAGCTCCTCTCCACTTTCAGTGGGGAACATCCATAGCAATTGCTGCATCACTCTTTCCTAGGAAAAGGTGTGCCAAGACCCTCCTCATCCCTTTCCTCATAACCCAGAGATATCTCCCTCTTCTTTCTCCCTACTCAGCAACAACAGAGAATGAGACGATTCCCTTGGGACACCTGCCTGCCCAAAACCCACTACTGAGCTCTGGCAGCTCAGGTCGGCAGAGTCAACTTTGCACGAGGCTCTACTGTAAAATCTTGCAGCTTTGGAAAAAATAAGTGAAAAGCCACATAAGGTAAACTGACATCTTGCAGCCCATACAAACAGGAGCGTTACGAGCGCTTGCTCCAGCCCTACTTGCCTTTGCCAACGCTAGTTGCAAAGCACGAGCAGCGCTCGGCTAGCTAGGTCCGCTCTTTGTGGCCACCGTGGTCGATAACTGGAGAGCGTAACAAAGACAACGCAGAGTAAAACTTTGTATTAACAGCAACAACAGTCACGCAAAACTAAAGAAAGAGGGCTTTTACTCCATTTTACTGCACATAAATCCTGTCCAACATTACGAAGACAAAGTAGAATCTGAACTCATGGCATTTACGTAGTTATTTTTTAACAGTGGAAATTTGAAGAGAAAACCCTAAAATAAAAAGAAAGGGATTGTTAGAATGCTCTGGGTTTGTGTTTCAGTAAGCTATTCCCTAAAGAAATGGTATTGGTAGGCTGTTTCAGGGAACCAGGAAATCATTTTCCTTAACCCTTGTGAGTCATACTTCACCACATACTTGTTATTTTTCGTACAGCACAGTACACAAGGTACTGGATTGCCATTTTCGAAACTGTCAGGAGCCTAACTCAAGGCAATAAACAGGATGAATATAATACCACTGAAATTACAAAAAGAAAACAACATTTCACTAATTATCTAATAAGATTAGAATTTAATATTTGCATTGCTGAAGAAATTCTCAGTGATTTGGAAAACATCAAAACATGTATTTAAATTACAAAAAAAAAATCAACTAGTTATTTTCACTTTTCCTTTTCTAAGCTTGGAAAGGCAATACCCCTATGGATCAAAAGGCCAGATAAATCTTATTAAGTACGAGGTTTTCCCTTTTGTCTAGTGCTCTCTCCACATTCCATCATTTCAGTCCTTTGAAATTCCTTTGTTCTGCTTGTGATCAGGGTTTCCAGGGGAAATCTGGCATTGGATCTAAAGGGAACCCCACACCACTGAAGTATTCCTGACAATTAATCATTTGGTAAATCATTTCTTTCTTTTCCCCCTACCTCACTTGCCCCCACTGTTTCCAGAGAACCTTTCAGTGCGGTGCTAATGAGACAAAACTTCCTGTAGCATCAAAAGGCGTCGTCTTGAGGATTCACATATGCACAGAAGTTAAGCGGTTTCTGCAGTTACCACCTGAAAGTTCCTATCCGTCAGACTGATGTTTCAGAATAACGACAGGAATTTTCTCTGCATTCGCTCTCAGACCATATCTATCACCAAAGCCTATGCGGATGAAAGGGCAGTTTCAGCTGGGGAGAGAGAAACCACAGGACCGCAGGGCTGCTGCCCTTCCCCTGTCCTGGCGGCCCGGAGGAGGCCCCCACAGCCACATCTTCTCCACAAAAGCCCTTTTACCACCCTACCTGCTTTCTGGTGTTCATTTTGGACATAAGCTGTTCACCAACAAATGCGACCACGGGCAGAAAGTGTGCACCCACCACTGACACTGATTGCCCTGTTAACTAAATAACAAACAATGGCACCTACTTGTTTTGTGCATCTACAGAAAAATGTTCTTGATCCGATCAGGAAGCATGATGATCCATAAAGAAGGGGCACAACATTAAATATAAACTTTTTATCCACTCTTTATGGCTTTTTGTTGGATTTTAATTTATACAAAATGTAAGATAAGAGAAAGAATCACATCAAAACATTTTCATTTAGACTGCTCTAAAATCTGACGCTTTACGCTAATAATGAATGCCACAGAGGGAGGCAAAGTAGTAAAAAAGGATGGTGTGTTATTTATTTTCATTGTCTTTGTTGAACATCACACTTTGGTGACGGGTCTGTGCACCTCCCTCTCGGGCTACGGGCAGCCATCCACTTTCTTTTGAAGACTCATGTGCATCACTCACACAATATGCATATGAGGAAAGAGAATTTCTTCTAACAACAGTATGCATTAATTTATAATATTTTTCCAAGATCCTTTATCAAGTTTCAGTTGTAGGTCAAATAATTTATGCTTTGCAAAGATAATCTGTGCATTTAAAATTTATCGGTCCTTCAGAGGTTGGTTCTCATTAGTGCTCATCATTTTCAGTGCTCATGAAATACATCTTCACAAGCTGAGCCATTCCTACTCGATATCAGGGATTCCTACACGCTAACTTGATCTAACTGTTGCAATTATGAATCATCTGACGGAGCCGTAAGTTATGATCTTCAATGACCACTAATGAAGGTTGCCTAGCAGTTAAAATATCAAAGCAGCATATATCAGCACACTTTAGAGCACAAGATAGACTTCCCGTGTTGCACTTCTCTTATATTTATTATATACTGTAAATTACAACGCAGGCTGCCTCCAACACTGACAGTCCCGTACTCCAGAGTTAAACACCAGGTTTTAATAAGCACTCCTGACAATCTTTTGATCGCTGGGGGGGGCAGATGAAAGGCAAGGCCGCCTGCTGCAGGCAATCTGCTCAGTCAAAACAAAAGGGACTTCAGAGAGAGACAGAGATGCATCAGGTGTTAATCTCAAAGGAACAGGCAGGAGTGCAGGCTGATGGACCCGCTCTCCGCTTCCAGCCCAAACAGGGGAAGCGCCTGCCAGTGGGCTCGTTAGGGATTCACGTGGGGAGGGAGAGGTGCTAGGAGCTAGGCATGAAATATTTCGATTTGGAGACCCAAAACCTTGGAAAGTCATTTTAGGCTCTTTCTAAATCACTTTAAGCTAATCATTCAACTATCCGATTTTTCGAATACACTGTATGGAGCAAATCTTGTTGGCATTTAGAACAAGTTGTCTCATTCAAACACGGCAGTGTAGTAATCTGCTAGGGGAAGAAGCAAAAAAAACCCAAAATTTCCAGAGCTTTCAAAAAGCGGACAAGACAGAACTTCAAGGAGATTACTTGGGAAAAACCTCCTGCATTGAGTAGAGGTAGGCTGGATGATCTGACAGACATCATCTCCTCCAGCTTGGGTCTGCACGATAACACATTAATAATGTTAACATCAGAATAAATGTTCAAAAAGTTCAGACATTCAATAAAACACGTATTTAGTAGGAAAAGTTTAGGCATGATGAGACAACACCAAAACCCACTTGGTTTGGGGAATACAAAAAGAACTGTTGCTGTTCTCTTTTGTGTTGAATTTCTTCACCGGGAAATAAAGAGAAAGGGGTCTGAGGGACTACCAGTCTCCTGCTATTTTTATTTTCCCCTACTTCAGTAAGCCAAGCATCTATCACTAACCACCACTTTCTGCAAGTTAGATTAACCCTTGTTTTGTTTTTTTTTCTACTGCTTCAATCCTTCTAAAAGATTTCTCTGCAGATTTGCTCAGAAACCACAGCAGCACACTCTGAAAGGAACACAACTACTAATGTCACATCACTTTACATTATTTTTCACAGCCACAGAAAGCAAACCGTTTCCCTTGGGATCTAATAGTCCAACGTGAACCATTTTTACTTCTACGATCAAAACCCTTGCATTAAACATCTCTCAGATGGGGGAAACCGAGAAACAAGTAGTATTGCATGGCCTCCGATCAAGCTAAAATCAGAATATTTATAAAACTTGCAGAAACAAACGAAGATACAAGTAAAAAAACTCCATGCTCACAAGATTGGTGGGACCCAACCACATACAAACCTCTCAGGTTCCTTCTCACTCACAAAAGCTCTTTGATGGGGCAGAAGGAAACAGAGGAAAGAAGGGTTGAGTTAATACTTAAAAACTATTTCAGGTGCTGCGTCTCAATTCACATCAAATCATCATCATTACTGCTTGACAACCCTGAAACGAAATGCGGAGCTGATAAGAAGACCCAGCTCCGCCACGGAAGCTGGCGGCACATCTCCCAACCGCCCTCCTCCCCCAGCGACGCAGGTGTTCACAATAACTAACTCCTTATGGTTTTCCCCCCCTCCTTGAAAAATGAATTACAATTTTTACTGGCCCAGAAAGCTAAAACAGTTACAGCCAATATATCTCGAGAGAGGAACAAGGTGTTGGACTTGTAACAATCAGCGCCACGCATTCTTTCACAACATCTACTTCAAAATTAAAAAAACCGCTCAAACTTACTTTTTCCTACTCCTTTCATCCCGTTACATGACCTTAAACATCAGGTACTTCAGAAAACTACAAATGCCCAGCAAATATCAACTCGTTACGACTGAGCGCAGCAATACACGCACATGAGCATGT
Organism: Anarhynchus alexandrinus; assembly: GCA_008711295.1. Classification (NCBI taxonomy): domain Eukaryota; kingdom Metazoa; phylum Chordata; class Aves; order Charadriiformes; family Charadriidae; genus Anarhynchus; species Anarhynchus alexandrinus. The sequence continues at coordinate 255,681 of VUYV01000152.1, forward strand.
CTCCGACTGCTGACGTCGTTGCTTGGCCCCTGTTTATCGGAATTGGATCAATTTGCCCATTTTATTCCCTGGAGTCCAAGTATTGCTGATTAACCCATATTTGCAAAAACAACTGTAAAAACGTTGACTTCAGACCATCAGTACAGTGAACCACAGCTTCATCTACAGGCAACGGAGGCGTGATCAAGATCTCAAAACGTTACTGTATTTGTAAGCTCCAGTTGACCTTTCTCTGGAAGATGGGGCAATATTTGCTTATCTAAGTAGGCTTAATACTTTTTCAGTATTTTTTAAGTTGTTTTGTGAGTACTGGTCAATCAAGTCATTACAGAACAGCAAAATATCATAAAAGGTGAAGACTACGGCTACACTTCTGGCAGCGTAGAGGTAGTAAGTGGATTGAAAACTAGCGGAGAGGCTGCTCTATTATGACTTTATTTAGCCTGGTGCCCATCGCTGCAGTATCCAGATGACTGTCACAGTTTCTCTTAATCCAAAAGATCACACATGGGGTCCACTGGCTCGCAGCTGAACTCAGATCCTGAATTTCACTCCATTACTGTAACACCAAACCCATCATTCCCACCCATTACAGCTACACTTCTAAGGGATCATCACTGTCAAGAGAGGATGAAATTGAGAGCAAGACAGAGCCATCAGATCAGAGCCTGAAGGGACGGGGGCGTTAACTGGTCTTACATTTGTTCTCTCATTCTGATTAACTTATTTACTATATTTCTTATTTTCAGCTCTCTAACTTCAGCTAAGATATTCGGTCCAGTCTGCTTCCTTTTCAAGGTACCATCAGTCAAATCCAACCACATCATTTTATCTCTCGGTTACTAAATTCAACCCATTTTAAACATCCTGCTTTCATCTTTATAGCTCGCTCCCACTTTTTAACCGTGCTGCAGTTACAGAAGAATGTACTTGACATATAAAATGTGCATGTGATTCCTTTAACATTTTAATGCCGTGTATTGTGTTGTAAACATCTCTTCATGTTTTATCTCCTTCTCCATAAATCAGAGGCTAGTATCTTAGAAGTCTCAAAAATGACATGTTTTCTCCCTAATATAAATGTAAGACTCTACTCCTTGAAACTTGAGTCAGCTTTCAAAAATCATCAAAAACCAGAGCTACAAAACAGCAAAAGATTATCAACTGACTTAATATCATTTTCTCCCACCCCGTTTCTATGCCAGCAAGCATATAGTATGGGAAAAAAAAAAAAGGTTACAAAATTGGTCTTCAGAAAACTTGGTCTGATCAGAAAACCAATGTTTTTATTATTCTTTTTTGTCACTTGTAAGGAACAGCACTACGGTAAAATACCTTCTTCTATATCTATACCAATATACAACACAAAGAGTCCGGAAAGTAGACAGTATAAAAGAAGTGATGTGCTATTATTTGTTTTATTCAAGATTACCACGCAATGTTTACAAGATGAAACCCCAGAACTTATTTCCATTTCCTTACCATAACTGCAATTAAGAGGACTGATTTCTTATAATGAGATTTTCTGGTGATTTTGGCTAGCTTAGTAATGCTACAGTAAAAATGTGTCTCAGTCTATTCCTTGGTAAATGCATTAAGTGTTGGGTTTTTTTTTTTAATTAAAAATCACTGTAAAATATTGATTATTTTGAAAAGATAGCACAGCAATAAAGAACACCTGTCCAAAATAATTTTAAGTTACTTCTATGATGGAAAAAAGAAAGAGCTCCATTAGAAAAAGAGGGGAAAAAAAAAAAAAGAGGAAAGCAGTTTTAGCAGGTGGGACTGAGAAGTGGTGACATGTTGTAGTACAATACCGAAGGGCTGAAGGATATAACGCGGTGTTGCGTGATGTGGAAGAGAACCAGGGACCAGTGGATTAGCGTGCCACTAAAATGCTAGATTAGGTGCGAAGTACAACTCTGAAGTATTGTGATAGGAAGGAGTGAGGCAGAGGCAGAACTGCTGGTAGAGGACAAGAGAAATAAAACACTATCTTTTCTTTGGCACCTTCCAGCAGGAGTTTACTCCCTTATAGCCCACAGACCCAACACACTCCACAGGAAAACCTAAGGACCCTCCGATATTTATCCAGATCCCCAGAATTCATAACATTTTCCACCAGCTTGAGAGATTCCATTGCTATCAAACTACTGTCTACCATAAATTATTCCAAGATACTTCTCTTGACATTTTCTACATAAATGTTTCTAGAATGACCTCGCTGTAGAACAGGCACCACGTTTCCCCCTAATGCAAGCCCATGCTCCAGGACTTTTTGGCTGTATTTTCCAGGATATTTTCAAACACAACTTTTTCACTGTCATTTTGCAAAAAAAAAAAATCATTGGCTTCTTAAAAATAATTATCCAACTTCACAGAATTGTCATAAAAATGCATTATTTCTACCTGCATTGGAAATTACAGCTAGAATTTAGAATTTACGGATTGTAATTTGTTTGTAAATACATGCTTTTGGTTGGTAAATACCCAGACTGAATTTCTATAAACAATGGAAAAATACAATGTTGCCAACTTCCATATTGTTTTTTATTATTGCTTTCTTGTTAAGGACAGGGAAAGTGGGGAAAGAACCTCCACTCTGGCAAATTTTTTAACTTTCTAACTCTTGCAGTTAGGAAAAAAAAAATGTTTAAAGTGTGACATACATCCATCTGAAATCAAGAGAGGAAGCGATAATTAAAAGATTATTTTAGCCCAACTTTGTATAGGAACAAAACATGACTTCTTGGTCTCTGTGTGTTACTTAGCATAGTCCTGGCTCCCTCCCCAGTTGTTAATTCAACTTAAATAGTTAATTCAGCTGAATTCAATGGGGGTCAATTGGCCTCAGCTCCTACTAGATTGCCAAAATGCAGTGGTTGAGAGAAGGAAAAATAACCCTAACAATAGAATTTGAACTGTTAAAAGTTTGTATCAATACTTCCACAAATATTATGGAATCTCTATTACATTTTCACAGGACCAGACTCCTCACATCCTGTCCTAAATCACGGGGAAGAATCTTACACAATCGACACTTTACCTTCCCACGACATATTTGAGGACTGTAAATCGTGAACGCAGATTTAGCAGGGAAATGAGGGGTGGGAAAGACGAGTTGCCCTTAAAGATGTACAGATTTATAGCAATATGGGAAGCGGAAAGACGGTTATCATATAAAAAGGTCCTTAAGGGATAGCAAGGAGCAACAAGGGAAACATGAGTCATGAGCTGCCAGAGAAGAGGATGCGTACGGGGAGCAATGGACAGAGCAAAGTAGCAATAAAGGAAGTTCCAAGTCGAACGTGCTCCTTCCCAAAGGTCGAGACAGATACCCAAGCTTACAGTATTTATGGAAAATTAAATTCCCAGCCAATTCAGACACTGCACCACCAGCAACACCGGGAGAGGGACACTCGTCGACTGAAAGGATCCATTGAGAAACAAGGTCATAGACCACAGCTCTTTTCTTTTGCTTTGTTACCAACTCCGCTTCGTTATTTCCCCTAAGAAGAGTAGTTGCCGTGGAGGTCCCTCCGCATAGGCAAGTGGCTCAACATGAGCGAGCGTGCAAACTTAAAGCATTCAGCTGAGATTGTGAAAGACAGCGTCACACTTTGTGCAGCTGCAGTAAGCTTCTCTATTTAAGGGGTTATTAACCGCTGTTCCTATGGTGAGACAGCAGTGAGTAAAGAGTGACTTTATGAGCCCGAGCACAAAGTTATTGCACTCCTAACTTTCTTTCCCCATTCCAGCAAGCCTCAAACATGTCAAACTCCAAATTATGGTGCAGGATTCCTGGTACTCCCAAGCATCTCAAGATTTTAAAAAGTGGCTTCCAAAGAGTTTCAAAAGTAGCTACTTTTGAAACAAAATACAACACTGAGCAATACATGGAAGCTGAAGACAAAGAAAAAGTTATTTGTGCGTGAATATAATCTCTAGGAAGAGCTATCAAAATCTCAAGAAGGACAAGTTGCACAGGAGTCTCTAAATAAGAAATAACTAATTCTCCTCTTAGTCCAGTAGTATCCATGTCAAAGGTGAAAGTAACCATGACAGTAAATATTTCAAAGGATTGATAAGTCACAAAATGAATATTTCATATTAAAAAAAAACCCTGTAGTAAAGGAAAAAAGGGAGGAAAAGCACATACCTCCAAAACTGTATCAAACCCAAGAAAGCTTCACCTTAGTTATGACAGGTTTTCTACCCAGACTTTATGTGAAAAATACATACGTGATAACCAAGTGTATACTCCAGAAAATAGTGTGACTTACTTAAAATTATTTTTTCAAGGCTACTTAAGTGTTTTCAAGTTAGGTAGGCTACCTAAATATTTTCAAGCAACTAAAGATCACGCAGCATCCTTCCGATTTTGCAGAGAAAACAGACATGAAGTTAGCTGCCTACCCCAATTTTAAGCTCAGTGAAAACAAACAGTAAATCCTGTACTTACTTCAGTCCGAGCAAGATGCATGCTCTGGGTGCAATCTCAAAAAGCACACTGGGTGCCTACAACTGAGGTGGTACAAGGTGTAAACATCAAAGAGCCCGACTCAATCAAGGTGACTCCAGGATGTAGACCACAGCAAACCTCTGTGCCCTGTGACATTCGCCTGGTCCCAGGACTCACCCCCCCATCTCTCAGGTGACTGCAGAAACCATAAAGTGCTATCAAAGGTGGCACTGCTACCGCCACTTCTTTTCCCAGGCCATATTTATAGCTGAAAGCGACCGTGGCTACTATGCTTTGTAACTCCATTCAACACCACGAGCGTTGTTACCCATTCGCTAGTTGGGCTCCCCTTTGGGACTTAGGAAGAGCCCAACAGCAACTTTGCTTCACAGCTGGATTGCAGGAGAGCTGAGAGATGAGCACCAAGCTCCACAGGCATGTTCATCCATGCAAGGAAGCTCAAGTTCAGGCACCAAGAACATCTGCGGCATGAAACTGCTACCACACAAATGAGACTTTCAGTACGTTTTGTAGATGCACAGGATTCCCTGATCCTAGCCTGAAGAGGAGCACAGAAACCCCACCAAAGTCTCACTACAGACATTTAGAAATGTGCTCTGAGCCATTCTTTAAACAGATCCCACAAGGTCATATAATAACGCAACCGAGGAACCAGGCTCGTAAGGCTGGAGCCCTGATGGCTATTCTTATACTCCAATTACACAGTTCTTCCTATGTCATTTTCAGTGACCCATGCCTCGGAATTATCAAGACAAACATTATTATTGGGAGGCTTAAAACCTCATCAACTCAATTCTGAATAAACACACTGTGCCTAGCAACTATACTTTAATTTGCAGACTTTAATTCCTTCCGCAGTGTCAGTTTTAGCGGCTCAGAGCTCACGCGGCAGCTGAAGGCACGGCACTCCCAGCCATCCATTTACGCTCCTTGGCAGCAGTTCAGAAGCCAGGACAAGACCAGTTTGCGGTACAGATGAAGAGATGGACTGACCTGGTTGATGGAGTTGGCAGCACAGGACGCCAGTCCAGTTCCGAGGGAGGCGAGCAGGAAACAGGTCAGGTCAAAAGGGACCGGGGCCATGGCAAAGCCAGCAGACGCGGTGCTCACAACCAGAGCTGCAACACAAGCAAGAGCACAGGTCAAGGCATCAACAAGAAACCGTCTCCTTTCTACATACCACTAGAGTTCAGGTTGCTAAACCCTGTAAGAACCCTTGTGCAGATTAACTTTTTACTACTTTCACAGATCAAGCAGCTGCAGGAACTGCATACAATTAATACTAGTACTCTACATAACGAAGGCAAAGATGAGAAGGAGAACTGTCATGGATGAAATGAGAAACTCAGACGCATCAGCACATTAGTAGAAAAGGCAAGAATAAAACTGCCTCTGTATTCCCTATTTTATGAATGCAACATGTACAGGAGACGCGTTTGTTCCAGTAATTCACATGCCATTGCAAAATCTACCATGAATGAAAAACAGTAAGAAAAATTTCAAATTGAGAGGTATACGTTATTTTAAATTATAGCAGGAACTTAAGCAGTGCAGAAAGCAAAAAAGAGACTCAGGGCATGTAGGCTACAGCAGGTGAAGCCAGTAACGTCACTGCACATATATCTGCTCACACTGCCCATTTGACATGCCCACCTCAGGCAGAAGGTAAAAATCACATCATCACGTGGACCTAGCAACTTTTAAAGGCCTCAAAATTTGAGTGGATTAATAAAAATTCATTTCAGTTTTGTCATGCAAAATTGTAACTTTAGTACAGTGCTGCAAGTCACATCCTTAAAATGAAAGTTACCCAAGTCTCGATCCTAGTATTGTAATTACCCAAATAATAGGTCTTACGAACCTCACTTTTGGCAAGAAAATACATGAAACATTTCTTATACTATAAAAGTCAGCACATTTACTGAATATCTTGCTCATGACCTTGAACCTTACAATCTAAAATTAATAGTTATTAACCAGAAAGTATTTAAATAATATTTTGCATGTAATTACATGTTCCAGACCTCAGCTAGCTCAAATCAAAGAATCAAAATGTTCTTATCTTCCCAATTCCTATAGTCTCCTGCTTGCCCACAGTTAAATAACAAGTAAATAACCTTTGCTGACTGGAAATACCTGGATTATCTACTAAGCAGTGTCACTTAAGATGAAAACCCAAATGTCGCGGCAGAGACCTGCCAGCGAGGATGCACATGCAAAGTGTTAATTTCCAGAACTGTGCCTGCGTAATAACCTTCGGATTTAATCCTAAAAAGACAGTGAAGAAAACTCGCTGCTCATCAAAACTTTCCTCTAAGTATTAAAATCCATTGGCAGCTGAATGTTATTATAATAATATACATAATATTATTATATACAGTAATTACGTAGCCCTGTGATGGATTCACAGGCTGGCTGCAGCACAGGCTGGCTGCGAATGTGCTGTGTCGGGGTCTCAGCCCGATATTAAGGTAAATCCCCCGGCTTTGATTCCCCAAGACAGTGCCTGTCTCTCACTTCAGCTAATTCTATCATACAGTCAATCTACGATGGAGCCCGAGCCCTCTGAGAAGCGGAGAAACCACCACAGACTCTGCAACCTCACACGGACAGGCAGGTACTGATCGTTTCTGGAAGACCAGACCCCACGTATTATATACAGACAATAGCATCTTGGTTTCAAAACTCTTGCATCCTTCTTAGTAGAGCGCACAAGAAAATACAAAGTGCATCGGTTTACAACCGATAGAGTTAAAAAAAATACACTGAAAAGATGACAGGGAGACAGCGGCGTTTGCATTTCTAAGAGTGATTACATTCATTTTTTTGCATAATAAATCACACGTTCACTTCTAGACAAGAATTTAATTAAAACTTATCTTAGAGAGCACTTTACACCAATTTATTATGGGAAAACACCAACTCATTTACTGAAGAAGAAAGGTGGAGCAGATTGGCAAACAGTCAGTGTAACATTACCATTACACTGACCTCAAAGAAATTCTAATACTGTACGGCTACAGCACTAATTAAAGTCCCCATTGATTTCTCCAGATTAATTTCAGCCAGTCATTTCAGCGTGACTTATCAGGATCTCATCAAAAAAGGTTGCAGTCCATCCTCTCGCTTATCCCATGGAAGTGGGTATTTTTAGTTGCCTGGGCAGTGCCCTGAACACACGGCATTCCCGGCATATGGCATCGCCCAGAGATTCAAACGCAACACGGTAAGAGTAAATAAGAAAACGTTCCCTTCGGATTGGGAAGTTTATTTTCTTTTCCTGTGGAAGCAATCATTTATTCCTCTACTTTCCTCATGGAGGAAAAGTATATTTAATTGAGATCACATCAAGGGAATGAGGTCATTGACTCTGTTTGTTTTTTAATCTCTGTTAGTTTAGTGCTTTAGGGGCCAAATTAACTTCACCTTATTGCATAATAGATGGAATTGATCCTTTCAAGATTTGTTGATGAGAGTTGGCATTATATACGCTCTTCAAAAAGAAGCCAGGATTTAAATCTTATGATCTCAGCCTAAACCTAATTTTTGGTCTTTTAAACATCTTTAGCTTTAACAAAAATCAACACGGGACATTTGTTTCCAATTTCAACATAAATGAAAAAGAAAATGCTAATGGATTGGTGACAAAAAGAGTGAATTATGATGTTTTTAGCATAAAAACACATTCATACAGTCTATAGAGTACAGTATTCTCTACATTGCTCTGCAGCTTCATTGTAATGTGATCTGCCTGTATAAATCCCTGTATTTGTATTTATAGCATGCGAATCACTATGCCATATTTTGTTTACCTCCTATTAAAAAGTAGCCAAGCCAAAATAAAAGTGTAGAAAGCCAAAGCAAACCAATTCAGCTTTAGATTTCCTTTCTCCTCCTGTCCTCATGATCTATCAGTACATATGGAAGGACAAAAGCAAATTAATTTCGACTTTAATTTAAGGAACAATTTCACTGTTTTACTACAAATGTTTATATACTCTCTTAAAGGAAAACAGCATTCCAAAAGCTAATGGAATTTTCCTTCCAGAATTTTCACACTTTGGTTTCTGGAAAGCTAAATGTAGCATCAGCATTGGTCAATTGTATAGCACTAATGTCTCCTTTGTAAACTTAAGATTTATTAGGGGTATGCATATCTAACTTTCAGTGCACATTATAACCTGCACACTAAAGGCAGCCAAACTCCTGAAGCAAACTTAAATTTGGGATAATAATTTGAAACAAGGCTTTGCATTATATCATATAAAGTTCAAGTCCAATATCACAAACAGAAAAGATTTTAAAATTGTTTGATGGTGATAATATTTTACGATGCTATGCAAAAAATATAATACTTTATTTTATGCTTTATACTTTATATACTATATACTAAAGTAATAATACTTTATTTTTATTTCATTATTTTTCCCTGTAGCATGGAAAACAAATCGCCAGAAAGTTACCATTATTAAGCTTTCTTTCTTTGATAGAATAATAGTTACTGTTTTAATAATCACAAAATGAGAACTACTTTGACAGGCATACGAGATATATTTAGAACTGAGAATCAATGTAGACTAGTAATAATCTAAACAATACATACCGATAAATTTTTGTCAAAGTTTCTGGCTATATTAAAGCTACCGTTTAAATAAATGCCATTATTCCAGAATAAAGTGGAAACATACTGGAACTCCACTAAAGCAAATGGATTTTTTTTACTAGAGCGGCTGTTACCAGATTTTTAGCCTACAAACACAACATAGGCACCTTATTTACTCACTGTTGCTCTACTACATAGCGGTTTGGTAACACTCAAGAGTCATTATGCAAAGCTGGATATCCATCATATGCATTTTACACATACGCAATGGACACAGAGATGAAGCAGGATGGTCACGATCACATCGTAAGGCAGTAGCAAACGTCTCAGGCTTCTGATTTCCAGTTCAACACTTCTGTGCTAGAGGATCGCTAACGCACAGACACAAATTCATATGTAAGGAAGAGATCCAATAAATTCCAGCTGTTTTCTAGTAAATGAAACCGGATTATTTAGGGGACATGTGAAAAAATGCTCTATTTTAGTCTCCAAAACTGAAAATGCTCATAAATTACCATATTTCTCCACTTTGCAAATCTTAAATATAGATCAGTAAGTCCATGACATAGAAACCATGCACAATTTTGAAGCTAGTAGTCCTTACTCCTGTGTTTTTGTCTAACATTGTCTAGCAACAACACAGAGTAATTCAGATTGGAAGGGATCCCAGGCAATCATCAAGTCCAACCTCCTGCTCAAAGCAGGGTCAGCGCTGTTCAGGGCAGGTCCCGTAGGGCTTTATCATCTCCAAGGACGGAAATTTCACATCATCTCTGGGCAACCTGCTCCCAAGTTTGACTGTCTTCGTAGCGAAACATTTTTTTCCTTATGTCAAGCCAGAACCTCCCGTTTCAATTTATGAAACATGTTTTCTGTGTGCCAAGATTCACATATTTTACAAAAGATTTGAAAACTAAAGCATAAAATGCTTCCAAATCTGTCTTTCAAAGACTTCCGGCACCTGATTGGAGAATGTCCACATCCTCCTTCCCATGGAAGGAGCCACTAATGATCAGACTGCATCAAAATGATATGTAAATCTTTACCTTTAAAACAAACATCAAATAAATTTATGGGCCTCGTCAGAGAATTGATTATATCAGTCTTGTGATTCTGTCCATAACACGCACATTACACTTTGATGAGGCAAAAGCACAATAGGTTTGATCCTGATCTGACCATGGTAAACCCTGGAATGACTCTATTAAAGATAATGAATTACTTCAGATTTCATAGATGCAAACACCTCAGGCTGGCCCATTTTAGGGCCAAGGTACAGTCCATGACAAAACCAGAGATAATTTACCCTCAACTCTTCTTACATAATGTAAATAGGATACTGGGTTGAACTGTCAGAGAGCTAGATACAACCAACCCACATCTCCCATTCTCAATGAGAGAAACACAGCAAAACATAAGCTTACTTTGAGGTGGTTTCCAGATTTCTTGGTGCTTGGAGAAATAGTAACATACTTAAAGTGAAGCAAAGGGGGGTTTCTGTTAAAAGACACAGAAACACTTTTCAGCAGTAAGGGCAGGAACACACTGCCGCAGGCTGCCCAGGGAAGCTGTATATTCTCCGGTTGGTTTTAGGAAAGGACAAAGCAACATCAAGTCAGGAATGATAAACCTAAAGGTGACCCTGACTTGAGGGGAAAATAGATTAGGTTAGAAATGTCCCTTTGAGGTCCCCCTGATTCTGCATGGATAGTGCACATGCTGAACCAAAGCAAGATCCCAACTGCAGAAGCTGCTCTGGTGAGATCAGAAACAAAGTCTTCAGTAATCAGAACAGAAAAGCAACGTTCATCATGCTTTAATGGATTGACTATTAAAATGTAGTTTGAAGAAAATACTACCAAAATTCTAAAACACCTTTTAAGAGCTGAAAGGTAAAAGTGCTTCGCAGTGAGATGCCATAGAAGAATAAAAAGACTTTGGGGGAGAGACTGGGACTTTGCCTATGATCTCTGGATGAGCAACAACCAGTCAATACCCAATTGTGAATGAAAAAATCTTTAGACAAATTAATATGCTTGTGAACACAAATGAAAATGTTAACTGTGGTATATTAAAACACAGGATAAAGGAAGGGTAGATAAATGTTTGAAACATATGGGCTCTAGTATGATATTATTAAGGAGATCCATGTTATGGTAGGCTGGAGTCAGGACTCTTCCAGGCACAGCAGAGATCGAGATCTGCTAAAGACACAGCCCCTTCCTCAATGAGCTTGCAAGTTAGATTAAAAATTCTACAGCTGTTTAGAAATTAGCAGTTAAATTTACATCTGACCCATGTTGATGCATCCACTTCTCAGACAGGTGCTACACATATAGCTGGTTGTCCTCACCAAAAGACCAATGNACATCCACTTCTCAGACAGGTGCTACATCAGGTGCTACACATCTAGCTGGTTGTCCTCACCAAAAGACCAATGTGAAGACATCCTTTACTACAGGAGCAACAATGAGGAAATATTCAGAAACCATATAGAGAAATATCTAATGAGAATACTTAACATTTTTCGTGTCGTGCCTTCATCACCACACTCCCCCCAAATTAAAAAGTGATGTTTAATTATCCTGTGTTCTAGCACATAGTTCATCTTAGTTTTCAGCTGTGATCACGAGGGAAAACATTACTTAAATGTAAACTTGAAGTTAAATTTAAGATGAGACAACCTAAAATTCTTAAGTGTTTGCATTATAAATGATTAGAATTTCCTCCTGTTACCATACCCTCGTGTCTCTCTCTCCTATTTTCAGCTACACATGAAAATTAGGATAAAGTTGAAAACAATGACACTTACAATTCTGAAAACTGTCAGATGCATTAGCTTCCCAAGTGCCTCGATGGTAAGACACAGCTGTTCAGACAGCAGCCAACAGGGAACACCACAGAGAAGGGGAAGGATGGAAATTGAACCCAAAAAGGTAGATTATGCGACAAGTAATTAAAAGTTCCCTAATTGTTTTCTGTGGCAAAATAATATAAACAAAAACCTTTTCCTGTGGGTAAGGCAGAGCTTCTAATGGCAGAGCCGCAAGAGCTGCAGTTTACATGAAGCAGGAGGGTATGGTAATAGCTAAACTCATTTCCTTTCAAAGGTGAATTACAGTTCAGAATACAAACAAACATTCTCTTTACTTCAGCAGAGGGAAAAGAGGAGGGCATAAGGAAGTCCCATTTTAGCATAATGCAGAGTTTGTTTTTTTGTTATTTCATCCTCTAAAAAGTATAAATAAAGAGTCTGCCAAGAAAAACACACAGGATATGAGATCTATCAGAACTTCATGGGTGAAAGGAACGGAGTAGTGTGTCATTTGTAACTTAAAAACCGACCTCGGAGAATTTATTTTTCTTTTAAAAAATAAAATCAAAGAACTACACCACCATATTCTTTACAGACTATATAATTTGTTTAAATGATTACACAAGTTGGAAAAAAGCTAATTCTACTTTCTTGCTCTGCACACTACACCCAATATCTTTCCTGCTCATCTCCTACACTATCCTATGACCAATAAAGACCAACAACAGAACTCCCCTCCTACAAACCCCTCTGCATCCAAGTTATTCTTTTACACTCTCTACTTCCAATAAAATCTCCCCACCAAATACATAAAGAGAAGAGAAATTTTTTTCTCTATCTCTATACCTTTTTAATGGGTACAAAGTTTACACTTACCTTGGATCAAGAACAGCACATCTCAAAATGCAAACTCATACAAAACAACAGACAATTGTGAAGCAAATGAAATTCTGTAACCATTGCCGTCTACAGGTTTCAAGGAACACCCTTTTTTAAAATGAGTGTGGTACTTTCTTGCCTGTCAATATTGCCTTCTGCAGTTAAACAGGAGCCTACTAGAAGCTGTTGAAAAGTTTGGCAGCAACAGTGAGGCCACACAAAGACAGTATCACACAAAATTATTTTCTCTAGAAAAACACACTCTTCCATCTTGGTGTAGTTCTTGAAAATCCCATTTTGAGGAGCAGCAGTAATACTCAGATGTAGTACTAACACGGAGCTTACCCATAAGGAGTATCAGGAACAACAGTTCATTCTCTCCCTCTCCGTTTTAAGGTGGGCATTTAATAATTTTATTTTAACTTCCAATTGCTGGATCTATTGAGATTTTTAAAACTTAATCCTACTTCAATAACTAGCCAGCTTTCAAGTTCACATAAAAGAGCCACTTAAATAAAATCACCTCATCTGAAAATATGCCAGAAAAGCTAATTGTTCATATAGTACTGAAGTTATCCATGGTGAGCCCAACACAAACAAAATATTACTAAAACTGATCAGCATGGGGGAGAAAAAGACAAGACCTGTACCATACAGAAAGAAAGAAGAGGCAATAGTTGAGGTTGTACGTGCCACAAAGCTGTCGCAACTTTTAAGTACAATAATCCTGGTAACTGCTGAATGTGCCAGTAAGAGTTTTAAATACCTAAATTTTACATAATAGCCTTGGTAATTTCAAAGTTATATGGTACAGTATCAAAAAAATGTGCTTTTCATCCTCAAGTCTACTAACCCAACTCTATACCAGCACAAAATAAATGCCTTGAGATTTTTAAAAAATAATGAGGAAGAACATTTGGACATACAGACAAGATCAGTTTTGCCAAGTCCATAACATAAGATGTCTCATCCACACTGAGAACTACAAGGCTTTTTATCAGAGAAAAATTTAAATGACCGTTTTACACTGTCTGTGGGCCATACAATTTTTTCCATGGAGAAGTAAACAATGAAAATGTATATACTGCAAGACAAGAAGTTTCAAAAGGTAAACTGAATTCAGGATTTTTATTATAACAAATTGTTATGGCAAAGAACAACAGTTTTATTATCAAGAATTTATTTCACTCACTGCAGAGAGCACCACAGCAGGGACTTAGGAAATTATATGTCTGTTCTTGGCCCTGATACAGACAAGATGTAAGGCTTTGGTCAGAACATTAGTTTCCTTAGACATTAAAGTATATATAGCACTACCTATTGGCAAAGTAGTAATTTATAGTTAAGTATTACTATTAGAAGAAGGGAAAATGTAGTTAGGCTACAAGGCAAACTGCTGGTTTGAAGATACAATCATTGACTAGAAAAACAAGCTATACCTTATTTTAGAAAATTTAGTTGGTCACACCGAAACATTTTCCTTTATAAGATATGAAATTATTCAAATTCCTTTTGTTGGTACTTTTAATACTAATTTCACAATAAGCATTACTAAAGTGAAAGGTAAGTAAATAAGCCAGAACTCTGGTAAACGTAAGCAAGACTACTTTAAATACTTAACACAGTGCTTGTAAATTCACTTCCTAATCCAGTTTCACCATATTTTTTGTACTAACGTTTGCTTATGATACCGAAAAGCTAGCTGACGATATAATGCAAGCTCCTCCTCACTGTTTTTAAACAAATGTAATGGGAAAACTATTTAATGCTTCCATAAAACAATTTTTCCCTGCACACATTTGATGGAATTGATGTAGGTACCTTGCATCAGTAAAGTCAGAATTATCAGGCAAAAGCCTACACAGTACCAGTAAAATGCTAAAGAACTCTGATATGAAACAGGATGCATAGAACTTAAAAAATGACTAGTAGTACCTGTAAGCTTAATTTTGGATAAGCGTGCCAAAATTCCTGGCAAATCATCCAGCCGTAGCTTCATTTCTTTCCATTGTCTGTCTTCTTTGGCTTCTGCTTTTACTGGTGTGACCGAGCCTTCGATTTCTGCAGCTGACTTCATTTCTCTCAACTCATTTCTGCTTGATGTCTCAGACAAAGGTTGATGAACAGGTGAAATTGGCCTAATCTTGTGTATAACCTTTTTTTCTTGATCCAATTGCTGAAGCTCGCGAAAAGGAGATGCAACTGAATCTGACTTAGGTTTGGCTCGTTGGCTGAGGTCTTTGTTGTATTGCGTTACATACTAAATAGAATGAGAAATGTTAAGATGAATAGTTAGGAAGATATTTTTGTCCATTTCAGGTTATTAACAACATCAATTATACTATTCTTATTGTTAGGATAATTACTTCCTACAATGACATGACTGAGCTAACCTGAATTTCAAACACTTATTTCACATGCAAAAAGGTTGCTGAAGTTGGACAAGAAATTACAAAGGTAGCTTTTCATTTCACAACTGCACCAATAATGTTTACTTAAGCTTGACGAATTGCTTCTGCATAAACTGTTTCCTCCCTTGTAGATTCAACAGCAATACTACCAGATAATATTATTTGACTTACAGCTGATCAATTCACCTTTAAACAAAGAGGAACACATGTGCCTGTAACAATTCCAGTCTCCAAATCTAAGCACTAATCTTTTTGTATCTTTAAGATACCAAAAAAAAACCAGAAAAATGCCCAAAAAATACTATCTACCCCCTACAATATAAAATCATCTCTCACATTAGGCTGTTACTACTTATCCCAAACTTTACGCTAACTTACTAAACAGCAATTTTTAACAGTTCAAATGAACATATATTGAAAGGAAAGCTGGGAGACAGTTGTCTCCTCTCTTTTAGAACCCTTACAGGAAAAAACACAGAATAAAAAAAAGGGTATTTAGCTCTCCTATCTTTCTATTTTCTTTCTAAAATATTCTATATATTTCAAGCACAAAAGGCATAAAAAGACTGAGCTTTCAACTAATCATGGTTTAAAGTACACATTAATAATTATAATGAGGAAGAGGGATATGAAACTCTGAATGAGTGATGTGTATACAGATCAAATCAATAGCAAGAAAAAAGAACTTGGGAAGTGCTGGTTATCCCCAGAAGCGTGGAAGAGACCCTCATCTCTTGCTTCATACAGGACTGAACCTCAAAAAATACCAACAGATGTACATGCTTCTTGCAGTCAAAACAGTCATTAGCTATAAGACTCAGTCTTATCCATATTTCATGGATATAGCTCCAAAGTACAACAAACAGGACAACTCAGGGAAGCGCAAAATACATCTTTTACTATCATCCTCTTACATGTTATACAACCATTCAAAGAAGAAGATACAATTTCAAGGGTTTGAACAATAATTACAGCTTTTTTAATACCTAAAAATAACAGCACACTATAGAATGTAACCCATTAAGTTAACGACCTCAGGAGTCTTGATTCAAATTAACTAATTAACTCTTTGGTCAGAACACACTACCTCCACAAGTGAATTCTATCTATCACTTGTATGAATGCTAGCCAAGATTTCATTTGCTTATTGGCATTTTAACAAATAATAACTTCAAAAATAATTTTATTTCATGTTTCTCAACATGAGAAGAGCGCTCCATTTCAAAGGCACAGAAAGCTCCCGGTCAGGTAGGGGACACACCACAGCCACACTGTCCTTGCCACAGCAGGTCTTCTCCAACCTCAAATGTTTTAAATCCCAAGTGCTAAACTTTAATGCAATCTAGAAAAGGAGATGCTTGGAATTGTCTGAGATTGGTAAATATGAAAAAATACTATTTTTACCAACTGATCTCCATTTTGACTCATCACATGGGACAAAATGAATTAAAGAATGAGAAACATGGGATAAATACACTCCCTGACTTACCATTCGTTTGAGAAAGTTAAAGTACTGAAATGTAATCAATCTGCCATTGGCTACGCGGCACAGATGCACAAACTGGCATGGTACCTGCCGTATTCCGGTGTTCTTCAGATGCCAGACAAATAATCCTATTTAAAGAAAAAATTACAACATCAGATTCCAGTTCCCTCTCTGCTCTCTCTAGTGAGCTTGCTTCTAACTCAGGCTTCAATATCTCTCTCCCCTCTAGTGAGTTTGCTTCTACCTCAGGCTGCAATGCCTATCGCCAGCTGTGCCACCAGACACCCCCAAACGGGAACCATGGCTGCTGGGGTGGGGAGACACACGTTTGCAGGCTCCAGGTCAAAGAACTGAAAGCGTGGGCTTGCTCTCATGGTTTGGGGGTACTGCTTCCAAATCTCCCAGCTCCCTAAAGATGCATTTTTAGTTTCTTCTTCCATGAGTATTTCTACATGCTATAAATAAAGTTATCTTGGCCAAATGGCACAAGCAGCACTGAAAGCAAGCAGCTGACGGAGGGCAGCACCAAAGTCAAATGCATCAAGAGGACACCCCGGTGTGACACGACACCTATATCCCTATATCGAGAGACATTTACAGAGACACACAGGCTCAGCATATCGCGATACAGAGCAGCTACAGGGACTACTCACAGCCTGGGGGTCGGCCAAGCCCAGCCCGACCCCGGCCCGGCCCGCCCCACCGGCCGCCCCGCACAGCACCAGGCGCGGCCCCCCTCCGCCCCCAGGCCCCGCCGGGGCCTCGCTACCCCGCGGGCGACGGTACCTGCCAGCGCCCGGGGCGGGCTGCAGCGGCGGGCAGCGCTCATGACCGCAGCGCTGCTCCCGCCGCCCTCTCTCCTCACCGCCTGGGCGCCGCCATCTTGCCCGGCATGACCTCTAAACGCCTTCCGGGTCAGCGCTTCCGGTGGCGGGGCCGGGCCGGGCCGCGGGTCGCCGGGGGAGGCGGGAGCCGCTGGGCCGGGCCTGGTTCCGCCGGGAGGGGAGAGCAGACCGGGCCGGGCCTGTACCCCCGGGAAGGGAGGCCGGGCCCGGGCTGTCCCCACAGGCCGCAGCCCGGGGAGATCGGGCCCCGTCAGGCTGCGGGGAGGCGCCATTGGCCGCGCCGTTCCCGGGCGGCGCACCCCCGCCGGGGCCGAGCCCGCCGCCTCCGGCTCCCGTCGGGGGAGAAGCGCTTCACGGGCCCGAGCGGCTGCATTGAGCGCGGGGAGGCGATGCGGGGGGGGATGCGGTTGAGCCTTGGTCCTGCGGAGCGAGTGCTGCAGCAGCTTCCCGCCTGTGCAGCGAGGAGTACCCCCCGAGGGGGAGAACTGCTCGGTGGATGTCAGGTTTTGGGGTATAATAACAGATTAAGGCATTCAGGCAGGAGTTGGGGCCGGACTGGAGGCTCCAGACACCTTTCCAGGGAAGAAGTGGCCCAGAAACCTGCCAGGGGCATCCATCCTCACAGCCCCCCGTGCCTGGCACTGGTTGCAGTTCCCTCAGCTGCGTCCCCGGGCGCGTTTTCAGTTGACAGCTGCAGACACGACCCGGTGTCGGTGACAGAGAGCAAGAGAGTGCCGCGGAGTTCACGGGGACACGGCACAATACTTGTAAAACAGCCGAGAGAGGTCTAATAAAACATAAATGCATTCTTGAGGACAGGGAGTCTCATTCCCCAAAGCACCTGAGCTTTAAAGAGCCAAAGGCTTGGTAAAAAATAAAATAAAATCTGTATTTAGTTCCTAAAGTAATTTTTGAAAATGAAAGTGATTTCTGTACCCCCTGGGTGAAGTTACGCCTTGCAGGAGGGCAGACGGAAGAGCTGACCCAGCTCTCATCCTCCCCTCATACGAGTTCTGGGGGTTTCTGATCCTTTGCTAAGCTGCCTCAACTTGCTAACCTGAAGGGGAAAAAATACTTATTTTGCTGGTTTAAGTGTTTGAACTCACCCTGTACAGGGTCTGATCGGTTGAAAGCGGGTGCGCGGCACGGAGGAGGGGGCCTTGAGTGGAGTCTGAACAAAAAGGGAAGGGAATGGTTAGGACTGCTCAAGCTGTAAAGTGTAATTGCACCCCCAGGCACCTTTAAAATGTTTTCTCTTAAGAGTTTAAGTTCAGGAGATGTAGGCTATAAGTCACTTAAATGCTTTTGAAAATCATTCTCAATATTTTAACATGGAAATCTTCCTCAGAACCATCTTCCTCCCAGGCTTTCATTTCTTTATAGTGCTTAAATTCATGCAAAAGTCATCTTAAATCATTATTAGGAAGATAAAATGAAAACACTCACTCTAATTCACCAGGAATATCCTACTTTGAAGCATTTATTTCCACTCTCTTTCTATTTGGGGAGCTGGGGAGAAATTAGGACTTCACATTTCTTACAATTAATATCCTGTTTTACTCCAAGTTCTCATCACTCAGCATATATCACTTTGCAGTTCCAGTTTGCATTTCTAGTTTTTGTAACTTCCACAGATTTGGCCTCAATTTAAATTTACACCTGTGAAAATAAGCTAAACATCATGTAGCAAACACACACAATAGTTACCCAGCGGGCTGGAATGTTGGTTGGGTTTGGGGCAGAGAGGAAGAGGTTGAGGGAGCCGAGTGTTCTGTGTCAGGGCTGAGATTTAAGACTTACTGATTTTCATTGCCTTCCACTTGGGCAGTAAATTGCACCCCTGGAGAGAGGGGGTAAAACACTACTTTTCTAATTAAGGAAAATGTTATCCACAGGCATCAAGACATAGCAATACCTCCTTGTCAAACAGTAACGGTGATTTAGGGCACACAGAATGTCACGTGCCCGTTTGGGTTTGACTACTAAAGCTATTCCTAGAGAGACAAAAAAAACCCCCAATCTTAGGATTTTTAGCAGACACAAGTATCCAAATGTCAGAGTTGTATTTCAGCCCGAAATGGCTCCGCACGCTTTGGATCTCGTTACCAACGTTTTGGGTCTGCAAAGCGCTGATTGTGCAGAAGCTGGCTCCGTGCAACGCTGAAGGCTCCAGAAAGCACCTGGGCAAAGGGATTAGAGAAATGGGGCTACGGTCCTCCCAGGGGGCTCTCGGCACCGTCCCCGCTCCGCTCCCACAGCCTGCTTCGTCAAAGCCGGGTCCCAAAGTCACAGCACCACGTGAAGGGTTGCAGGAGAAGACTCATCTCCTGTCACAGCACTCCAAGGTCAAGCACCGTTGTGGGGCAGAGTGATTCCTGAAGCACCTCTTAACTCCGTCGCTAATTGCTGATGGGCAATCGCTCAGTATCTATTGTGACTTCCCCGAAGTTATAAAGTAAACACTGCACCTACAGGTGCGCTTTCAGGGTGATGCAAGGGGCATTTAACCACACGACTCCCATTAATGTTAATTATAGAGCGTGTATTAACAGCATTATACGATCCTTTTTCCTATTAGCACCGTCATAAATCTGATTGGTGGGGCTTAATTAGATCTCAGCGGCAGAACACAATAGGTTGATACACGAAAGGGCAAATTCGTGGAGACAGCAAACTATTATTATACTTTAATCTCAAAATCTCTCCTTCTCTTACTCAGAACACCAACAAGGCTTCTTGTAAGATTGATTTGTTGTCAGAAAATGATTTAAAGACCGACTGTAAAAATATTATATTTTCCTTGCTTCAGAGAATGTGGCATTGATGTTAGAGCTCCACAGAGACTTGATGTACTTTCAGATAGGGAACTCTAAAATCCAAGTGCAAAATAAATAAGATGGCATCCTGCTGTTATTGTGGTAACCTTTACAGATCATTTCGGAACGGTGACTGTTGGGTAGTTCAGTAATGCACCATGGGGGAAGCTGGAGCTTAGTGCAATTCTACCCCAGTCAGCTGAGGCTCAACTGTATTTGCTTTTTGGGGGCCCAGTTATAGCGTGTAACAGAAGAAATGGTGTCCAAAGTGAAGGGCATTAGGACATATCAGAAACACAGAAATAACAGATAAGAAGATCTAAGACGATATTAAAGGCCAAGCCAGAGTGTATTGATAGAAAGTTGATTGACTGCTTCAGGCATCTAGACTGAGCAGAAGATATCAGGGCACCACCAGTTACAGCCCTGCTGAGACCTTCTTGAGTGAGGACTTGTCCCAGCTTCAGTGGCTGAGAAACTCTGGGTGATCCTGATGACCCATTAAGTAGTTCCTTGAGTCACTTGTAATGACGTGGGTTTGGGGTTTCTGTGATTTTCCACAAATCAGCATTTGTGATGCGCAAGCTTCATATCAACACAAGAGTGAAGCATAGGTATATTTTGGTCTTAAGAAACCCTACAACCAGAAGCAAAATGTACCAGTACCAACTGAGAGCCTGAAACATGCCAATTCCATGCTATTAAAGACTTGCCCTCAGCAAATAATAAAAAGATCTCAAAGTGGAAAGTAAAAGGTAAACGAACCCCACATAGAAAACCCCAAACCCTTCCATCATCCCAATTCCAGTGTTTCAGAGTAGTTAAAGCTTCCAAGAAAAAGTGAAATAGTAGTCCTGGTAGCTCAGGGCTCAGTAGCCTTTCTGAAGTAGTGTGCCAGACTGGTTTCTTTCCCAAAGTAGAGTTCCAATACACCATAGGAAATCAGCAGAAGCTGGAAACTGCTGCCTCCTCCCAGCTGTCAAAGGTGGCCTCGTGCTGACCCTGTGGTATGCCATTTTTTGGCAAGCCCCGTGTTGCTCGCTCACCACCTGCAATAGGCTACGAGCTGTAATAGCTTACTTCAAGTAAAAAAACGTCCTTAGGTAGAGCTTTGCTGAGCATCTGGTGTAAATTCAGCTGTGATTGGGTTTGGGAGTTGACGTCAAATCTGGTGCAAACATTTGGGTGCTGGGATGTAAACAGCATGATGACTGGGGATGGACCCTACCAAAGGCAGCAGGAGGGGAATCGCCCCCAATAAACTCCAAGACCTGCCTTAAGGCAGCAGCAACCAGCCACGCAGATCCACGGAGGAGCTGCACAACCCACTGCAATCCCCCATCGCATCAGCCATCCCTTTTTAGCTCACCCTGCCATGGCTGTTTCCGACAAGCAGTGATACCTCTTATCCCTTAATGTTCTCAGCCAGAGTCAACAATAGCTATTTCCAGCAGCCCTTTGCCCTGAAAACAACATTCTGAAGAAAAGGACCTGTGTCCTGTGCTCTTTCAGCTGAGAATTGCTGCCTGAATATCTCCAGAGCCCCTTTCTATTTTTTTTTTTCTTTTTTTCATACCTCCTTTCAGAGGTCTTTCTTTTCCTGGAAAATCTATGTGAAATTCCCAAGCCGCCTAGGGCTCACAAGATCTAATAAAAATAAGATTTATTAAGAGCAGAGGGAGGAAATCAGATTAAAACTGAAGAAACAGCTTGCATAACTGATCTCCTCTACTCAGCAACTGCTCAGGAAGTGCTCGGTACACAGGCATTAACTGTTTTGTGGCAGCGCTTTGCAGCCCGACACGGCAGGCAGCGCCCGCAGAGTGTGTCTTCTCCGCAGATATGGCCATTAGTTGCACAAAGCCCACCAGTGCTCACGCTCGCAGCTTCTCAGCGCCAGATGCAAAGTCCTGTTTTGCTAACCCGCTATTAGCTCCTTTTGCCTGCTGCTGGGGAGGGACAGACCCCCCCCCGGGCAGCGCGGAGGGACCCCAGGCAATGCTTTGCCCAGAAGAGCTCAAGGCACCAAGGCTCTCCAAGCTCCACAGCCCAGTGTCCCCCACCACAGCCAGTATCTCTGCGTCTGCCCACCACCATCTCTCAGCACGTGCACTCTGAGACCTACAGGATGGCTCTTGCTGCCTCTCCTCCCTCTGCCCCATCACTCTTTTCCCGAAGGCCACGATTTGCCATCCCTACCAGCCCACCACCCTGCCCACCTCCCCGCTTTGCTTAGGTTCAAACCCCACCCCGCAGCACTGCTGTCGGCGGGGCTCCCGACTCGTTTTTCTCCCTCGGCGGCGTTTTCGCCCAGGTAGGCAGCGCTCAGCCCCGGCAGCACTCGCGTTGAGAGACGTGACAGGCAAGGCAGCACCCATCTGCTCAGTCCCCGTCTCCCAGCCCTCTGCGGGGGCTGGCTGCCTGTGATGAAGCCCCCGGCGCCAAGCTCCGGGAAACAGCTTCAGCTTCCTCCTCATTTCAAATGATGCCCAAACAGTCCTAATTCAGTCGCTGTGGGCTCCAGCTCCTGGAAGCAATTCTCACCCTTTACCGTCCTCATTTGCCTCTGTTCCTTGAATGTAGATTTGGGACTGAGTAGCTCCACCAGCCCCCATTAACCTTCACCCACGATCTCCCTGCTTATCCCCTGCTGAGTCCGAGCACAGCACCGCTCTTTCACTTCTGCTTCCACTGATGTAGCTTCTCCACTTCACTTATGGTTTCTTCCATAGAAAACCTCTCACAAATCTTTATAGCTATAGGTATTTTTTCCACTCTTTCTCCAAAATGAAATGAAGAGGGAGCAAATGGGTTTTGTGCCCTGTCTCTCAGTGTGGACCCTATTCCCTACTGCTTCTTGGACGCAGTTTTTCTCCTTGTTTGTTGCCACCCCAGCCAGGCGTGCAGGGATGTTGTGGGCTTGGAGGGGTGGGAATGGAGATGGCCACCACAAGCAGGGCACGGTTTTGATTAATGAGCCACAACATGACAGTGGCTGTGAACCCTGTCTCTACACGCACTGGAGCCTGCGTGACCTGCTCCTCCTCCTTCCACCGCAGTGGTGGAAGACCATGGCTGTCCTAAGGCACCTTTGCCAGCGCTCTAAGCCTTCCCACCAGTGTCGGTCCTGCAGGCACCTTGACTGCCCCAAGCCAGGGAAGGACAATTTGCACTGTCTGAATTACTGCCCAACCCAGCGCGTGAGAAAGCAGCACAGCCATGCCCAGGTATTTACAAATTACGCTTTACAATTATATGTCATTTGCAGATTCTAGACTTTCAGATAATTCAGCTGAACTTCAGAGAACCGGTTGTGTTTCTGCCCATCTCTACGCTTTATCTTGAAACAGAAGCCCCGAACCACCTCTTACTGAAATCAATCAATAAATGCTTTCATTGGCTTAAATGGAAGTTGAATCAGATCCACCGCTAACGCTCACACATCCCTAATTAACTGTCCGCTGCATCCTTGAGGGGAGGGGAGGGGAGGGGAGATAGCTCCTCAACCCTCTCAGTGAAAACTGTGACTGAAGCCCCACCGGCAGCCTCGTGTGTGCTCACACTTGGGTTTGTGCAAGACATGTCCTCTCCGGTGGCAGCCGTAGCTCCAGTGCCTGTAACATCAGCACAGCTTGCTCAGCGCCTCCTGTTCGTTGTCTCACAGCCTTAACAGCTTTCCAGCAAATTTCCCGTTCCGTGTTACTTCCTCCTGCCCTGTGCTATTTCAAGCCTTTATGTAAGAAGCATCGCAAGCCCCTTAACGTTAGGGTGTTTGGACAGTTGTTCTGCAGCGGAATTTCTTGGATTCAGCAAAAAACGCCTTCTGCTGTCATAGCAGCACCAAACACGTAAGTGCAAATGACTGGCTTGCAAGGGTAACAACGCTCCTGAGCTTTGCAATTATGCACAGTGATAATTGATCTAGGGATTTCATAAATTATCCTTTTTATAGCTCTGAGCAGTTCTGAGAACACCCAAAGTCAGATTAGGGAGAGCCTTAATGCCCACTTTCCATGCTGAAAGGACGTTATTTTATTTTGTGACCCAGAGGGTGTGGGAGCAGCCTTGCTCTTTCGGAGAGCCTGGCTGCCTACTGGCCGCGCTGCCTGACTGGTGGGATTTCTAGCTGCTCCTCTGCCTACCTCATCCTCACCTCAAAAAAGCTTGAGTGCACTGACAGCAGAGCCTGGTATGAATAATCACAGAATCATAGAATGGTTTAGGTTGGAAAGATCATCGAGTTCCAACCCCCCTGCCATGGACAGGGACACCTCCCACCAGCCCAGGTTGCCCAAAGCCCCGTCCAACCTGGCCTTGAACACCTCCAGGGATGGGGCAGCCACAGCTTCTCGGGGCAACCTGCGCCAGGGGCTCACCACCCTCACAGGGAAAAATTTCTTCCTAATATCTCATCTAAATCTCCCCTCTTCCAGTCTAAAGCCATTCCCCCTCATCCTATCACTCCATGCCCTTGTAAAAAGTCCCTCCCCAGCTCTCCTGGAGCCCCTTTAGGCACTGGAAGGCCTCTTTAAGGTCTCCCCGGAGCCTTCTCTTCTCCAGGCTGAACACCGCCAACTTTCTCAGCCTGTCCTCCCAGTAGAGGGGCTCCAGAGCCCTCTGATTATCTTTGTGGCCCTCCTCTAGACTCACTCCACCAGGTCCATAAATAATGTAGCCCTTGGCAACTTCTCAACAGCGTGAGACTGAACAGTTCACGGAAGGAGAGGTCGGTGGCACTGGTGAGACAGGGTGTGCTGCGGGCAAGGGTTGGTCAGGCATTATCCCCACCGCTTTGCCCATGCCCTTACTGCCTTGACCTGCAGTAGATGGCAGGTGGCCAAGCTAGTCCTCCCGCCTGGGGCTGCCGTCTTCTCACATCACACCACTTAAGCAAAATTTGGTCTTGTTATTACTTGGATTGATCCCTAAGGAAAACCCGTAGCGCTGCAAGAAGTGGTCCCGGTGACTCAGACACTGGCACTTCTCCTTCTGAGTCAGTGCTGAGCCCGTGCCCAAGCACGGTGCAGGGGCGCGGCGCGGTGGAAGGCTTTGCCTTTCAGGTGTGGAACACAATTGAGGTCGTAACCACTCATCATCTTATTCCCCTTATGCCTTCCTGTCCTCACTGGCTAGTTGCTGCCCAGTTGAGCTCTGGATCCCCGGGGAGGAGCACTTCATCATGATAATGTCCTTACACCTACCTCCCTGGTGAGCACTGCCCTCCCTGGCTGGGAGATGGGAGGGCTGTCTGGTTTCCCTCCTTCTCCTGGGTGTTAAGCTAGATGAGTCCCTCGTGGGAGAAGAGTGAGAAACTCCAGTGTTCCTGCTCACTGCGAAGGGAGGAATGTTTTATATTTTGCTAATTTGTGCCTGAGGAAAAAAAGTCACGTAAGAGAAACACACCAGAGTTGGCAACAGGAGGTGCAGGAGAGACCCCTCAACCTCTTAGCAGTAATCCACGTCCTTCCGGAGCGTCTTGCAGCCTGGGATGCTGGATGGCCAAAATAAATGAAGGCTTTGCTTGTGTTTCCAGTCGATCTTTACGTCACAAAATACACCCAAGACACAGCAAGTCTCTTTTTTAGAGAAGTACCATGTGTGTCCTGTTGACTGCAAACTCCACAAGCTGTTTGGGATCTGCAGGCTGCAGATCCAAGGCCTTAAGCAAGCTGATACCAGGAGAGGGCTATCATGGTCAGGACAATTCGTCTGCCTGCAGGCTGCTCCCACCAGGTCCTCAGGAAGGGAAGAGCCCGTGGTCGGGATGACACATGGGGGAAGGCTGCAGGGGTGCAGGTTGAGCAGCACAGCTCCAGGGAGGAGAGCAATGCTGGACACCTTCACCATTGGCTTTGAGCCTCCCTGGAAGAACGTCTCATGGAGACGTTGGCAGACTGGACAGAAGCCCCTCAACAGGGGAGGGGGCTTATGGCATTCAAAGGCTGCCTGTTTGGGTTCCTGGCTGCTGCAGTGGGTCCTCGTCCCTCCGAAATGGGTGTTGCTGTGCTATTGATTTCAACTGGAGCAATGTTTAGCCCACGGTGTACATCATCCTGAAAGACACACCAGGTCCAGAGCAACCTCCTCAACTTAAAAGAAACAAAGCAGACTGAAGATGTCTTAATTATACACAAGCCGAATACACATTCTCCTTATTCATGGACGTTTAGGGCAGTCAGAGTTATTACGAATCATGCGGCCAAGCAGTCATTTTTGGAAGCTCTCACATCCCGGACCAACTAACCGTGTTCATATTACCCTCAGCAGTTGACAACCATAGCAAAGAACTTGCAGGAAG
This sequence comes from Anarhynchus alexandrinus, assembly GCA_008711295.1. Lineage (NCBI taxonomy): Eukaryota > Metazoa > Chordata > Aves > Charadriiformes > Charadriidae > Anarhynchus > Anarhynchus alexandrinus. The sequence continues at coordinate 282,317 of VUYV01000152.1, forward strand.
GATAACATTTATGAACATATCAAAATGATTCATAATGGGCTATTAAAAATAGCAAGAGATGAAAGAGGCAGCCTACAGATAAGCCATTTTGAGATCCTCAGTAATTCAGAACGCTGTTTTTAAAAGTCAAGTTTTAGCTATCGCAGATCTGTCCCTGCTGCTCTGCAGATAACAAGGTAGGCTGTTCTGATCAGGGTGAGAGCTCTCTTCCACCTAGGGCTCTTTATTTCATTCTGGCAGCTATCACATAGATATTGAAAAAAGCTCCATGTAACTCACACCCACCTTCCGTCTCCTGCATGCTGCCAAAGCGACAAGCCTGAGCGCACATCAAATTCAGCCTTATTTTTCCGTGGGCTGGCTCCGCTCAGCGCTGCCATATTCTAAGGGTTAATTTTGGCAAACAAGGGTAGTTGGTCAAGTAAAACGTGTGCACCCCCCACCCACCCCCTCCCAGGGCAGTTTTCGTAGTCTGTCAGGCACTTGTTAACACACTAACCCATTCATTTTTTTGGATGAATTTGTGGCATGTTGGACAGGAGCCAGAGGCTGCGCTGGGAACAATATTTATTTATATCTACGCACAATAATTCATGTCTGCCCAAATCATGGACTTTCCCTAATCCGCAGTATTTCAAAACATTTGCAGTTCTCTCAGCCGATTAGCGTTGGCTTTGCTTGGCCCGACGCAGTGGAAAGAAACGTAAGACAGTGAACGCAGCTGAATGCTTTGATTCACTGATAGAGGCTGACATTTCTGCCCTGGCTGTTCTATCAGTCCATAATTTATAAAGATTCTTCTGAGGTGTAAAGAGCTGTGTTTCGTGCCGTGACAAGCAATATTGGATGTCCGGTCCGTGTTCCGTGAAAGGGGTCTTGCCCCATACCCATCTGAACAAGGGGTTGACACTTTTCCGTGCCACTGAAACAAAGTAAGAGCCTGCAAAAGTTGCTTCTTGAGAGCTATTTTCTCAAAGTGACTCACTCTCCACAATCTGGAAGGAGGGAGCTGAGGCAGCCTACATCACCAGCTTGGTGGATCACAAAGCTTTCGTAGCGCTGGTCTCCAGCCGCCGTGCTAAGCTACGTGAAACATAAACCACGGTGTTTGGGTTGAGGAGAACTGCACGGCAGTAGAGGAAGCTACTGAAGATGGCTCAAAAATATCCTCCGTACCTTCTAAGAGGAAAAAAGAAGAAAGAAAAAGAGGGGGGGCAGGGAAGAGAAAAGATTCAGAGGTTTCTTGGATAGGTTTGCAAAGTATTTGGAGAAATAATGCAGCTTGGATGCAAATAGGCTTAGTGTCCGTTAAAGGTAGGATGAGACCAACCTGCTGAAACCAGAGCTGGATTTGGGTATGACTGCAATACGATGACGTACCTGGGTGGTGTGGAGAGATTGGTGATCGTGTCATAAGAAAAACAACCTCTGAAATAGCACATGCCTCTCAGAGCTCTCAGAAGATCGGTGTCATCAACCCTGTCGTACAGAGAGGGAAACGAAGCCCAGATTCACCCAAAATACAATGAAAAACCCCTCTGTGCTCTGTCCATTAGCCCCTTTCCCCATACGTACGACTACCCTGGTTTTAAGAACTAATAATCATGGGGTTACCCCATCTGGACCTCTGAGAGAGACAGGGAGGGGACGGCCACGCTTCACAGAGTGCCATCACCCACCCAAGAGCTGGAGCAACAAAGAGGAGGGTTTTTATAAAGGAAAAACTATTTTCCACTTGTCTGTAGCAAATATGGAGACTGGGTAAAATCAGCCTGGCCAGTATCAGTTATTAACCAGTCCTACATGGGTTTCTCAAAGCACTGTTTGTTTTCAAAACAGGCCGACATGACTTATTTATATGTGGTGGCAGCCCAGGTCTCTTTGGTCACATATTCACCTTCAGGAGACCTTTGTAATTTTCCGTGCAGTCCGAGCAGTTTGTCTTTGATATTTTCAAACCAATTCTTCCTTAGTTCTGCAAAAATGAGCGAAGTTTAAGCCTGATTTCGTTACATGGGGAGACTTGAAGGAGTTGCATCATTAACAGCAACTTTATCTGACCTGAATTTGGCTACTGCATAGTTTAAATCCCTTAGGGGACCTTCATTACTATGGCATTAAGGAAGCTTTCTGAGTTTCTGAAATCCTCGTAAATGTTCTTTTCAGAACTACACTATAAATTCAGCTTTTTATCATAAAATTTCCCTTTCTAAATAAAAAAAAAACCCTCTCAACTTATTTCACTGTATTTCATGACAGTGTTTTAAAATACAATTTAATACTTATGAAATACACTGCAAATCCAAGTTTGGTGTCTATGGGCTGTATCCGGGAGGGAATGTTCTGATTTTGGCCAGGGCTTTTTTTTCTTATTCTTACTACATATTACTTGAGTTAAGCTCTCTATGTGTGCTAGCCAAGATGAAGTTCGTGTGGCGCTAGGTGCTGTATAAATACAGCATAAGATGCTGCCCAGGCCATAGATAAGTAAAATCAAGCAGACAAACCTCCTGAAACCTCCACAAGGTTAATCATCATCATGTTGGGCTCCATCAAGAGGCAGTAATAAATAATAATTTATCTCATTAAGACATTCGTGTCAACTGTGTGTGGTAGTGTAGGGACAGATGCAGAGGACAAGGGCCAGCATAAGACGTGCTTCACGCGCCAACATGCCCATGAGCCCTGGAGAGATGGGGTTTGTTGAGACAAGGAGTTGTTAATTAGCCAGGCCAGCTCAGGAGATGACATTAGCCTGAAATAGCTGCATCTCCAAGAAAGGGAAACGATCCCTGTTCCAATTAAAGACAGGGCAGCCCATCGCCTCCGTAATGAGGGAATAGTTGCTGTTTCAGGGGGAAGGAGGAGACCCGGGTGGGCCTCTGAAGGACTTCAAGGAGAAACAAAGTGTAAGAGCAAAGGCACCCCACCACGAAGGAGGGTGCCGGAGGGAAACCCTCTGCGGGGAACATCTCTGCTGAGGGGTGCAAACACAGCGGCCCCATCCCGCACGAGTGTGGGCACAAAGGGCGCTCAGAAAGGGACATCAGGAGAGGACAACAAATCAGCTGGGCAGGGAGGAGAAACCCTTCCGACTTGCACTATATGGAGTTTGAACACAGCTTTCTTTTCATTTCTTCACCTGCGTCCTTGGCACGCATTTGTAATTGTTTCTCTGGTCCAGATAGGATGAATAAAGGCTGTCAGCCAGGCACACGGAGTTCTGTACGGTGTTCAGTGTGTGTAACAGTGACCGCTTGCTTACCTATGCAATATCCTCCATGTGATATCTAAAGAACAAACTTTTCAGTTTATCAAGAAGTTTTGGTTGGGACGTGGTTGAGACGTCACAGAAGGTACCTAACTTTGAATGGGATGCGAAACGAAACAGAGACTTACGTGTTCTTTTGCAATTGCTGACTTAGACATAAGATAGCAAAAAATATAACTTCTGGACCAAAGTTGAGCCAAGAGTGTATTCCAAACTAACCTTGGGTATTTATAATGCTAAAATACACCCCCCTTTGTGAATAATGAGCATGCTAATCGGGTAACCTCCCTAAATGTTTTAAACACGAGCTTAGATGTATGCGTAGAATGAATCATGATTTACCAATCAGCTGTATTTTATCATTATAAATATTGGGCAGTTGGGAACATGTGCGTGCTGGCTGTTGTCAAATGCCCGGCACCCGATTCCGCAGAATTGAAATAAAAACAAATATCTCGACTCAGTGCGTTGATTGGCTGTCACACACCGGGTGAAGAACCCTCATTTAGGGATAACAAAAGGACACCTCTATGCTTTTCTACTCTGCAGTGTCCACAGATATAAGCTCGTTCATTGTTTTGTGCCACTGCTCTGGGCGCCCGTCCCCGCCAAGGCCGGGCTCTGCGGCCAGCGGTCCGTCCTCCCTTCTCCTGCCAGGCACTGCCCTGGAGGTGGCGTGACACGCGGGTGTCCGTGTGGCACATGCACAACCCCTCCATCAGCACAGGGGTCTGCTCGCGGCTCCAGGAGGTTTCTCCAGTAGCTCAGAGGCTTTTCTCTATCAAAGAGATGACCCGAGCCACCTGCCAACAGTAGAGCTGAGCCATGGTGGTCCTGGTGGCACCGCCGCTCTCTGAGCTGGGGCTGAGCACGGGAGGGAGGATCGTGAGGTGCCACAACTCGCTGAGCTACCGCAAGGGGAACTCCTAATTAATCGTCCGTACAGTACGTCTTTCCCTTATTTTTCTTGTTAATGACTGATTTTTAAAAAGGGAGTTCAGCAGCTCAGCCGTTTCGAAGTCACCATTAATTTAATCTTCCTCCTTATTTATTGATGGAGCTACTTTCTCTCTTGCCTTTTGTGTCCCCGTGATATATTTCTAAAAGCCTTCCCGATGCCTCCGGGAGCAGTCACTCATTCGGCTGCCCTTGCCGTCTCCCTGAAAGCCTCCCCTCCTCGGCACGACGTGCGCTCGCTTCTGCCTCCGCTCCTCCTTCCTGCCAGAAAACTTTGTACTGTTTCCGACTTTCCCACCATCTCCATTTTCTACCCTGTTTCCCACTCCTCGGTCATTGCATTTTCCTCTTTCCATGTAAAAAAAACCCTTAAGGATGGGAGCAGACCGGTACAAAGTGGTGTAGCCCCTTCCCCTTGCAGGGATTTGGGCGACCCAACAGCAGCTCTGCGTCCGTCCTACTCTCTCCCAAACCATCGCGCGCCCTTTCGTTTGAAAAGATTGTCCTTTCTAGCACACTATGTTCACCAGACTCCCCGAGCTGCCATGTCGGAAATCTAATACCTTCTCCTACGCCTGTATTACAGTATTGTAACGGTTGCAGTCATTTAGTATTAATTAGCATGACTGTAATTTAGTTCGGTCCTTATGGACCTGGTGGTGGCCCAGTTCTGGTGCGGATGGCGCAGGCACAGCGAGAGACGGTCCCTGTCCCAAAGCACTTACGCTCTACAGATGAGCCAGGAGGGAAATATCTTTTCCCCATTACACCGAGGGAAGCGAAGCAAGAAGAGCTTTGCGGGGGAGCTCAAAATCACCTCTAATGGCTGAGCTCCCACGCAGAGCCTAGTTCGGGGCGTTGCTTTTGTTAATCCCCCTTAAGTGAGTTGTCGTGGGTCACAGAGGGATTGCAGAGCCCTCCTGCCCACGCGCCGGTGCGGCTCCACCTCTGCCAGCCCCGGCTCTCGCGCCAGATCCAGCCCCGCGGTTCTGCTCCGTGAATCTCAGAAATGCCAGGAAGGTTTCAGTTTGCTTAAGTTTCAGATTTCTCTTTTGGACCCGCTCCCCAGTCCTGCTGAATTATTTTTGTTCCCTTCCTAATCAAATTGCTTTTCGGCGCGATGACCTTCAATTAGGCCAAGGTGTCCGGTGGCTTGCTCCGAAATCCCAGTAGCAAACTGATAGTTGCTGAATTCCTCTTTGCTGCGTGAAGATAAGCTGTAAGCCAGAGCCAGAGCATATTAATACCTGCTCCAGAAGGAACAGAAGGTTGTTTCTTAGCTGAGTAAAAATGGGTTCAAACATGTGGGTGTGCGACCAGATGGGCTGGGTGTGTTAGGAGCACACACTTGCTATAGAAACTTAAATATTTTCTTTAAGGAGCAGCAACCATTCATTTAAAAAAAAAAAAATAATGCCGTCAGGTTTTTGAATATAAACAGGAACAAAGAATGGTAAATAACAGATCAGTACCTCCCAGCTGGAGGGAAGCGCTCGCGGTCTGACACGGCGTGTCCCTGGGCGAATGCCGACAGCCCAGAGCCAGGACTGGGACACGGCACGTTGCTGGGTCACATTTGATTTTTTCCATGTCTTTGTGAAAGAGATTTCTTTATGGTGGTGTTTCTCTGGTGAGATAGATAAGGGGTCCAGGCTGAAAAACTTCCCTGCTGCACGGCAGAGAAGGACGGGTCCCTGCTCTCCCTTCTCTAGAGTAGGGTGGGATGAGGACAGCTTCCACTTCCATACAAATCGTTAGGAAAGGTTCCATTTCACCCCAACATGAGAGAAACATAAATTAAGAAGCCTCAGAAAGTGCCGGGCAAGACAACGGCTGCTCACTGGCACCTCCAGGCACTCATAGCCCTCGATGTGGCAAGGGGAACACGTGGTTCTCTGACCTCCTCGTGTACAAGGAGGATTCGTTTCCCCTTGGATGAATATGAGCAGCTAATAGGGATATAAAATGCCGGTGAATTTGGGCTGGGTCTGATCCCCAAAGGGTAAATTAGAAGACACTTTTGCTGAGGTCAGTAGAGCTTCAGTGGGGACAAGACACTAGCAAAAAGCCCATAATAGTCACAGAATCCCAGACTGATGAGGGCTGGAAGGGCCCTCTGGAGCTCCCCCAGTGCCACCCCCTGCCAGAGCAGGGGCACCTCCAGCAGTGGCACAGGACGGCGTCCAGGCGGGTTTGGAATGGCTCCAGAGGGGGAGACTCCCCCACCTCTCTGGGCAGCCTGTGCCAGTGCTCTGCCACCCGCACAGGAGAGAAGTCCCTCCTCAGGTTGAGATGGAACTTCCTATGGTCCAGTTTGTGCCCGTTCCCTCTTGTCCTGTCACTGGGCACCACTGGAAAAAGACTGTTCCCATCCCCCTGGCACCCTCCCTTGAAGGATTGATAAGCATTGATAAGATCCCCCTCAGTCTTCTCTTCTCCAGACTAAAAAGCCCCAAGTGCCTCAGCCTTTCCTCATCAGAGAGATGCTCCAGTACCCTCAGTCATTTGCCCAGAGATGAGATGTATGAAAGACTGCCCTGCAAACACGTCCTGTAGTGCCTTACGGTTGGTGCATCCATTTGTACCTGTGTAAGGAAGATAAAGTAAACCATCACCATCTCCGAGTGGTAACCGAACATGCTCTCTCTGCAGCAGTCAGCGTCACGAAGAAAATCCAGGCAATCGAGATGGAGCCCGGTATTTATGGTTTATTGCATGGTCGAGACTGGGCTGGAGCTATAAAACCAGGGGACTTCAGCGTTCATGGCGATGCGCCTTGGGAAGCGTGTGCTATTCGGCCCAGCTGAGCTCCTTTGATGTCCTTTCCTTGCTCAACTTGCAAATCAGGCTGTGGGTTTGGAAGCCTGACTTTAGATACTCATTTTAAAAAAGACTGGCCTGAATTTCTACCAGAAGCAGAGAAAAAAGAAATTGTCTGCCCTGGAAAATAGCCAGTCAGAAACAATTTCTCCTGAAATTCTCACTACGGGTGATGAAAATCCACAGCAAAGGGGGGGAAAAAAAGAAACAAGATGAATTAACGCTCTTTTAAAAAACTTTTTACAACTGATTTCTAATGAGGCATGGCCAATGTTGTTGACACGCAATTGGATCAGCTTCAACTCCTGGGACGACTGTTTGATGAATGGACAAATTCCAGGGCTGGAGACAAACGCTGCCTTCCTCTCCCACAACTCAGCACTTCTCCCGCAGACTACTTAAACCTCCACCAGGAATGACTCGACTCTATATTAGCAGTTTAATTAAAAGTTTCCATACGCGGGTCGCCTTTGCCCTCACCGGCCTCTGAATGGGGAAATTAAATGCGCAGCGACAGTGGAAGGCTTTGAGCTGGTTTTACGGGGAGAGCTGCTAACCCACTCCACCGGCGTTTACAACACCCTGACTGTGCCATGACTGGCCCGGAAGGCTGAGGCCAACGAAGATGCTGTGCCTACAGAAAGCAGCTCTCTATAAGCCCAACTGCAAATACCTATATTTATTTTTATCCCAAGAGGTTGCATGAAAACGTAGAAACAAGAGTGGCATTACTGGCAGGAGCTGCTCTTTTTATTAAAGTCATCCGTGGTTGGAGATCAGATGCCACACGTGCTTTTTGGGGGAAAAGACTGAAGGTTTGACCCACGCACATGCAAGGGGACCTCGTTTCTTTCTAGCACCGGAGCCTGGCGCTCCATGCGCGCTTACGGTTATGAGCGAGCACAGCTCTTAGCGCTCCAAACCCAGCTCTCGGCTGGAGTGAACCAAAGCTCGCTCTTCTGAGCCAATCCACCAAAAACGTGGCTGTGCAATGCTCTGTTCGGCTCTCTCTAGGAAAAAAAAAAAAGAAAAAAAAAAGGCTCATTTTAGGCACTGTAACAAAAGCAAATGAAATGCAAATCTAGCTTCAAAGGAGTGTGGGAAACAGGGAGAGAGATGGTTTACCGACATCTCAAGGGTTTAGGCTGCTCACAAGGGATGTGGGCAGCCCCAGCTCAGGTCTCCCGTGTGCCAGAGGGATCTGCACTGCCTAACTGCCCTCCTAGGGCAGTCCCTACTAAGCGGGCTGCGGGGTTGGTCACATCCTTTTGGCCCTTGTCCCGGCGACTCGATAAATACTTTGCAGTAAGTGGAACTGGTCCCACTGATGGGACTGCTGGAGCTTGCCCGAGCATGCCTTCATGGTCGTCTTCTTGGAGCCCTGTTACGGGAGAAGAGGGTTCGAGCCGTAATCAGGCAGTCGTGGGAACTGAACTTGATCTCCCACGTTCCCGACCTGCTGCAGGGAAATGGGAGATTCCCGACCTTCCCGTAGCTTTTAGGGCACATGATATTCCTTTTCTAAGCAGAAGCGTTTGAGTTCTGGGAATGCAGTTGAAGGCACACAGCTTTGGTAGGGGTTTTTTTCAGAATTACCAGCGAACTAAAATAAGATCAGTTATTCCCTGATGTCCACCCAGCCCAGTATTTCCCACCGGCGTGGGCAGAGGGGGAGAGGAGGGTGGCGATTCGGGGTGAGGACAGGCAGCAGAGCTGCATCACCTGGGGTCAGAGCGAGGAGCTGAGCCCCCGGTGGCTGCGCAGGGATGCTCAGCACTGCGGGGACAACTCAACCTGCCTCCTCCAGCGAGTGGTAGAGCCATCTCCTGGGCGAGGGGTCACGCATACCCCTCCTCTCCATACCCCCCCTGCTTGGGAAACGCCTTCCCCTTCCTTTCCCTTCCCTGCCCCAGAGCACGGGGATTCCCACTTCTGCGGCTGAGACCTGTACCGGGACCCCGTCACAGGCAGCCACGAGGAAAAACCTTGAATTAAAAAGCCGTTGGCACTCCGCAGCCAGCTCGGCGAGCTCAGGCCAGCCCCGTTCTCGCAGGCGCTCTCTCAGCTCTCCTGCCGCAGCCCGGGGACGACGGGTGACCCGCAGAGGGAGAGGCGGCCATGCCGGAGCCGGTGGTGCCTGCAGCGAGGAGGGCTCCTCCGCTGCTCTCAGCAGTTTCACTGCTCCAGGCCCGTCTTTGCATGTTGGGACTTTTTAGAGCCATAATTTTCGACGCGAGCAGCTAAAATGTTTGTATTCTGTTCAAAACAGAATCGCCGACGTTCCCCAGGGGCAGGGATCCACCTGAGTGGGAGCTCACGCTGTAGCAGAAACAGTAGGAATACGGTACCATCAAAGGCACGAAGCGGCAGCCCCGACTCCAGGGCACGCCAGGGAGATGCTGGAAGGAAACCGGGGGTTCGCCTCGCCTCGCCTGCCCACTTTGAACACTGGGGACAAACAGACAGAGCGTTCAGAGTTTTAAATAACAGTGGCTTTGTCCCCATCCCAAACCAAGGGAAGCCAAGACAAAGCCAGATCCTCAGACAAGACCCCCAGGCTCTCCCAGGTACCACTTTGGGTGCTGGCTCAGGCTGGGAGACCACCAAGTGCCGCCTGGTGGTGGCCAGTCTCTCCTCAAAGCTGTCCGTGCCCGCGGTGGCCGTGTCCTGGTACGAGGTGACACCTTGGCAGAGACGGGGCTCGCTGGTGCCGCGCGTAGAGGAAAATCAGGCTGCTTCTTACAGCCCGTAAGCGGAGATTTAAGATTCTCATAGGCAGCCCGTTTTGAAACTCTTGGCTATAGTCTATAGTGCTATCAACCATGCACCTTTTATGAGCGTTTGATTCAAAAAGTCATCTGGGTGGAAAAAAAATTATATCTATATAAACATGATATAAGGAGCGAGCACGTTACAGATGGGAGCTGGGTCAAAATAAAACCTACTGCAGCGCTTAAAGACTATTCTAAGTAGATTCACACAAAGCTTTGCTATTTCATAAAACGTTAAAGGATTTAAATGACTTTAAATACATCTGTAGAAATACAGGCCATATTTTATTAAAGGTGTCAGGTCTGTCTAATCTCTCCTGTGTAAGATGTTCATTTTGCAGTAGCAAAGGCACAGAGATCATTAAGTCCATCTCCAGCGCTAGCAAAGACAGCCTTTGCCGGCTACCAAACTCTCTGCTCATTAATATTTTAACATTTGAGGTAACGCTGAGAAACTGTCCTTTGTCACAGACACCGGAGAGATTAGTGGTAAATCTTTTCAAAGAGAACTACCGCATCCTTCGTATCCAAGGATTAGAATTTAAAATTGAACTAGTTCCAGCGCGAACGGCAGAGCAAAAAATAGCCGTGCAGCGGGACACGGCCACCAAACGTCTTCTCAGTGCCGTGAGACTGGGGAAGAGGGGGGGGTTGCAAGCCCATAAACGTAGATTTGGGGTTTCTTGCGACTCTGAAGCCTCCCGGTGCCAGACAGGATGCTGGGCTAGACAGATCCTGGTCTGACCCAACATAGTAACGCTTGCGCTTTTGGAAAACAGCGAGGTTAAAGCCCTGACGACAGTCAGGCTGCGGAGGAGCCCTAAGGACAGGTCGGGAACAGTCGCCTTCTGTTAGGGATAAATCTGACCTGGTGCCCGCAAAAAATAAACAGCAAAACCTTCAGTTTTAAAGGCAGATGCAGAAGCAGAAGGGAGTTGTCGTGTAGAGTGAAAGTGTCAAAACGTGGAGGGTAATTCAGAGGTAAAATGATAAAATCAGCAGAGCAGGTCCCGGGAGCTGCGGAGGAACGGTCCCTCTCTGCATCAGTGGGATGCGATGGGGCATCAGCAATGGCACGAAGGCCCACGATGGGAGAGGGAGGGAAGGCAGACGAGGTCCCACAAGGCTTGGGAGATATTTGCGCCCAACCATCCCCATGCCTGGCTTGCAGGGACCGGCAATGATGTACCACCATGGAGCTGCGGCTGCAGGAGCATCGGGGCACTGCTCGGTGCTGCTGTCACTCGCCTGTGGGCACCAGCTCCTCCGAACGGTGGGGCTGGGGCCTGTTTGCCCCTTAATTAACCCTCCATTTTATACTCTGAGGCAGTTTAAGGCATTTTGTGGGGAAGGCACTGGAGGAATTAACTACTTGATTAAGGCAACAGCAGACTTCAAAGCAAGCAGCTCAGAGGGAAAACTAAAAACCAACTGAAAAGTTCCACGAGGTACCAAACCAGCAGCCTGCTGCCAGGGTAACACAACGCTGGGACTCCTCTCTGGCACCGCTGCACAAGCAGGAAGGATGATTTGGGGTTGAGGAAATAAGAAATGGAGGAGAGGGAGAGGGAGAGGGAGAGGGAGAGGGAGAGGAGAGAAGAGGAGAGGAGAGGAGAGGAGAGGAGAGGAGAGGAGAGGAGAGGAGAGGAGATTTTGAGTTGGAAGGGACGTACAACAATCATCTAGTCCCACTACTTGACCAATTCAAGGCTGACCAAAAGTTAAAGCATATTATTAAGGGCATTGCCCAAATGCATCTTAAACACTGACAGGCGTGGGGCATCGACCACCGCTCTAGGAAGCCTATTACAGTGTTTGACCACCCACCCAGTAAAGAAATGTTTCCTGGTGCTATAAATGATTCTGGTCCTATTTCTGTCCACATGCTTGTGGCCATGGGTACCTCATGACTGATGTGAGGCTAATCACTTCCCAGTACCCCAAATTTCCATATCTCCAACACAGGGATATGAATTCTTCTCCCAAAGTCATGCTTCACACACGTGTAAGGTCTCTGCACAGAAGGTGATTCCTAAGAAAACAGCATCGCTCGTGTTGAAGTTGCCTCAATAGCCCTACGTGGCACCCTTGGGCAAGATGCTGTACCAATGCATAAAGAGTCCACCCCTGCTTGCGTTAAATGGACGAGTTGGACCAACCAAAATAATGCAAATATTTTACATTTGAGGTGTAGAGAGGAAGGGCTGGCAAGCGGAGGGGCTGCCAATGGGCATCTGCGAAAGCCAAGCTCAGCTTCCCTTCTGCGACCCAGGAGCGCGTCCATGTGTTCGTGTGCTCACAGATTTATGGGAAGGATTAAATGACTTGCCCAGGGTCCTGCAGGACCGTGGGTGCCAGAGCCAGCGCGCAAACGCAGGTAGGCATCCCGATTACAATGTCAGTGGTTTTACCAGAAGGCTCTGCATCATCTCTAACATATCACCGTTATTGCACTGATGATGAGTGGGTCAAAGGAAGTGGCAGGGTGTAGAGATGTCGAAATGGGACAGAAAGAGGTAACCCCATGATCAGTGGCAAACCTGGGGGAACGCCAAAAAATCACAGAGGGTAGCAGAGACTGCTACATCAGCACGATGCAGGATCCTCTTGAGAGACGCCAAAGCCATGGGAGGACAGTTAGCAGTAAGACAACAGATGTTCTACCACAAGGACAACGGAGGGGATAAAAAAACCCAATTACATGCAAAGATGGCACTCCAGTGCTTACATGTGTGGCTTTAAAAATAAAAAAATAAACCCGATCTGAAATGTTTTTGGCATGCAATCCTGTAATGAATTTCCTCCCTGCGCACGTTTTATGACCTAGTTCATTTGCTGTTTGTGAGCTGCAGCTAACGGGCACGCTGTTGCGGTGGGGCGAGGCAAGGTGTGCTACTGCACACGCACAGGAAGAGGAGAGGGCAAAAAAAACCCAACCCCAAAGCAGACTGAAAAGCATTTGAATGAAGCAAAATATGTAAATGGGAAACACAAGCGAGGAAGCTCACAGCCTGCAAATGAATAAGCTCTAGGAGGTACACGGCAAAAAGGTGTGGAAACACAACCTCCCAACCACACTGAGCATTTTGGCAGCGTGGCTGAGGTCCTGCGCTGGCTCTGCACGAGCGAACGGCCCGTGGAGGGAGATGGATGCCATTCGGCAGGGCATAGGATCGCTGCTGCGGGACTTAGAGGAGAGAGTTATATGGCCTTATTTTCCTCGCCCAGCGGGTCAGCCTGTCGGATGAATCATTTTATACTGCCCTGAAGTGAATGGCGTTGGCATTTGGCCACCAATTCAGCAGCAGCCTTGAACTCTGCTTTCGCTTCCACTTCAGGTGAAGCAGATTTATTCTCAACGTGCCACAGATTTGCAATTCAGTATTTATTTGTAGGCTGGCTGGTTCCTTGGGCAGCGACGCTGGGAGCGCCAGAGGTTTGTTTTGGATCCCACGTTGATTGCAAAGGAAGGGTTGGTTGCGTCAGATTCCTTCTGGTCACATTTGCTATGTGGTATACACAAGAAGTGTCTGTTAGGAGTCAATGAAAATACCACTGAGGTTGCATTAACATAGCTAATAGTTGTGTTAATAAATGCCATATAATAAAATAAGAAGGAATATTTTCAGCCAGGTCCAAAGCTATGTGAAAAATGCATTTGATTAATGAAATCCATTTCTTACTGAATGGGACTTTTATAATCAACTGACAATCCATCTGTGTCCTATTCTTGCTGGGCAGGTGTTTGCAGCTCAGCTTTTTAGGATGTATTTCACGAGATCTGCTATCTGGTTGGCCTTTTTCATAGATTACAGAATCACTGAATGAATCACAGAATGGTCAGGGTTGGAAGGGACCTCTGGAGATCATCTAATCCAACCCCGCTGCCAGAGCAGGGGCACCTCCAGCAGTGGCACAGGACAGCGTCCAGGAGGGTTTGGAATGGCTCCAGAGTGGGAGACTCCACAACCTCTCTGGGCTGTTCCAGATTGCTCGGCAGGAGATGCTGGAGGTCACTTGCAGTCTTTTTGTCCCCTTTGGAGATGGGAAGACCGAAGTGAAGTCCCCCAGCAGCTGATGGAAGGTGTGCATGTAGAGGTTCACTCCACCTGAGTCGGTAAATCATTCGTAGTCCTCCCTAACAAAAGGGCCTAAAAGCATCATCCGCACCTCCATTTGTTCTGTTTCCATAGCAGAACGTCAGATCCATAGATGTGTCCCCAAGCTAACTTTCACCCACGCAGACGGACTCTGCTTCCCTGTCTGTGCCTTTTAAATGGTCAGCATAGTTATCGTGTCGGAGCGTATTTCCAATCTCAGCCACAGTTTCATCCACCAACCTGAAGACAAAAGAGGTTTCTCTTTAGCATCAAATTATACTCACTGGAATTGCCAAGGTGGGATAGAGCTGCAACTAGCAGCAAATGGACAGAAAGTCGTGGATTTAGAAAAAAACCCAACTTGTTAATCAATTCTAACAGAGGTAATCCACTGAAAGTAGGTTTATGTGCCTCTTAGCAGCTTCCAGTTTGAATGATATCAACACATATTTGGGATTCTGCAGTGATCTCTTTTCAAAAAGTTCAGCCGGACTACGTAACCTCTCCAGTGCTGTAAGGATAACCCGGGCTGTGTCGTCCCGCAGGCAGCGGACGGTGCGTGGAGGCGCTTATTCGGTGCTCGTGTTAAATTTCCATGTGTTGGCCAGATGCTTTTATGGGAGCACCAGTGAATCGGTGCCGCTGTGATCTGCTAATTGTTTTGACACCACGGGAGTTGAAAAGCGCTGGTGAACACTTGGCTCGACTGAAATGTGTGTTTTAGTTAAATGACCCCAGGGATGATCAGAGTCAATTTGCCTGCTTATGTCTGCTGCCCTGGTGCTTGAGGTGGTTCTGGTCAGCGCTATAGAAAACAAGCGAGTATTTAGTTAGCTCTTTCTGCGTAACGCACAAAGAATAGGAGTGCCTGTTCAGAGCCAGAGCTTCAGCTCAAGGAGCCACTTAAACATACTCCCTAATCAGGACAGCACTTGAGTGTATACATGCTTATCTGTAAGCACGTGCTTGAGTTTCACTAGTCTGCATGGGGTTCACACCCAGGTTTAGGCGTCAGCACATACTGAAGTGCTTTTCCAAGATGTTTTCCAGAACCACGACCTAAGTGAGAAAAATGAGTGTGTCACATTGAACCGCATTTGAATATATTGCTGCTGCTTTCGCAACTGCGAGGAAATCCTGACAAACTTTGTTTCCCACCAGGTCTGATAAGTTATTTTCCACTTATCCCCCTGCTCTCTCCTCAGATACCCAAGGAAGCAAAGGACATTTGCTGTAGAAAATGACCTTCGTTCTCTGCTCGTTCAGGTGCTGGTTGAAGGACAGAAGAATGTTGGCTCTTGGAAAGAATTTGTTTCAGACTCATCCATTAAAATCGGTGTGTTGATCCTTCCACAGTTGACTTGTAATGACTCCCAGGAGTTTCTCTCCCAGAAGTGAGGTCAAACGTATTGACTTTTCTTTCTTTCCTTACAGCTTTTCAACACTGGACAGATGATTGTTTTGATAATTAAACTCTCACAAATCCAAAGCACAGTGATCGTAAGGAAGGACTCTGTCTCTAGGACCAAGTATTCCCTCTTGATGAGGAGATACTTCCCTGTTGGGAAGTAAGCATCCTTCACGAGCAGAAAAGTTGTTAATTAGGCATAGTTTCAGTTTAAAGACAAAAATGGTGAAACCATTAAATTACCCTACCTAATGCACTGCCCTGTTTTGACTCTTGCTGGGCTACTTGTTGCAGTAGTCGGAGTCACGCTGTTTCTTACACTGGATGAGGATGGCCCAGTGGAATTAGCACATGGAGAAGTCTTCCACAAGATTGAGGGAATGAACTGTCCAGGATTCAAATCAAGGGTGGGGTGAATTAATGTCGGACAGAGATACTACAGCAAAGACGAGGGAAAATAAGGATTTAGAAGGGATACTGCTTTTTACAGCAGCAACATACATGTCAACAAATAACAGAAGTGATTAGGAAGATCTTCCCTTCAGTTGCAGCTGTGAAACGCCTGGATGCATCCATCTCAGGCAGAATCCACATTTTCATTTTCATAGGACCCGGGGCTGCTTTGCACTAAAGATGAAGTGCAAGAAGTCCTCTTTCTGCTCTTGCCTTTGTTACTCCACCTTGGCAGAGCAAGGCTGGGGTCAAGCCAGCGTGGGCAAGTGCTCAGGTGCCATGGGTTTGCACTGAAAGCCTACAGACACCACACGCACTGGGAAGCCAGGCCTCCCGCCCTGCCGCGTAACGTCAGCGCAGCTCTTTCCAGTCTTGTTTCCAGTCTACAAGCCTTGGGAGTTTTCCACATCTGTGTGATCAGTTTGAAAGTCCTGACCACAGCCCGGACCTTCCCTGTGTCCCTGCATCTCTCTCTGGGTGTCCCTGGGAGGGCTCAGCTGGGATGGGGTGTGGAGGAGGTCCTTCAGCTGCTCTTGGCCGTGGGTACCCCGCTGTCAAGTGTGGAGACACAAGCACCTTCCCACCCCTGCCCGGCAGTTCGGCAGCTGCAGGCAGGACTCACCACGCGTTAGGAGCACGGCCACCCTGGCACGGGCTGTCCCGTGTGCTGAACCCCAGCCCGGTCTCCTCTGCTTCTCTCTCTCTCCTAACACGCAGCACGTTAGCACAAGACCTCGCTACGTCCCTTCACTGGGGTGGCTAATTCTCACCCCTCATTTCGTGACAGCCGCACTTCAGCCACCCTCCAGCCAGAGCTGTGCGTCAGAGTCCCTCAAGCCAGGAAATCCCCACTTCTCTCTCCAGGAGGGCTACCTCCTCCTGCAGAGACTTGACCTTTTATAACCCTACCCGTCATGTTAATTAGGCCTCTCAAGTGAGGGTTACCTGACCAATACGACTCGTTTCAACCTCTCCATCCTGGTAGCGGTGGAAAGTCTTCTCAACCACAGTTAACCAAATGCATTTATAGATGCTCTCCTCACATGGCCTGAAAGCTGAAGCTAAACAAATGTAGACTAAAACCAAGATGCATGGTTGTATTTTTTAATTTCTAGCAGTGACCATAATTAATCATTGGAAGAATTTGCAAAAGTTACGGTAGATTTTTCCATCGCTGGAAGTTTTGAGGTCAGGATGGGATGCTTTTCCATGTTGTGGTTCAAACAGGAATGAGTCCAGAGAAGTCCTATAGCCTAGGAATATGAGACCGGAGGATCATAATGATCCCTTAATGTTTATGAGACCACATCAGTACTGACCATGAGGAGGATGTACCCAAGTCATCCCAGGTCAGAATCCAGAAGACAGGCTCTGATGGTATGAGATGCAGCTGCAAGAGGCTCCCAGAGGCAGGGACTCCAGGGTGGACGGAGCAGGAGAACACCTCCTCTTCAGCACTTGGACCTTCATAAGTCAATAAGGGTATCTGCAGACCCTTGGGAGCAGATGGGTTCCTGGGCAGCCCACGTGCCAGCAGCAGTGATGCTAATTAGAGTTTTTAAATATGCTAACAAGCCTATTGTTCTTAGGCTTACCTGTCATTAGTATTTATTGATTTACTTCACCTCTTTCTTTTCAGAAGGTTAAAGAGGCAAAGCATTTTCTTCCCAGCTCCAAGTGGACCTTCTATCTCCATCTTGCTCTCTCTCACGCATACACCCAGTAGTTGGGCTTCTAGATCCTAATTTCATCAGGAACTAGTGAAAGGCTGATGTTATTGCCTGAGACTCGGGAGAACGGAAACATACAGCTGCGGGAGGTGATGACTCAGTGGCCGGTTTACCAGTAGTTTCAG
Source organism: Anarhynchus alexandrinus (assembly GCA_008711295.1). NCBI lineage: Eukaryota > Metazoa > Chordata > Aves > Charadriiformes > Charadriidae > Anarhynchus > Anarhynchus alexandrinus. The sequence continues at coordinate 299,952 of VUYV01000152.1, forward strand.
TAAACATGTGTTTACAGACACCCCTTTCAACCCTACCGGCTGCCGTGGGTTTTCTTGGCACGATGGAAGGTGACAGTAAATGAAAGAGTCTCAGTGGCGCAGGAAGAGATCCAAAATCTCTTCTGATGCAGGGACAGATTAAAAGAAAGTACCCACATTGTCCGAGCAGGATATCCTTTACGGGGAGAGCAAACTGCTATAAATGAATGAGGACACCTTGTTCTGAATGAATCGCACCTCTGTTTTCACTTTGCTGCCTCTCTGCTCCAGCCCCACGGAAACATTTTTCCTTAAAGACCTCTTGACGTTGTCACTAGCTCTGCAGATTGCTCGTGTTTTGTACACAGAAAAAGTCACTTTTGGAGGAGCAGTTAGGTGAAAGAAGATAGACTTTTCCACACCGAGGAATAACTTCTCATAAATCTGCCGGGGCACGTTCATTTGTCTTGCAAGCATGCCTCGAGCCCCCAGTATCTCTGCTCATCAAGGTCACATCTGTTTAAACGTGCACGGGGAGGCTGAGCCAGCCACTGGGGAGACATTGATTTGTGATCCTGTATTGCAACAGCCTGAGCAATTATTATGATCAAAACTTCCCATTCCATGTCATTATTATAGACCTCATGATATTTATTTTCATTACTCGGGACTCAAAGATGAAAGGGGCAGCAGTGGCTCTAGGGTATGGCCGTAGGTAGAACCCTCTCTTGTCTCATCTGCCTACGTGCCCCCAAATGAAGACCAGTTCTGGTAGCCTGTGGCAGGGGCTGATGGATATTTCGGTAAAGTTTTGAGGCCTCTGTTCTTAGTTTCCAGCTGAAACACAGATGATACAGGTCAGGGCTTCAGAACAGCTGCTCTTGTACGGACCGGGGAGATAGAAACACCACACCATCAAACCTGGGTATGGTTGGGATCCCGATCGACTCCTCTCTGACTTTATTTTCCCAATATTTCCAAACTGGAGGAGGTGTTACCTCAGCTAAAGATCTGACTTTGAGATGATAAACAGTCTTCTCAGCCCCTTCACTCTCCTGCAGGACTGCGAGGAAAGCCATCCGCTCGGAGACCTGCACAGAGCAACGTCTATCTTTTCCAGTTGTGCCCAGTGGAAAAAAAAACCAAAACGCTCACCCTTCGGTATTCCTGTTCCCGAGTACCATCCTGATCCTGTGAATGGTCCAGCGCCTCCTTTCATCCTCAAAGCTTGTCTGGCCAGCTCTTTCTCCGAGCTAAGCAATCCGAGTGAAATATGGAAGCAGACGGAGAGGAAGCGTAGTTAGCATTCCTTCATTGCTTATGTACAGGCTGTCAGAGCTAATGAAATTTTATGACAGACGGGCAGCGATCAGCTCCTTGCTGTTATTTATCTTTCTCGCTTCTGGCTCTACATCCCGGCTAATTCTTCATTCGTCTTTAAAAACGCCAAGATGACTGAGCGCAGGACCCACCTACCCAGAAAACGAGCAAATTGTGTCAATGCGGAGAGATAATTAATAATCACCTGGCTCGAGTGATGAGTGACTGCCAGGCAAAATATTCTCCCTCTCCCTCATCGATTTCCCCCACCCCACTTCCTCTCTCCCACCGAGCTTCCAAAAAAAACTTCAAGAACATCCGTTATTGGGGATTTTCCCCTCCCCCTTCTGCCATCTCTCCTCAAACGACAACAGATGTTTGCGGAGACGTTCCTGGGGCTGGAGGCGCTCGTGGATGGCGCTGCGGGCACGGGCTGCCTCGCGCGGCCCCCGATTCGCATCATTTATCCTGAAAGGTGCCAGCTAGGCTTGACAGATTCATTTGTAAGAGCTTTGTAGTAGATGATGCAAACTGATGCAAAACATATGAGTGAAGCTGGCTTCGTTCGCCACCTGTTAATGGCAGGAGCCGGGGGGGGAAGGAAATGTAATTCTGTGCCTCCGCAGAAATTGCCGTATCTGGTGAGGTGGCGCCGGCTGCCCGTGCTTGGGGTGCTCGGTAGGAAAGTAACAGAAGGAGAAGTGGAGGCACCCGAAAATAAACGCTTCCGCCTGCAAAGGGAAGGATGCACCTCCGCGTTACCGCCGTGCTCTGCGCACGCAGGAGAATTGGCTTTGCTCCAGGCCTAACGGTGGGATCTCGCAGTGCGTTCAGCACTCCGTCGCGCTTCCCTACATCGGGGGGACAAATACTTTGAGTTGGCCACGTATCAACCCAGTGCTGATTATCTGAAAAGTTCTTCCTTAAAATATCATCTTTGGGGCTGAGAGCTGAAATGAACGAGGCACTCAACTTTGCCGTGAGCTGTGGGTCCAGGCTGTCTGCAGGCCTGGGTGAGCCGTTCTGCGTTCCTTGTGTCTGCTTCGTATCTAGCCAGACACGCCAGGACTGCAGAGCCAGAGTCTTTATTTTACTCCAAATGGGGACCACATATTCAAAATCAGTCTTGTTTAGGCACGAANTTTCAGGCACTGATTTTGGACCACGTATTCAAAATCAGTCTTGTTTAGGCACGAACAGCAGAGAAAGAAAAAGTTATGATAAGAAAGCAGAAATGTACTTCTATTTGTAGCTTTTCTATGTGTTTGAGATTGCTGGTTTTTCTGTAAAAGGGATTATGATGCTGTGAACATTCACACGGGTGAAAGAAAATAACCCAAACAGCTGCCTCCACTTAACCACCAGACTTTTCAGAGGATTTTGGGAAGGGGAAGGATCTGGGACTTTAGAAACCAAGGCAGCCTGCTTTGAGGTAGCTATGAAAGAGAAAGAAAAAACCCAAAACACAACACCCTACTAAGGAAAGGTGCTAACTCTACCTCTATAGATCATACAGAGATAGGAAAAGATATGAGGAAATATGCTCCGTATAATGAGATACTGAAAAAACAAGTCTGCCTCTGCCTTTCGTGGGGTTCTTCCTGAAAAGCAGTGTCTACGCTCCTAATAGAACAGTTAAATGAGAGAGTTTAGAATAAAATTTTAAGTGAAAGGGGTAAATCTCGATCTTCCCATCTTGTCTCCTCTGAATTGAGGTTGTCTGTGAATCAGCCAAACCAGTTGTACAAGGTGTGCTGTAGGGCCACCTCCTTATAGGACAGGACTATAGGTTCCCCCTCCACATGTTTTTTCCTCCTATTTAAAAACCTCCGCTCTCTGCTGGCTTTTTCCATTTTTTCCTGTGTTTCTTGGATCAGGGTGGTAACCTGCTGACAGGGTGCAACTCAGGAACCTTGCTCCAGTGAGCCTTATTCTTTAAGGGGCATTTTCAATTAACTTTAACTTAAAAACAAAGTAACAGACCTAATTGCGAATCTCAGCTCTGTTTGAGCTCTCCACCGATGACGTGCAGCTGACGGAGATGCACTGCGCTCTCCACGAATAACCAAATGGTTTAATCCCCAAAGCCAAGCACTGACCGAGCTACGGAGTCACGACAGCGCCTCTGTAATAGTTTAAATGAGATTTCTTCTATGGCCTCTACCCCTTTAGAGGCTGTTGCACTTCCTTTCCTCTTCCTCACTCTTTGTGCTGCCGAAGAGGGGGGACCCCGGGCACCCCGGGTTGCCTCCCTACGGTGCAGCGACTGGGGCACCCCATTACCGGTTCCCCCATCCCATTATGCCCTGCCGAGCACTGGGCTGTGGCAAAACCTCACCAGCCCTGGAGTGAGGGTGCCCAAGCATCCCTTTTGTTGGAAATTTTGCTTCTTGGGAATGGCAGTGGGGGAGTTGGATGACTGACAGGTTGACCTGCGGGGACAGAGGGCTGGAGAAGTGGAAATCCCCAGAAAAAGGACGCTTTTATCCCTTCCTCCCTTTAGATTTGTGGATGATGGATCTCACGGCTGCAGTCCCACGATTATTATTTTCTCTTAGGAACAAGCTGCTTTTCCAACGCCGGTCCTGTTGCAGGGAGAATCGTGCCGCGGACTCAAGGCAGGAGCAAGAAGAGGCAAAATCCTGACCTTGCTCGGGTGCTGCGTGGTTCGGGGGAGCCTCCATCAGCTGCACTGTGGAGGGGCAATAATTTCTTCCTGAGAGCCAAACACCATTGCCCGTTTCCTTGGTTGTCAGCGTGCTCGTGGGGTTTGTGCTTTCTCCAGCTCAGCCCAGACACAGCTTCACTGCTCGGTCGCCTGAGGGGTCTGTAGCTGGCTGAAGGGCTGCGGTCTGCTTCCCCCTCGGGTCCCAGGCGCTGCTCCGGTACCTCCTGAGCTAAAGCAGCACCTCAAATGCGGAAAATTTGGAAACCCCTTTAGCAGGTTGAAGAAAGCAGGAGTTCCCTTTGGAGCTGTCCTGCCTCGAGGCCTCACTGCTTTTTCCCTCCGCTCAGTAAAAGAAAATGGAAAATCTGGGAAACCTTTAGAGAATGGGAGATTTCAGCCTTTTCCTCCAGCCGACGGAATGACACAACCGGAGCTCAGACTTCTTCCCTCCCCTGGGACCGAGTGGCTGCCTCCCATCCCAGTTTATAGGGGAAGATGCGGTAGTGCTATGGCATTTCCCAGATCCCGGGGACACTGCAGAAAGGAAAACCGCACTGAGAGTAGCAGAAATCGAGCTCGTCCTCCTCCGTCACCCGAGTGCTCTGCAGGGCAGCGTGGGGAACGTGTGGGACCCGCGCAGGGGCCTTTCCTCGGGGCTCAGACAGAGGATCCCCAAGCTTAGGGCATCTCACAGCTGCCCCGACCTGAGCATCCTTTCAGACAGGGATGATGACATCTCTAAGGAAACTGGTACTGGCTCCCACCTGAGGATCTCATTTAATGAGCAGCCTCCGATTGCCTGTCATGGGTCTGGACTCTATCACAAGCAAGAAATCTGGGTCTGGATCTAACACAAGTGTCTTCGGTGCATTTTATTGTGAAGTCTGTTTCAGGGAGAGACAAGTGGATGCAGAAAGCCAGTTTGCCCTGTATTTAAGAGCCGTTCAACTCACTCTTTCCAGCACAAACATTCAACCAAGCCCTTTTATCCCTCTGCAGTCCCAGCCCCATCACGCCCTGCCACCTCTGATTTCATCGGCAGAGCCTTGCTCATCCCTAAAATCACAGATCCCAATTAGGAAACCAGCCAACAGAGCAGACACCCATCCTGCCGCCAGCACCCCCTGCCTTTCCCCGGCTCGCCAGCCCCCACAGCACCCCATTTCACTGCCAGCCCCCCCCCTCACACCGCCGTCACGGACGGAATTCATCCCAGGAGGGCACGAGGATGGCCAGGGCAGGCAGCCCAAAGGATGGGTTTTGTGACTCATCCTAATTGGCCACGTGGACTAACCAGCAGATCCTGGCTGCCTGCACTTACAAGGTTTAATTTTCTAATTGAAATTTCATGGAAAAGCTGCACCTTTCTGATTAGTCGCCCCAGCATGAACACTCTCTCATAACACAGACATCTGCCCTCCGGACTAACCTTTCTAGAAGCTGCATCAACAAAGTAATGCTAATAAAAATATCCATCTGTGCTTAAAGATAAACAAAGCATTAATACACCAAACTGTGGCTTAGATTATATTAGAGTCAGCTTTAATGATATTACACATCTGTTAGGATGTATTTCCCACCCGGGCCATCTCTCTCTTGCTTTTTTCAAATATCTTTGTACGAAAAAATGCGAGAGCGTTTCCCTGGGAGCCCTTTGCGTGCGTCACATTTGCAACCAGCCCTGCTCCGAAAGCCCCTTTCCCTGAGACACCCCGCTGGGACGGGGCTCGGGGATTAGGGTCTGTAACCTAAACATTATTGTACTTTAAAGTAAATGTTCCCCAGCTCTCCCTACTTGGGTTTCAGAGCCTCTTCAAAGGGCTGTTTTCTTCCCTTCCTTGGCAGCGGGGGGGGAAAAATATTTCAAACCCCAGAAACCAGACACTTTGCGGAGCGGCTGCAGAAGTGCGTGCGTGCCCGGGGGTAGGGGGGAAAGATGCGGCGTCCTAATCTCCCCTGGCACTGCCAGGATGGGGGCTTGCTGCAAGGCTGTCCAGGCTAGAGGCACTAACTCCAGGGGTTCGTTCCCGTGAGATCCCCGTGCACAGTAATTGGGAGACAGAGGAGGGGGACACACTTCAGATTTGCCCTCTTTTTTTTTTTTTAATACTCCCCCCCCAAAAAAAAGGAGGAAAACTGATTTAACGTGTTGGCAATCTTATCTTAAGAGAACCGATAAATCTGTTTCTCCCAGCCATTCTTCTAAAAGGGTGGTCTTATCCCGTTATCCATGCACAGCAAAGCTGTCTGGAAGTTGAAGCCTGGAATTCACGGGATCGGGATGCAATTCTGCCTTTCCCCTTTCCTGTCCGCACATCTGTAAAATGGGAATAGCCGTCGGTGCCTCTCCTCCAACCCAAAGGGATGCTTAGTTGCCGAATGATGAATATTTTCATCCTGCCCAGCTTTTAGAGCTGGGCTTGCAAAAACCCAAGCAGAAGTATGCAAAACCCAACCAGAAGTATCTCTATCCTCATTGCTGGCCCTTTGGAGAAACAGCTGCTTCTTCAGCATCACAACCCCGGGTGCTAATTACAGACCGAGCCAAATGAGGGGGTGAGGACACCCCGAGCTGTAACAGGTTGCTCTATGCCCGTCCCAGCAGAGGATGAGCATCACCACCCCCGGCAGAAGCTGCTCCCGACCACCCTGGGCTGCGCCTCGGTGGGGTGTCCCAGCAGCACCAAAGGCTTTGGGGCATTTCTCCTCTAACTCCTGCACTGTGCAGATGACATCTTGCTGCCTGATACCTTTAACTACCTCTGCTCCACCCCCTGAAAAAGTTTCCTCTTTGAAAACCTTGGGGTTATTTGAACTTTGCTGAGCTCCTCACGCGGCAGCACATCCCTGCCTGCACCAGCAAACTGCTTGCTGTGGGCTGGAGAGAGCACAAGCCAGAGCGGAGGTGGTTTGGGGCGAGTGGGGGGTGGGCTCATCCATGAGCTGAGCTGGCTCGGCAGCCCGTCCTCAGCGCCTCGGTCCTCCCTCCACGCAGCGCAGCCTCGCCGCTGCGGCAGGGGCGGTTGGGACATAGTCTGGATGAGACGCAACTGCTTCTCCTTCCTCTCAGCCCACCCTCGCTCACCAGCCACGCAACAGATGCAGCTTAAAATGAACAACGGTGCTCCTCTGGATGGTGGGGTTTTTTCTTTCCTTCCACCAAGGAGTTATTAAATCACAGATATCTGACTCCTAGGGGTGAAATATTAGTAAAAAGCATCACACTCAGGGCTCCTTTGCTTCCACTGATGTATTCACCTGTATGATGGGACCACCTCGAGATGCCTGCCACGCTCGGGTCCCACCCTGCTGCAGGTTGTACAACCACACAGAAGCAGCACACGCTTCCATGAAAAGCCAGAAGCTTGAACGCTCCGGCTCGGAGCTAACAAATATTTAGAAGCCTTTATTTTCACCAACACCCACTTTCGATATGGATCAGCGCAGTCAGTGCTCACCTCGGAAATCTTAAAACCCATCTAAATGAACTGTGGAACAGGGAAAAGTGGCACAGAAATGGGAATTAACCTGAAACAACCAGGAATTGCAGGAAATCCGATACGCTTTGGAGATACCCCAGTGTCTCAAACCCATTTGCCTGGCTTATCTGCCAGCGAAGGAGTGGTTGCATCAGCTCAATTTGGGGTGCTGAGATTTTAGCATTATCCATTATTGCTCTGTATTAGACAAAGTGCAGATGTTGAGGTATCTGAGGAGTTCAATAGGTGCATAGAAAGGTGCCTTAAGTATCTCTGTGCTCTCCAGGAGGCAAGAGAATCCAGGTAGCAAAATCTCCTGTTTCTGCGTCGTTCCTGTTAACACAATACGTGATGGTACTTTCCCATCTGGAGAGACGCCACTCACATATTTCATTTTTAGCGTGAAACGGGGTGTAATGCCGCTGGGGCTCAAAGGCTGCCTTTCAGAGCGGTGCTCCCGAGGGGAGAAGGCATCTCACAGGAACCAGCAGATTGGAAAACCAGAGTGTCCTTTAGCTAAAAAACCCCTGAAAACCAGAACACCAGTTTCCATGGCAGAAAATTATATTCCTCTCATGGAGCATTATTAGAAGAGGAAATAGAGATCCTTTTGCAACACGTGGCTCAATGAAGTTTTTCCAAGAATATTTACAAAGTCACCAGTACTATGTCCAGCTCTGGAGTCCTCAGGAAAGACATGGACCTCTTGGAGTGGGTCCAGAGGAGGCCACAAAGATGGAGGCTGGAGGGCTGAAGCACCTCTGCTGGGAGGACAGGCTGAAAGAGTTGGGGGGGTTCAGCCTGGAGAAGAGAAGGCTCCAGGGAGACCTTAGAGCCCCTTCCAGTATCTGAAGGGGGCCTACAAGAAAGCTGGGGACAAACTTCTTAGCAGGGCCTGTTGTGACAGAACAAGGGATAATGGATTTAAACTAAAAGAGGGAAGATTTAGACTAGATATAAGGAAGAATTTTTTTATGCTGAGGGTGGTGAGACACTGGCCCAGGTTGCCCAGAGAGGTGGTGCATGCCCCATCCCTGGAAACATTCCAGGTCAGGTTGGACGGGGCTCTGAGCAACCTGATCTAGTTGAAGATGTCCCTGCCCATGGCAGGGGGGTTGGACTAGATGGCCTTTAAAGGTCCCTTCCCACCCAAACCATTCTGTGATTCTATGATTTGTGACCAGCTGCTGATGGGAGAGGGTGGCAGAGCCTTGAGGAGCCAGGTGAGAGGGGACCACAGTGGCATGATGCTGGGGGTGGCAGGGATGGAGGGAAGAAGCCACCGAAATCCCTCTTGCCACCTTGGCAAGACACTATGCGGTAAGCACTGCGGGTACCATGGCAGGGAGAGAGTTAAGATAGAGCTGGAAGGGAAAACATAGCCGAAAAGTGTCTTCTGCGTCATGGTTTGGCAAGGCTCAGCCGGCTAACCCTTACACAGGAGAGCAGCCGTACCTGGACCTCTGTCACCTGTAGGTCCTTCTGCGGCACAGGGACCAGCTCCCACCTCTGCAGCTCAGCCTGTCTCCTGATAGATTGTTTAACGGGGGAGATTTTTAAAAGCTAGGTTTCTTCAAAGGATTAATTTGTCTTTTGATGCGGTGAACACTCTGACGAATGCTGCTTTCCCTATCACATTCAAACACACACCATTTTAGAAGTTAATAAACCCATTTGCTGCCAAATAAACGAGGGTTTTTTTTCTTTCCAATTTCACTCCGTCAGGATGATAAGAGGTTTAATGTCTTCGTGGCTTCTCCTTTTTCTTTCAGTAGCTAAATCAGGTGTAACTATCACTGCAGAGAGCAGCACTTTTTCCCTGTTACACAACCATTATTCCCGTTTCCTCGACGTTGTCTTCTCCCCAGCTCCTGCTGACGACAACAAACCCCTTGCTCTTGATACGCGTGGTCTGAAGGGCAATATTTCCATCTGCCATGGCCTCCAGTGAGCTGAGAGGACAGTCCAAGCCCTGAGAGCTTGTTTGTCCTCTTGCAAGGTGCAACATTCTCACAAGGAGAGGTCCACGTGGCGTGGGGACTGCTCTCCTGCTCCTTGAAACGTGGTAAGGCTTTGAAGGAACGCTTCATCATGAGGAACCTGCTGTCCTCTTCTCGCACCATAAATAGCACCAAGCCAGGATTTATACCCTGTGGGACGTTTCATCTTGTCACGTTTAGCGGGAGAGGTTCTGTTGACCTTTTGGACACTTGGGCACCACTGGCAGTGGTAGAGGAGCAGCACCAAGGGGTGCCATTCCCACACTGGGTTTCAGCCTCCGGGAAAGAAAACCACAGGGCCGGCAGAAAACGGCTCTGGAAACACCGTGGGTGCTACGTGTGCTTGTATTACACCACACCGACATAAACTCCGTTGTATGAGAAGACTTGGGTCTGCAAAGCACAATATAAGCTGTCTGGTTTGGAGTAAGAGGATTTTTTTTTCCTTTTCTTTTAAGGCTTTAAAGGAAGGAGGAAAATCTCAACAAATTTAAAATTCATACGTCAATTTAAGGGAGCAGCTTCCTTCGCATTTATGCTACCAAAATATGCAAGCATCATCTAACGCAAAAACTAAAAGCTTATTGGGGCCTAAAGCACAGATCAGCTAAGTCAACAGAAAATTTTCCATTGATTTCACTGGGCTTTGCATCAGGCTCTAAGAGTGAAAAAAATGTGATTAATAAGATGAGTCCAAGGAAAAAAGATACGGTTGGAGGCAGGAAAAGGACTATGACCAAGGGCTGTAAAACTTGAGAGCCTTCTCACCACAAATGCTCAGTAACCTTAAACCATAACCTGGCATCTGGATACAGCATCTTCCCCTGCTCGCAAAATCTCAGCTTCCCAAGTCTACGATTCCCGGTTTCCCCCTGCCAATTTTGTTCCAGCATGCGCAGCCTTCTCGTTTTTCATCCGATGCACGTGATGAATCCAGAAGCAATAAGCTCTTTTTGCATGGTCTGTTGTTTTTTGGTTTTTTTTTTTCCAAATTCAGAGCTCTGAAACCATTTCAGTTGTCTGCAGAAAGATCACAGCCAGGCACTTGGAGCAGCAAGGCGGAGTTGCATCGTAATCACGAGCTGTTCTCTTCATTTGAATGCAGCAGTGCTTACACCAGGAGATTTTGACTGTAAAATATACGCTCTTTTTTATCCTTTAACTAATTTTAATCTTTCTTTTTCACTTGTCACTTTGTTGTTCACAAAGCACGCTTTTTTTTTTGCTGAGGTTTTCAGCAGAACGCATTAAAGTGAAGGGAGATAACAAGACCTAATAACCCTTTTTATCGCAAAATAAATAAATAAAAGAACAACCCTTCCATTTAGGTGTTGCAGATATAATTGAATGTTCCTTTGAAAACTCTTTGATCAATGTAACTTGTTAAACTTTTGCTTTTGTCTCAAATGTAGCTTCTGGTCTTTTCATGTCGGATGAAAAGCTCAGTTACTCAACTCGGCTTTATCTCGAAATGATTAGTGGGGCGTTTTTGGGGATGGTTTCTCCGTGCCTTGTAGGGCTCGATAACATTAGCTAAACCCTTGCCCACCGGAGAGAGGAAGGTTGGCACTGGAAATGGTTGAGAAGTAGCGTTCTGGCGGGTTGCTGGCGCTATCATTTCCACTTTCACCGCAGTAGTAGAACATAACCCCCGCTTATTACACAAACATACTTCACTGCGTATTGCACACGGAAAACATAAAAGCGCACATGCCTCCAGGTCTTGGCAGGTTTACCAGGAAAGAAATATTTATCCTGGCAAAATCAAAGTCTGACAATAAAAAGAATTGCTATAATATAAAATGAATACACGCTTTGTTATCTGGAGGTAGAGGCATTACCAGGCGGGAACAAACTGTGGGTTCATCTAGCCCCGCGCCCTGCCTTTGACCACAGCAACACACCCCAGAGCAAGGGGTAAGAAACTCGTAGCCGATAACTGACTCAATGAACTCTTTGAGCAGGTCGGTAAAGAAAAAGCCCGTCAAAGTCAGCTTAAGATATTTCAAGATCGATTAGTAATTACTAAATTAATCAAGAGCTCTCCAGTCCGTCCTAGATAAACTCAAAACCAGAGAAACAACAGAAGTAATGACTGAAGGGAACAAATCCCCCCGTACTCAGGGTTTCAAGCTCGGCCCTGGCGCGCAGGGAAGAAAACTGCCCTCTCCCAGCAGTGCCACTGGAGCCCCGGGGTGCTGTTAGGAACATCTTGGAAATAACCAGCTCATGGCTGAAGTTCACGCCATGCTGCTTTCTGGAGTCATGTTTTCTTTTACTGTAGTCAGTGAATAGCTTATTGTTTTGGCTCTATCCTTTTTTTTTCTTTCTTTCTCTTTCTTTATCACTTTTCCTTGTGTTCCTTGACCGTTCTAAATTAAAAATACATGCCCACTTATTTTAAACCTCTCAATAAAAATCCAAAAAGTTACACTCAGTAAAAATCTCCAAAGTTAGACTCTTTGGAGTCTGGAATAAATGGGTCTTGCGTATAAATACCTAATTTTAGCACCCTTCGAGAGCCCCATGCAAAGCAACTTGCTTAAGTTCACATGCAAGGTCCAATTTGGGTGAGAACCCAGCATTCTTACACCTTTCACACTGAAATCTTAACCCTAGATCACAAGCCTCTCTTACGAAAGCTATGATCTCTACTTCGGTTGTATTTTTAGAAAGTCGTTAAACGTTGGGGAAGGATCTCTTTTATCCCAGGAGATGGGGACGTGACGCTTTCACGGCTCCGTGCTGGCTCGCCCATAGTAATCTCCCTTTCAGGGAGGAGCTCTGCCCGGAGCATGACAACTTCTTGAAGAATAGAAATTAGCTTTTGTTCCTTTCTGGAGTGAAACCAAACCTTTCTGATATGCCTGCAAGGGCAGGCGGGGGGCGAAATACCTGCGTTCAAATCAAACCTGAGGTTTTCAGTTTGCAGAGGATGCGAGAGCAGCACTCGCACCACATCTCAGGTGGTGGTGCAGGTCCGGGACCCACGTCCTGCCGTAGTTATAGCCCAGAATTTCTGCCTGGGAAGGGCCAAGTTGGACAAAGAATTACGCAAAACCAAACTGCTCACGACCATCTTTCCAACATTCTAGGCAAGGATTTTCTTGAAACATATGTGTTTCACTTTGGTAAAACTTCTGAGCTGTAACAAATAGGTGTGTCTAAGAAAATTTCATTTAATGTTCCGATTTGCTACTTGAGTGGACTATTCTCTCAGATAACTTAATAAAAATAGAGTTTCCTTAGATGTCCCGCCATCTCAGGACTTGGTATTCTGGCTTGAAGCCTTTTCGCTTTTCTCTTCATGCCCCTGGATGTTTGCATGCAAACAGAGAGGCCTAATGACTTATGGGGTTTTCAAAAACTGGGGAATAAAAATTGAGATTCAATTATTAGGCTCAGTTACAGGGTTTCTCTTTTTTCCTGTGTTCTCAAGAGGGGCCAATCAACAGGAATAATTAACAAAAGTGGTTAAGTAACTAGTAGAATTACAGTATAGGGTCAGCCTGACAAATTATATTGTTTGGAATAAATTTCTCTGGAGCCGGGTTTTGTTTCATTTGTGTGTCAGGCCAAATTTGGGGATCCTTACTCCAGTTTTTCTCCTAGTTTATGCAGGCAGAGAGGGTTTGAGTAGAAACTTGGCAAGGTCCAGAGAACCTGGCTGAGCCCCACTGCGTTTCTGTGCTTGCTCAAAGCATCACAGCACTATTTTCAAACCGGAGAGTTTCGAAAGCTGGCTGCCAATATTCAAATTTACAAATAGGACTTTTGTTCAACGGTTCATGATTTACATGGGATGGATCATGTTTTCTAACACGGCCCCAGTCACATGTGGTACATCTGAAAACACAACCAGTTATTTGACAGTTTCCTTTCTGCATTTGTAATGATGCCAACACTGGCACTAAGTCTTCAATAGCTTTTCTTTCCAGAAATAATCACACGCTTTCGCATAGTGAATGGTATTCCTGAGGCTAGTACAAAAATGAGGACAGGGAATTTCCGTATCGGGAACTGGCTGATGTGGGCTTCAGTTCACTTTTACAGCTTCAATTTAGAACAGGGGCAGTGGTCGTCACTTCTTGAGTTTTCTAACGTTCGGTTAGTTAATACCTACAGAGCGAGATCTGAGCATGTCACAGAAGTGCAATCTATTACAGAGAGGACATTTCTGACCAGCCCATCCCCGACACCCAGGCTCCCACCTCTCTTCTGCACATCGCTAGTGAGGGGTGATCACTACACAGATGATTTCCAGCACAGACCTCTTCAGATGAATGCCTTGGTCAACATAACATCTGCTGCTCCGAGAAGGTCACCCAGCAGTAGTTTTGGCACCGTATCTACCAGTTGTAGAAATAAAACAGCTTTCTTAACCACTGTTGTACCAGCTTAGCATCGAGAGTGGTTCATCCTCCGTGGATTTTGCGTGTTAAGGCAGCAGAGGGAACAGAGAGAGCAAAGCAATCCTACAGGACCAGCTCCAATTGCTAAGGAAGGAAAGACAAGTTGGGGTGATGGAGAAGAGCACCCAAGAGTGTTAAACTGAGCTATTGCTAGCTTGCCTTGTGACTTCTAGGCTGCACTTGTCTTTGCAGTGACAGTCACTCACCAGGTCTGAAGGACCATACTGGGGACACCAAGAGCTTCTACAACGTGGCTGACGCAGACACAGGGCCAGACTCTGGAAAGCAGAAACGCGGCTGGTTTGTGCCGCTCTCAGTTGTTTCTTCTTAAAAGGAGAGCACAGTAAATGCCATTAAGCGTGGCCTGCCAGAAAAGCAGATGCCTTCAGGCAGCTGCCAGACAAGTCCTCAGACGTGAAGTCTCATCAGAACAATCTCCAAAATCTCCCTCAGCCCCAGCTCGTGTTCCTTGAAGACAGACAACCGCCAGATGAGTTGAGGCTTCTTCTTAGAGAGGATACTCAGCCTTTAGGGCTTCATCTTGGCATGCACAGCTTCTAAAGCAAACATGCTCTTGTCATCGCAGAAGCACACAGATAACCAAGGTGGCGTTAGGGAGGGGAGACAGGAGCGTGGCTGAGGTCTGGCCCAGATGTGGAGAGCTCACACAGCAAATACGCCGTTTTTTTTTGCAGAAGGAAATGAATTACCAGAATTCTGCCTCAAAATATCCCAGTCCCTTCCCTCAGGCTCTTCCTGGGTCAGTGTTGCAGAGCACAGGGGAGTGACCTGAGGGGCACGGCACAGCGCTTTGGGGACAAACCCGGGGGGGTTCTGCCTTCAGAGGGGAACTTGCAGAGCAATTTTTCTGCAAAGAAGACACATCTCGGGAAATTCTACACAGTTCTTCCCTCGTAGCTGCACAAACAGCACATGAATTCAGAGAAAGGGATTTAAAAAAACAAAACAAATCATTCCAAGCCCCGTTTCAGCGGTTGCTCTTTTGAATAAACAACTGCCACATACATTAGCTGTCCTAACGGCTCTGAAATCTCAGCTTTACACACCTGCCACGGCCTTGATTTAGTACGTAACAAAACTCCAGATGTGACTTCCCAAACCGCCGTGCCATTCCGCAGAGTGATGGGGGATTTCTGCCCATCTGGGTCAGCCCCTCTGCCACCGCCGCGGGGAGGGACCAGGCTTGGATAACCGGCGCTACCCACCTCCCGCTCCACGCCGAGAAGTCTTCCGTACAAATATAGACATACAATCCTCTGCTCTGACACTTATGCAAAGTGCAAGTCAGTGATCAGTCAAACTCCTTGGGTTCCTCATTAGTGGGTGCCTCCAGTACTGCCAATGCCAATGGGAAAACTGGTCGAGACTGACTGCCAAAGCCAGGTCCAGCTGAGAGCAGGAGTGTGTCTGGGAGAGCATCACGGCTGTGTCCACCCATGGCCCTGGCTAACCAAGGGGCAAGCGACCTTGCTGTCATTTTGCTGACGGAGACAGGAATTAAATGACCTGAAAAAGGCCACCAGACAGACCAGGGACCTTGGTCCATGGGACCCAGACTGTTTGAGGAGTGCAAGAGGAATGCTGCAGCTATAGACTCTGTAAAGACTCTCCTCCATCGCTGTGTTGAAAGTCCTCATGGAGCACATGCTTGGCTGTGTGGCCAACCAGGGCTGGGCGTGCTGGGGACATGCGAGGTACCATTCAGGATCCACCAGCTGGACAGCTGTGAGTGGCTTTGGGAGGGAGGCAAATTCATTTTTATGATTATATTTTTCTCCTTCCCTGGCCAGGGACTGGTCCTCAATGACCCAGGGGCAGAACCACTGGTGAATCTGAGTTCTGAAGCATCCTGCTGTGCATCACCCCAGCTCCAGGAGAGCGTCCCAAGAAAGTGCATCCAGCGAGGGATGAGCGCGTGTCCTGAGAGCTGTCAGTCAAAGGCACGAGCTGTCCCAGTGCAGTACTGAGCCAGGAGTATGGATTGCTTCAAATGTCATGGCTGTTTGTTCTTCCTAACAGCAGCCTCATTACCCATGCCAAGAGATGCTATTAGACACCAGCAGGCCTGTGAGACAACAAATCACTGCACCCAGAGAGCCGGGAAGCGGCAGTCAGAAAACTACAAAGGAGAAACAAAATGCGGCAATTTTTGGAGTTAATTGATCACTAGGAAAGGTTATGAAAAAGCTCAGGTAAACGCTCCAGCACACGCAGTATTGTGACCAAGATGATGCTAAAAAAAAACCAAACTGGAGTTCAACGACGAGTTGTTCAGCACAGCGGCAGCAGCCTCGGTGAAAGACCGGGATGGTGTATTCACAATGTCAGAACAGATTATTAAAGTGGTCTGTCGAGTCTATACAGTCTGCCACACACTCCTCTCTCCTTTTGGTGAATGTGGAACTCATGAATAATGCTAACTTGAAGGCATTCCCGAGCTCCGCTCAGCCACTGAACTGCTGCGAACTCAACATAAACGGAGCTCACTGCTGCATCCCACCAAAACGCCTCTGCCTGGCCTCGGGGAGATGCCTGGAGATCTCAGAGTGTCCCCAGAGGTTTGCATCCCAGTCTTCGTGCCAAGACCGTCGTGTTCCTACCAAGAACTGAAAAGGATAAACAGTGCAGCGTTGAGGCTAGTAACTTCTTTGCAGACAGGAAAAATTACTGAGAAATGGAAGGGATAGTCGGAGACGGCAAGAACTTCCTGACTTTGTTAACGCTGATGTGAATTACAGATGTTTACATGGAAGAAGGGTTATTATGGCCCATCTCGTGACACAAAAGAGAGCTGTGAGAAAAGGAGATCTGTTTCAGGGTATTACACAAATCCTTTCTCGGATAATTGTATTTGAGCTGCTCTGAAATGAAAAACCGGAAAGAAAACTAATTTTGGGTCATTTTGCCCAACCTGAAATGTTTTTGTTAAAAAACACCATAAATAGAAGTAAATTTAATTATTAAATATCTCTGTGAAATTCAGACTTGGAATATTTCACTTTCAAATGGAACATTTAGGCTTTTCTAAATTTTTTTTTTTGGCCAGGGATATTTGTCGCCAAATCTGGCACAAGTTCTCAGATAGATGGTTTTGGCTTAAACCTGCCTTTCCCAGCAAATCTCAGTTTTAGAATATGACTGGGCCAAAGAGCGGCAGGGTAACGCTTCTCGGACGCGGGCGGCTCAGCACCCTGTGAGAACCAGCGCCGCTGCGGGGCCGGGCCCCTCGGCTACGTTCATCCCTTTCCACGTGAAATCTGCACCACAGGAATGTGTGTTGTCCGGGCCAGAACCAGTTCAACTACATCTCTGTCAAAACTCTTTCCAAATCAAACTTTGCTCTTTAAGGCTTGCAAACTTTCAGCAGCATTGGGTTTTACAGGCTTCTGGGTTTACGCACGTGCATTTCTTGCACTGCCCAGTTCCATCAAAAAATGACATCTATAAATAACAGGAAGGCCATTCAAATATTTTTCTAGTTAATCCTAAACACAGAGTAGCAGCGCAGGAAAAAGGGAGAGATTTTTGCAAGAGGTGCAGATCAATGAGGTTTTACACAACGTTTAAGCTACGGGACGTGTCATCTGCGTGGAACCACCGAGGTCTCAGCTTTCGAGCATCCACCTCGCTGAGATGGCAACTCATCCAGAAACAACCAGAGCGTCAAGAACTCAAAACCTAACACAAGATACGCTTTGAATGAGACAAACGGCCTTGACATCATCCCCGTGCTGGCTGAGCTGCCGAGGCAGCTCTTCTCACGAACTCTCCAATACAGTGAAAAGCATTTATGAAAATAAAAAGAGAAAGTTCCGAGGAAAAAACACTTTCTGGCTGCTGAAGTAATGATTCGACACTAACCAAATACAAACGCACAGATAGATTAGTATCAGCTAATGGTCTGTTCCAAAGGCTGTTGAAATCAAAGTCAGCCTCCCCTTTGATCTCAATATTTTCACTAGGTCAGGTTCCAAGTTTACAAATCATATACTATAACAAAAGATGTTTCACAACACACATCCACCCATATGAAAGAAACCTATGTTTGGTAGGACTTTTTTCTCCCCCCCCCTCCCCGTGCTGGTATTTTAAAGTTCTGCTGTAGTCATTATTGTGCAGGTCTGCGTTAGGGGAATTCACCTGCGGAGGAAGAACATCACTGGTCCTTCGAGCCGCTCCCCTTCCCCAACTGAGCAAACATAGGCATTATGGCAGAACGGCAATAAACGCTCCCTGGAGATGACTGTTATACCCACTCCTTTATAGCTCTTACCCATCAATGAGTTACAGATAACCCCGTTCTGCACAGGAAACCCTCTTGGGCAGTGTTTTCATTTACAAACACTTGCCAAGTTGTATTTACGTAGTGAAGGTGTCAGATTAGAACCATCTACATTTGCCATCTCTTGCCAAGCTATCTGTTCTGCTGTTGTTGATCCGGTTTGTTCTTAATAACAGAATTCAGAAGTTTAGCAGTGATGCCAGGAACACAACGCAAGAGGGCTGAACAGTGTGCTGAACATGGGAAATGTTCACACACAAAGCCATATGTCCACCCTCGGATCTCTTGACTTCAGAGCTCGTCTTAGCTCTGCATTTAATTGACTGTTTTTTTGTAGTCTTTGAGAGTAAATGCTCAGAAACAGGGTCTTCTGCAGACACGCCTGACTGCCAGTGGAAAATATCCAGGTTTATACGCTACAAAAGATTTGAAAGCCCTTGAGCTGAGAGCTAATACAACCCCATGGCTCCTACACCTGCGAATCTCTCCGCCGTCATCATGGCAGAACAACTCTTCTGGGCGAAGCCTTTGATTTTCCTTTGCCTTTCCCTCGCCAGAGCCTGGGAGAAAGGGACCCTGTGCTGACACCCCGTCTGCAGCCCTGACTGCTGTCCATCAACCAAGGAAAGCACCGGAGCAGAACATTTGTTAGCTGACATGCGACCCAACTGGTTCCTGCTAAAATAAAACAGATTAGCTTAAACTAACACTAAGGACAGCTTTCAGAAGATAGGTAGTCATTTTAACCACTTGGTTGCCTGACGTCCAGGAAGCTCTTAAGCCATTTTTCAAACAGGGATTTAGCATCATAAGGCAATTCATTTTTCTTGAAATGATTACCCAAAATCTTGGTGTAGGTCTAGTAATTGGGAAAAGGCTCTTGCCAACCCCTCTTGCTCCTTCAGACGGGAGGTTCTGGAGTAGTTCTGGTGGTTCCACTCCTGAAAGCATGGCCTTTACTTCAAAACCAGCATGTTCTGTTGTAGTTTGCACAGTTTTCCAACCCAGTTGAGTCACACCGTGCCGATGCAAGCCTACCCTGCAACACTGACTTAGGAAGAGGAGATGGAGTGGTGGAGAAAGAACCAGGTCCACAAAATCACATAGGGTTAGCAGAGTCCCAAAAGCCATGTTCAGCTGCTGGCTAACTCTGGAGATCCCACACCTCCTTACGCTGAATTTTCCAGCCTGCCGTTCCCCGAACATCTAGCGTTCAGCATTGTGCACGACCAGGTACATTTTGCTCTTGGCAATTAATGATAGTTCAGGACCAAGTACCTGAACTGGAACGGGGCCCTACATCTGTCCATCTCTGGGCATTGGCAAAGGACCACAGCACCATGCAGCGAACACTAGCTTTATTCTGCTCCTCTTATTCTTAGTCCTTTCAGCAAACAGAGACCTGCCAGGCATCACAGCAAAAGCGAAGTTTTGGGGAGTGCAGTGCAGTGTCATGTGAATATTTTGCAACTGAATAAACGGTTCGACAGCTGGACATCTGAGTGATGGAGGGGGGTATCGCGGTGCCTCCATCTGCCATGGCAGCAGGTTATACAGAAGAAACCAGAAATTACCTCAAATCTCTTCTTCCACCAAAGTTTGAGGCACGCTGGGCACCTACATCTTGTCTCTGGTTAGGAGGAGAGCCACGCGACTCTGCTGATTAATAAAGTCCGTCTAACTCAGCAGAGACCACAGAAAAGCGGTTTCCCGATGCAGCATTTCTGTTGACAGCGTAATAAGGCAGATGGACAACACGGTCCAAACTTGCCTTTAAGCTGGTGGCTGTGATATACATCTTTAAAAATCTTTAATTACACTCCCAGCCTAACTAGTTATCACATTCCTGGTTGGCTTCAAAGGCTCCAGTTTGAGTCTAGCTGTAGGTAGAGGGGTTAAGAGGGTGACATACATCAGTGGCTCCAGCGCTGAGGAGCGAACGCAGCCAGGATTTCGGTGTCGCAGCTCAGAGAGAGGAGGAAGGGGAATGAGTTACGATCTACGGGCTGCAACGGTAGAAAATGTCCAGGCTTTGAATGCACATAGAATCATAGAATTGTCTAGGTTGGAAGAGACCCTTGGGATCATCGAGTCCAACCATCTACCCTACTCCACAAAGTTCTCCCCTACACCATATCCCCCAACGCCACATCTAAACGGCTCTTAAACACATCCAGGGATGGTGACTCAACCACCTCCCTGGGCAGCCTATTCCAACGCCCGACCACTCTTTCTGTGAAAAATTCTTTCCTAATGTTCAGTCTATATCTACCCTGTTGGAGCTTGAAGCCATTCCCTCTTGTTTTGTCAGCTGTCTAGGTTGGAAGAGACCCTTGGGATCATCGATCACATGGGATCGCATGTCTCCTCCTGCACATTTTGAGGAGGGTGCGGCAAGAGCTGTACTAAGACTGATGGAAAATGGGAGCTGTCTTATATGAAAAACACAAAGAATTTTTATTCTGATTTTTTCCCTGAGCTCTCTGAACTTTTCTCTGAAAGCGATGCCTGCTATCAAACGGATAGAACAGAAAAATTGTGAGTCGAACTGAAATGGACACAATTCCGATGCGATTTCTTAAAGTTTTGGACTAAAAGGTGAAAAGAAAAATGTCTTTTCACAAAATTGGGAGGTGCCAGTTGTTAAAGATTGCTTCAAACAACCATTTAATGTTACACTTTTCTGGTCTGCGGCATCTAAAAACAAACCAAGAAAATGACACAGGAGATGACGGCGCGTCCAGCTGAAATGAGTGAACTGATGGAGACCCATCAGGACGGTTCTTCGGTTTCCAATAAGAATGTGAAAATATCCTGTGAGAAATGTTCGCTAACGAGAGAACTTTTTTGCTGCTTCCTATTCCCTCCTATTCTTCACAAAACCAGTCCCCATTTCATGAAAAGATGTGTTTCTCAGGCACCGTTTGCAACAACATAGAATAGTTCACACCAAATCAAATTCATTACTTGTGAAATCCCGGCGTTACGTTTTGTATTCCAATTCCCCACTTACGCCCCAGGAATCCTCCATCACAGGTAATAGGTATTTAAGCAGTTTCCAGTACGAACGCAGACTGAAACGTGAGAAACATTTTCAATCTGTCAACGTTTTCACAACCTACCGCTTTTCTCCATATCGCGGACAATAAAAATAGCTGCAGCTGATCAGAAACCTACATTTCCATTTTCGGGAAACCATTTGAGGTTTCGCAAATTGTTTTCCGCTGGATGCAAAGACGAAACCGAAAGGTTCGGGAAGTTTTGGCCAACGTGCGGCCGAGTGTCTTTCGCGGCCCTTTTTCAGAGCGTAACCCCCCTCGAATCCCCGTCCCCCCTTCGCCTGCTTTGTCATGCAGGCAGCGTCCTGACCCGGGGGTTCAGTCTCTATTACACCGCAACAACAGTTTCATTTTCCTTCAGAAGCAAAGCAATTTCAAAGCCTTGAAATGTTTCTAATTACGTCTGTTGTTTATGAGTGTTACATGATCAGTAGAGTGTATATAAAGAATACTTGCAGTTTCCAGAAGTTTTTGAACTTCAGCCAGGATTATATCCATAAACTCACACTACAACTTCTTTCCTTATCCAGCTACACAATTTTTCTAAATGTCATAGAATCACCTGGCCCTCAGTTTCATCCTTCTGAAGCTCCGAAATACAGAATTTTTGCATAATCCTTCAGTTGTGATTAAAAAAAAAAAAAAAAAAAAAGTCTGGGCAAAATATTTCAGCCAAATCTAATTTATTATCCACTGTAAATGCCCGTGGAGTGAACTCATCCTTCTTATTTGCCAAACTACTGACCCAATCACTTTTTGTACTGCTGGATCAATTTTAGTTTAAATTGCTTTTGTCTGCATAAATTACATCCCTTTGTGAACATGAGGGCTTCTGCCTCTATCTGCGCGGAGCTTGCAGCGTTTGAAAAGTTGATCCTTTAGCTGCAGAAATCCCTGGGGAAATAAGGCATTTTAGAGATGCAATTTAGGGTCCCGGATCCTTTAAACGCTATCGCCTCTACCACGTTGTGCTATTAGTCTCACCGAAATCGGTAGAAATATTCACGGGAGCAAAGTTGTAGCGATATGATTAATGTCTGCGGGCTCGGGGCACAAACGCATCGTGGCTTTTCTTTGGGCGCGATAGAAATTAGGCGCTGCGTTCGTGGTCAGCAAAACTCAAAACGGGGCTGCGAATGGCAAACAGGGAGGTTCATCCAAGGGATGGGGCCGTGTCCCTTTTGGCAGGTTGTCAAGGGAGGAGCAGCCCTCAGCTTTGGATCAGTCCAAAATTTCAAAGTGAAAATCAGCCGCGATTCACTGTTTCCACAGCTGCTTTCCAAAGTCCAAAAAAACATCAAAACGCGTCTGTCCCCGGTTAAAATCTCGGGGGGGATAGATGACACATAGCAAGGTTGACGCATGAGATAGACACCGTGCCACCTATCATAAGCTCATTAACAAATTAATCAAAGCCTGGATAGATCACCGTGCGCTCGCAGCTAATCACCTCGCCACGCAGACCCCTGCATGATGAAGGACCAAATTTCACTCACAGACCCAAATTCCCGCTCACTCCCCCCAAATCTGCTCTGATCTCGGATTTCCCTGTAAAGTGTTTGACATCAGAAATAATGAGACGCCCTTTCAAGAGCGGTTCCTTTTCATACTCTGAACGTTAATTTGAGCCCCATCACTCATTAAAGAGGACGGTGTCACATCTTCCATCCTCGCTAGCTTGGGCGTCGTTACACGGATCCTTAGATCAAAACCCTGAAGAACATCAGGCGTGGGACTATCTTGCAGGACCAAAAGATGGACATGGCCTAAAAACCCCGGTCCCAGACACCCTTGAACGCTGGCGTATTTTAAAGCTGACTCCACAGCTGTAATTTGCAGCTGCTGTTTAGACACTTTGCAGAAATGAGCTCGCAGTCGCAGAAGCAACAGCCTTATTGCAGCATCTCCGGCTATATATTTTCTTACCCCAGTGGGAAACGCTGCAGAGAGAGGGACTCTCATCGTCTCTGCTGCTCCTGATTTCGACTATGACTACAACATTGAGAGAATCCTGGGAAACGCCAAAGCTGTTCCGTCTTTCTCCAGTCGAACCCCAACCGCTGGATGGCAGGTTGGGTGGAAGAGGAGAGGTTTGTCGAACCAGCTGACCCAATAAACTACACCTTCGCAACTAATTAGATTTTCATTATCAGGATGTCGAGAAACGGAGCACGTTGCACAATTTATTCGCCGGCCGGCGGGACAGCTTTGGCTGGATAAACGACGGCGAGCCAGCTGTGAAGGAGGCCATCCCGCCTTCCGCGGGAGAAGTTACTGCTCCTCCTGAGCCATTTCGGGTTGTTTTGAAAAACAGAGAGTGTTTTCATTTCTCGGGGTTTTCAAAATACGGTCTGTATTTATGAAATATGCAGGGACAAGGCTTCCCCGCAAGTGACAACTGAAAATTAAGGCTGACATTAATCCTGCTGCTTTAGGGCTGGTTAGTGGGGGAGGAGAGGACTCTCCCTTAAACGGGAGGTGATTTGTGGGTTTGCTCGGGAACCAAGACAACAAGCAGGAAAAAGGCTCAGGAATTTTCCTGAACAGCGTATTTACTGCCTCATCTTCTTGTTTGCAGCCCCTGAAAGTTGGGTAGTCCCCAGGCACCCCCAATCTCAGCCCTGGCTGAAATAACGCTCCTTTTAATCTTGCGTTGGGCCAAATTCACTCCATGTGGACTTGGACGAAACGTCTCTGGAGTCAACGCTGCTTTTTCCTGATGGATTTGCCCTGGCTCAGTGGCACGCACAGAAGAGAAAAGGATGCTGTAAGGGCTTATCCTCATGGCAAAAAGCATATCCTCTCCTGGAGTACACGTACTCCTGCGGGTACGTGGCGGCTGTTGCTGTACACCCGTGATGCTGAAGCCATGCTGAAAGACAGACTGGTTTGCCCAAAGGTCCGAGCAGCTTTGGGATCTGGCCAGAACCCCAGAGGGTCCCGCTACGGCTGAGTCAAAGCCTCTTCCACCCACCGTGGCCCTCACTCCTCTCTGGGCCAAATTTTGCATCCACGTGACTCAGGAGGGGCTGTGAGGATGTGGTCTGGGGCAGACTGAGCTGCAAAGATAATACCGCACCTAAAAATAGTTGTGTTGATGTGCATCACTTCCAGTTACATCCAGTAAAAAGATGTAAAAAGATGTAAAAAGATGTAAAAGATGTAAAAGATGTAAAAGATGTAAAAAGAAAGAGCTGCTCGTTTTAACTGTCTGTCTTTCCAAACCTGCAAGGTAACGGCTGAAGTTCCCTACCGTTACCAGCCCCTATCAGGGGTGGGGTGTCCGGGCTGCAGGAATTATCTCTAATGAAGTCAGTCCAGCTCAGAGCTGGGTCTAAATGCAATTAAGCTGCAAGCCCAGGAGCGCCAGGAAGGACGAGCCTTTGCTCTGTTGACTACATTGAACACTGAAATTGAGTAGGGAAAGGAAGAAAAGGCATTTGTGTACTGGACACAGCCAGAGGGAGGGGGTGCTCAGCTAACGGGCTGCTCCCAGTGATAGGGCAGCGTTGTTTTAATTATCGGGGAGATTTTATTGCGGCCTTCCAGTACCTAAAGGGGCTAACGGAGGGCTGGGGAGGGACTTTTTACTCGGGCATGTAGTGATAGGATGAGGGGGAATGGCTTCAAACTGGAAGAGGGCAGGCTTAGATTGAACATTAGGAAGAAGTTTTTCACTGTGAGGGTGGTGAGGCACTGGCACAGGTTGCCCAGAGAGGGTGTTGAGGCCCCATCCCTGGAGGTGTTCAAGGCCAGGCTGGACGTGGCCTTGGGCAGCCTGGTCTGGTGGGAGGTGTCCCTGCCTATGGCAGGGGGGTTGGAACTCGATGATCTTCAAGGTCCCTTCCAACCTAAACCATTCTGTGATTCTATGATTCTATTGTTGGTCTGGGCAGAGGGCTCTTGCTGGTGAGGCCGGGGCTGATGCCGAGTTCCCTCTCCTAACAGTTCCCCTTTCTCTGCTCACAAACTCTGCCTTTGCTCAGGAGGAAGCACCGCCGGGCGGTATTTTGACATTCTAGGTCAGGCTCAAGCCAAAGTATTTGTTAGTTTTAAGGAGGGCCCCGAGTTCTTCAAACACGACTCCTGCTGCTGCTGACACTACCTGTCCCCAAAGGGTTACACTACCCTCGGCTTATTTTTAACTTGGAGAGAGGAGGGAAAGGTTCCTCGGCAGCAATTTGCCCAGATTCATCCTTTGTGCTACGCGCCCAGAGCTGTCACCGGTCCCGATTTAGGTCTCCGCATGTCCCGAGGAAGCCAACCCCCTCGTCCCAGCGCGCTACGTAACTCCAGAGCACGCTGGAAGCCCAGGGACGGGATGCTCAGATGGTCCCCTGGCAGGACATGAAAGGTGACCTGTCTTGCAATTAGGGGAAGGCGGTTTGTCGCGAACTCCAATTGAGGGCAGCGCTGCCCAGGCAGGAGCGGCCCCGACCCAGCAGGCACAGCCCGCGCGCCACGGGACAGAGCGCTGCAGTGCTATTTTTACGAGATCATAAAATAGTTGCATTCGGTACGTTACGGTATTTCGTAACTACATTTTTATGAACCTAAAATAGCAGCTTGCAGTTACTGCTCGGGATAAATTGCTACCATATTTGCCAATCACTTTAATACCCACCGTCAAAACAGCTGCCGCTAAATAGAAGTAAATTATATTTTACTCTCCTCTAAGGTTAGTCAGGAGGCCTAAGTCCATCACTTCATCTAGTCTTTGCAAAGCGTGTCCACTGAGTTGGAAAATGGGAACTTATTTGATGCAAAGGTAGGGAGGGAAGCGATGTTCTGCAATTGATTTCGGCGTTTAAGCTGATTTTATTAAAGCAACATAGTTATGCTAATCCCCAGTGCTCCAGAAACAAAACTACCTCAAAATATGATGTCTGCCTTCAAAATCATGACATTTTTACCTAAAATTTCAGATTTCTTACTCCATTCCCACCAAAAAATCCAAGCTTTTTTTCTAGTCAGGATTTCACATATTGATAACAACTATTGCTGCAATAATAACAACACGGCTTGAAAGCTTCACATGTTCCTCTGACTCCGGTAGATGGGATTTGACTAAATAGCTGAAAAAAATACACATGCTGAATGTATACATATACTTTGATGGTCTTTCATTTCTCTCCTAGTGAAACACTACTGCTTTAGAAAGCAGCAATTACGACACTGAGTCAAGCCTCTTCATCGGGCACTTCCAACTCCTTCTGCGTTTCCATAGCATCTTCCAGCTCAGTGCCACAGCGAGGGCTTCGCAACGCTGCTCCCGCCTTGCTGGCCTGGGCCCTTTCTGGTGTTTTCCCTCACTTTTGCTGTTATTTCCATGCTCCCGCGCCGGGGCTGGCAGCGACTTCACCCTCCACCGACACCGGCGCTGTGGGTGTCCCCCGAGGAACTCGCTGTTTATTTTGGGAGCCGTGCGTGCCGTCCTGGCCGGCGTCTGTCAGAGGAAAGCTCTGCAGGCCGCTTGTCCGCCTCCGGGCTCTCTGCCCGCTGTAGGGAATTTTTGCCAGGAAAAGGGTGTTATTACCCCAGTGGCAGCAAACGCCGAGTGGCGGCTCTCGGCCCTCCCTGAGCCTCCAGCTTTGGCTGCTCCAAGCCAAACTGGAGCAGAGAAGGGACCCACATGAATAACTGCTTATCTGGCTTTTTTTTTTTTTTAAATATTTATTTCAAATTTATGCATGAGCGTAGTTCAAGCCTGTTGACTGCAGTCATAGGTGCCCGCAAACATCTCGCAGCCCTGCCATGCCCTAATTTCTCATCTGTGTCACCCTGCCTATCCCCACACATACCCCCCTTGTCCTCCTGGCACTCCAAAAGCACTGCCCTGCATCTTGGAGGTCCCCTCCACAACCAGCAGCACGTTCAAAAGCCGGAGTAGGAAACCTGACCACCAAGAACCCCAGCACTGAACAAGACCAAACCCTCACCATGCTCTAAGACAAGCTTGTACGTTCGCAAGGAGCATCCAGAGCTCCAAGCTTTAACCACTGCAGAGACACCCTCTGGAAGGGACGCAGGTCCCCTTGCCTTCTGCGCTAGCAGTTGTCTAGCAGGCAAGATCGAGGGGTCCTTTCTCAGAGTTCATGTGATCCATATTGCTTGTTTGGAGTTTATTTTCCTAGGCCAGACGTCAGCAGACACAGCCAAGGCTGTTTGGTGGAGTTTTTAAATGAACACGAGCCATTTGTCAAGAAAAAAAAAAAGCATTTAAAAAAAAACAACCCCACCAACTCCTCCAACAATCCAAGTGCTGGCCTCGAGCTTTGACGATCAATTTAAGCAATAATCAGTTTAAGTGAAGTGCAGCTTCTCCTCCTCCAGCTACACATCCCTGCCTGCCAGGAGGTGCCGTGTCCCCGTCCCTCACTGCACAGCGAGCGAGATGGGGATCTGCCCCGGCTGAGGACGACCCGGGGAAAGGAGAGTTAATTCTCAGATGGGCTGAACTGCTCCCCAGACCTCGCCCATAGGTCCATGTAAAACCCAGGTAATTCCGCCACCTTCACTGCTTGGCCTTCTGGATTGCCACCAGCGTGACCAATGTCAGAGCCATGCATCCATCGCTGGCAGGGTTCGGAGAAGGCAACACACCGTGTCTCTTTTAGCAGGGCCTGTTGCGACAGGACAAGGGGTAATGGCTTTAAACTAAAAGAGGGAGATTTAGACTAGACTAGATTTTGCGTACAAGTATCTAAAGGGTGGGTTGAAGGAGGATGGAGCCAGACTCTTTTCAGTGGTTCCCAGTGACAGGACGAGGGGCAATGGGCACAAGTTGGAACATAGGAAGTTCCGTTCCAACACACGGAAAAACTTCTTTACAGTTGGGGTGGCAGAGCAGTGGCACAGGCTGCCCAGGGGGGTGGGGGAGTCCCCTTCTCTGGAGATTTTCAAGCCCCGCCTGGATGCAGTCCTGAGTGATGTGCTCTGGGCAATCCTGCTTTGGCAGGGGAATTGGACTAGATGATCTCTAGAGGTCCCTTCCAACTCTGAAAATTCCGTGATTCCGTGATAGGGAAGACATATTTTACAATGAGGGTGGTGAAACCCTGGCCCAGGTTGCCCAGAGAGGTGGGAGGTACCCCATCTCTGGAAACATTCCAGGCGAGGTTGGATGGGGCTCTGAGCAACCTGGTCTAGTTGGACATGTCCCTGCTCATTGCAGAGGGGCTGGACTAGATGGCCTTTAAAGGTCCCTTCCCACCCAAACTATTCTATGATTCTATGTTTCCAAGTTTTACAAAAACCACATGCATTGACACCGCTTCATGAGGAGCTGGTTTGGAGCAAACCCCAGGAGGGCTCTGCCCCCCCCAGTTTCATCATCCCTGATGAGAAAACCAGGGATGCCAGGACCATGAAATGGCCAGTTCCCCCCAGGTCATGATTTGCTCTCCATCTGAACCTATAGGTAATGGGTTTTGGTTGAGAAGGACAGTATTAGATTATTATTCTTATTAAATGTTGGCAGAAGCTTGCAAAAACCTGACCTCATTCCAGTCACTTTGTAAAGGGCAAAGAAACCCCATTACTGGTGAAATTAAGAACTTAAAAAAAAAAAAAAATTTAAAATGTTTAAGTTCTCAACTCTCTCATAAGTTACAGGCCACTCCAGATCTCAGTTGTACTGGTATCAATCCAATTCAGTTCCCCTGATGGAAATTGACTTACAGCTTATTTACTCCAAATAACTGAGATGTCTATTTGACCTACCCGTGAAATGTTTAAAATAAGGAATGACATCTCAATGCAAAATATTTTGGTAAGCTACGACTACCTTTTCCTTAGTTGATTGTACTTGCAAAGCAGTATTTGGCCTAGAGAGAGAAAAGTGGAGTTGCAGATGGGATGGGGTCGCAGGAGATCCAGGTTCTGCTCCAGTTTTAGTCACCTCTCTGTTGTCTGAGCTCTATTGCACTGTGGTACAATATTTCCCACTTCACCTTCCCCACTTTGTCCTCCTGCTCACACCACAAACTCCTTGGGGCCCTGGTACTGGATGGCCTTTGTACCCCTCTTGGTGTGATGCTGTCACCCTCTGGCAGAATCAGGAACCCAGAAACAAGGGCACGGTGATGGATCTGCCCACTGTTTGCTGCAATCCACGCTCTGAAGGTGTTACCTTGCCTCCCCTCCACCACCAAATAATTTTGTCTTGGGCCAAAAAAACCCAGAGATGTAGAGCACAGCAGGACCTGTCATCTCAGTCGGGATCTCGAGACATTACCCCTGCAGAAATGAATATACCACTGCCCAAAGAATGTAAATGTCAACAACGCAACACCTTCAGCTAGAGACAACATTGATCTCGCCTACAAACCACTTCACTCCTATTTTTAACTATTTATTAAAGGATTCCCAGGTCTGGCAAGCCTTGTGCGTTGCACCCCCCGTGCTCGTACACTGCAGCCCATGTGGGCACATCGCACCCTGCAACCAGGACCCACACCAGCACAAGAGGTGCCGCTGCTTCAAACCCATGCTCTTTTCTCACGCTGCAATCCCCCTCATCGCACCCCAAACAGATTGGTTTTTTAAGGACTTAAAAAAGATGTTTTATTCCAGAAAAGCTGATAGTTCTAGTTCTCTACTGGCTTATCACTGATTTCAGCAGAGACCTGCTTTACCTTCTCGGAGGAAACCATGCATCAAGGACCCACCCAATGATCCCACAACCAGTTAGTGTGGGCACTTTCCCCCAGGAGCTATTTCCACGCTTGCACACATCTTCCTTGCCTGTCCCCAGCAAAGCACAACGGTGACCCTACACAAAACAACGAGGAGCAGCCAGAATGCTTCTCCCTGGAGCTCCAGGGGCTCCTGCCGTCCCATCCTCCACAAGGAGGGGTGTTCAGAGCCGTCCCTGGGGATAAACGCTTGGGAGATGGGCGTCTTTGAAGGGGAGTGACAAGCGAGTCCCCGCACAGGACGTGGCCATGATTGGCATTTCCAAAGGTGGAGGAGCGTGCTGTGACTGCTCCCAGCGGCGTCTGGCACGGCCGGTGACAAGCTGCTTGTCGTGTCACTCGGAGATGAGAGGCTGCGACGTCAAAAGGGACCCTCTGAACACCAACGCCACGACACAAAAGCAGCAGTTCAAAGCCCCCAGTTTCCCTCCTAGGGAGACAGCCTGGCTGGTTATGACACTAATTTATTGTCAGATATATTTTTTTCTTTTTTTTTTTTTTTTNTTGAATCCCTTTGGCTGGATTGATAACGGCGTTACATCTTACCTGGGCGGTAATGGAGGATACAAAAAACCCAACCCCAAACAGGCTTCTAACGTAAAGTTTGGGCCTTACGACTTATTTACTCTCCTGGCAACGGGACAGATTAATTCAGGGTGTAATTTCATGGACTTCTGAATTTCATCAAGCTGAGAGGTTGACTGTATAAACCGGCTGACAGGTATCAGCGGAGGGGTGATCCTAGGTCAGCCCTAACCATCAATAGAGACACCCCCTGAGGCTCCTCACAGCACATTCCTCTACCCCAGCCCTGTCTGCAGAGGGGGGTTTTGTTGCCTTTGATGTTTTGCTCTGAAATCACAGCGCTGCAGGAACTTTGCTGTGCGCGTATTTACCTACAGGAACTGGATGAGCTGAAAGACTGGTAAAGAATTAGTGGCGGTCTTTAGATGTCCCTCTGAAACCCGGTAATTTGGTGGCTTCTCAAAACAGGTCGGTGGTCTCAATCCACTTCTCTACAGATACACTATCTCCATCGCACTTTTGCAGCACTACTGGGAATCTTAGAGGAAAGTCAAGAAGCACCTAAACTGCATTTCCGAAGATCAGACACGCAATAGTCATGCCAACGATGCATTACCGGGGTGAAGCACTAGCGCTGCGTTTGAGGAGCAGCTGGCCCACCCCAGGCTTTGGTGACCACTCCTTTACTGCCAGCCAAAAGGAGACGAATGGTTTTTTGGCTGGACTGTGTCTGTCTGCAATTTCTAAAGAGTTAATGGAGCTTCTTGGCCGAAATCTCAGTGTGATGTTACTGTTTATCCATATTACGGGCCTGTGTTTAAACATCATAATGATCCCGGTAATATGTTTCCAGCTGCTCACCACCCTGGATAGCCAGTTATTAAAAATAAACTTGCATAAACACGACATTTCTTTCGCACAGCTCATCCGTTTTGCCTGCACGGTCGTGCTGTAAGAGGTCACTGAGCTCTGTTTGTCACATCGTTGTCTGTTCCTACGGGAATGACTCCCCTACCATCAGCAAATGATTATGTCCCGGGGCTGTGGCCAGGTGGTGAAGAAGAGGGAGACAGCACAGAAGGAGGGAGTAGGCTCGAAAAAGACTTTTTTGCGTACATAAATTTCTTCTGCACCGCTTAGAGAGACATTTTCTCCCCTATACTGAGCATTGATCTCCAGTTTGATGATGGCTTTCAACAGTTGGGCTGCTGCCTCCTGAACTTCACTAAAAGTTCATTGGGTGAGTGGGGGATGGAGGAAGATTAATTAAAGTGATCTGAATGGTTAGTCTTTCTATTGGAAATGGTTGTCTATGGAGTAGTATAGCAATATATCATTAATCTGGAAAGGTCAGTTATGAAGAAATATTGATTTCAGAAGTTTGGTTTGATTACATCGCTGTAAAGTGTGACATTAAAATCCCAGCTGTTTGTGTCTCTGGTCTGAGATCAATGGAAAATGCAGGTTTGGATTTGTTTCTCATTTTTTGTTTCTTTAAAAAAAAAAGGACAAAGAAAAAGAAAGTATTTCCAATGGCATTAACTACCCAGAGTAAATTGTTACTTGACTGGGGTTGACGGTTGGTTTCTATTAAAAGGATACTGCCAAAATGCTTAGACCCAACATTTATAATCAAGCCGAAGGAATTTCCTGATGAAATAATGAAATATGAAATATTTCATTATTTATATGGAATATAATATGAAATAATGAAAATGTTTTGCACTAGGATCCTTCCCTGATGTCCATCAGCGTCAGCCAGGCTGTGACCACCGGGGCAAAGCTGCCCACAGCACCTCTGGGACTGGGACAGTTTAGAAGGGTGGGTAGGATTTCCATTGCATTACTTATAAATATTTCAAGGAAACGTTCACAGACATTTCTCACTTTTTATAGCCAGTATCGCAGTGTTATGAAAGCATCAAAGCTAAGCCCATTTCTAAACAAAGCCCCAGTAAAAGAGCATTATTCATTAACTGTTCAACAGCAATCTTCTGCTGGGAGAAGGATTAGACTCGTCACAACCATCTCCTCTCTTCCCAACCAGACACAAAGAGTGCTTCAGCTCACACGCAGGAGAACGTGGATTTTCAAACCCCAAACCCCACCTGCCGAATGGCTCCTCTCCCCAACACCGTACCACGAGCACGAGCCGGCCCCCACCGTACCAGTGCCTTAAGCATAGGGAGCAGGAGGAAAGCCTGGACCACGTGTCTGAGACTCCCACCCTTGAAACAAAACCTTCCCCAAGCGCCGCTTGTCGGTCGCCGGCTGGCTGGAGATGCTCGGAGGAGCCCACTGCTTTCCACCATCTTAATTTTGGCTGGAGTGGGTTTGGGCTGCAAGAGGCAGGTTCCTACCTCGCCCGTTTTCTCTCTGTGTATCAGCCATGGATGTTTTCCGTGGCACGTGGTTTCACAATGCCGGGGGGCATGAGGGGTGCACAGAGCGAGGGACCCCTCTGCGCAGGTTTGTCATTAGGTTGCTGATGCCTGAATTTCACCTGCAAAATCCAGAGCGAGGGCTGAACTGGGAAGGCAAAGGTGGTGAAACCACCTCACGCACCCCTCGTTTGGTTCAGCAAAACGAGAAAGACTGTTTTACAGCGCGGCAAGAGCGTGATACCCCACAGCGAAAGCTCAGTTCCAGAAAGCACTTTGCAGAGAAGTGTTTGTAAAGTGGCCGTGAACGTGAGCCAAGGCGAAGGACGAGGCAGAACCAGGGGTACGTGACCAGGGGCGAGAGCTGCCCTCCTCGGAGAGCTGGGGATGGAAACCTGAGCAGGCAACACCCCCTCCTGATACGGTCCTGCTGAAAACTCCGGAGCCAATATCACCAAGTTACCACTGAGTGTTTAATCGTGGTTGTTTCAAAGGGTGAATGCGTTTTCTTACTGTTTATTATTCCGCTTTTGCCATGTAACCTGCTTCGCTAAAAGCCTTAAATGAAACAACTGCCATTAAAAAACCATCAAACAGGGTTTTATAGTTCTCCCCTTTGCTGCGAGGACCTAACAACTTATAAAAATTTATTTTGCGCCGTGCTCAGTTCCATTAAAAGGCTACTGGGGTTTATTTTTAGGTTTTATCTCGGCGCTGAGTTACCTAGCTTGTAACAGTCAAGGTTTTGTTTTGTCACCTCAAGGCCTAATCATAGCGGGATTTGCTGACATTAAGAGTCAGCAAATACATCTACAGGCATCAGCTATGTAGAAATGCTTTCAACTGACACAGGGTATACAAAGGGAAAGAGAATCGCACTGCTGCGAACGCGAGGAAAGGAGTAATTATCTCACATCAACATCCTAATTTCCAGCACTTTGATCAGAACGCTTTGAATTGTAAATATTGCCAAAAAAAAGCGTCACCTATCAGTTTTAATGAAAGGGATCTTTGCCCACCGAATGCCACGTGCTAAACCGGAGAGGTCTGAAGTCATCTCCCGACTGGCCCCGAGAGGCTTCGAATGCTCCTTCAAAGCGGAGGCTGTTGTCAAGGGGAGCCCGGATCACGGGGCTGAGGCACCGGGGACGTGCTAACCGCAGCCCAAACCCACCGCTCTCCAGCAGAGCACACGCTCGGCTGTCGGAGATGTGTCTCGGGCAGAGCCATTGTGGTTCAGCCTCGTGGAGCAGTTCTGCTGGGCTGCAGCCGGGCAAAGCCGTGCTGGCAGCGAGATGTGGCACGTCCGCTAAGCAAACGAAGGTGTTGGTGGCACGGGTGGACACAGCCAGCCTGGCTTCAGGCTAGCCCAAGGGGTGGCAGTGAAAGCAAAGATGCCACCGCAGGGCACAAAATAAGGCTGTGCATCTCCAGTCCCCAAAGGCCTTGTATACAAGGTGATCAAGGGGTAAAATCAGAGACATGAAATCAAATCCCCAGTGCTCTTCACCATACACATTGCGGCGCTGGGGCCCCCAACATAGGAAAGATATGGACCTGGTGGAGCGGGGCCAGAGGAGGCCACAAGGATGCTGCAAGGGACAGGCTGGGAGAGTTGGGGGGGTTCAGCCTGGAGAAGAAAAGGCTCTGGGGAGACCTTAGAGCCCCTTCCAGTATCTGAAGGGGGCCTACAAGAAAGCTGGAGAGGGACTTTTTACCAGGGCATGGAGTGATAGGACGAGGGGGAATGGCTTCAGANGATGATGTTCAAGGTCCCTTCCAACCCAAACCATTCTATGATTCGATGTTTTTACACAAGTCATCTTCAACCAGCCCTGCGTGTGTGTTCGTACAGGACCCAGCACAGGGCATGCGGGTCCAGTGGTACCCGTCCTACACAGTGCTGCTGCCAGCACCACCGCATGCGCATTGCTGCAGAAACCCTCACAGTGGTGACTGAAAAGTGGAGACAGTAGTAAAGGACAGGGTTTCTACACCGGCTGGGTCAGCGTGAGACTGTACCGCTTGCACATGAGCGACTGAAGGACTCACTGACTTCAGGGTGTCATAACANTGGAACAAGATGGTCTTCAAGGTTCCTTCCAACCCAAACCATTCTATGGTTCTATGTTTTTACACAAGTCATCTTCAACCAGCCCTGTATGCGTGTTCATACAAGACCCAGCACAGGTACCCGTCCTACCACAGTGCTGCTGCCAGCACCACTGCATGCGCATTGCTGCAAAACCCCTCACAGTGGTGACTGAAAAGTGGAGACAGTAGTAAAGGACAGGGTTTCTACACCGGCTGGGTCAGCATGAGACTGCACCGCTTGCACATGAGCGACTGAAGGACTCACTGACTTCAGGGTGTCATAACAGGCAGAGGAGAGATGGACCAGGTTCGTGCAGTACCAGTGAAAAGGCTGGGAACAGATGCAAGGGCAGGCTTGGGTTTGGGCAGGTAAGTTTTGTGGGATGGCAGCAATCATCTCTCCTGGGATCACAACCACAGAGTGCTCTTAAACACAAAACCTCATCAACACAGAGAGCGGAATCATATCTTCCATCATATTTGTCAAAACGTGGTACTTTGCAGGTTTCTCTATAATTTTCTGAGCGCACACATGGCCAAGGTGATATACATCCCTGATACCATGGCAACCTTACTCAGATGTTGACGTAACATATGAATTATGCAAGCAGCTAAGGTTCTAAATCATCTTCTCCTGCATAGTTGTCTGTCACTGCGGCATCCCCAGGTCTCCACGGCCACAGCCTAACCCAGGGCTCCGCAGTGGGTATCAGCGGGGACCAGTGATGCTCCTTTTGCTGCCGACGAGGAGCATCCACCCTGCAGGAGTGGGAGCCGCTCACCGCCTCCCCAGGTAGAAAGCCTTGTGCATTGAGAACTGCCTGGGTTTTTTTTCCCATGAAGTTGTGTTAATTAAAAAGATTAAAGCCATATGTTAAAATGACGGCTGACAGGTATAGTTCCCATCCCCCCCCGGCTCCCTTGACATGATCGCGAAGTGTTAACAGCAGACGTCAGTCCTAGAAGACTGTAAAAATTATCATCTCGGAGCTATTAATACAGCACGGTGGTTGGGGGGGGGACTCTTTAAAGAGCATATAGCATTAAACCTCTAGCTAGATATTAAGGGGATTTCTTAACCTGTAAAATTATAGTTATGTGCAGAAGAGGGGAGAGAGGGAGGGGGGGCTTAATTAAAAATCCATACTTAGCTGGCGCAACACTGTACTTAAGGGCTCTAGGAGAAGCCATTTGAACAGGTAAAATACTGCCCCAAATGCAGAGATGTCTCCTGGATAAAGAGGCCCTTTGTATCTTTGATGTCCTGTAAGTGCCATTCTCTTTAATTTTCTCTTTCTTAACAGCCATAAAGGATATTTTAAATGCATGAGGGACACTCCAGCCGCAGAGGCGATGGCACAGGCGTCCAGCGCAGTGAAACGTTCCTGGAACGGACCCCGACAAGGGCAGTGGCCGTTCAAAAGTCAAAGGAGCCCGGAGAGGTCCTAGAGGCGATGAATTCCTAAATAGCTTTATTTCCTCCTGGCAGCGTGACACCACCTGTGAGACCACAGACAGGGATCTGCTTTTCCTAAAGGCTTTTGCTAAAAGGAGGGGCTGTATGAAAAGGCAATCCCTGTCCCGAACAGCTTGCAGTGTATGTATGCTATAGGGAAACCCCCTCCATATAGCCATGGCTCTCCAGGGGGAATGCACAGTCTGCTGGCAGAGGAGCAGCACTACACCCCAGCAGCACCAGATGGGGGAAAACGGTCAGTTTGGGCTGGTTTAGTTACTTTTTTTTTTTCCAAGTGCAGTCCCCAGTTGTAACGGCACACTCCCGCTCCACTGCAAGCCTCGGCAAAACAGGCAAAAGCAACAATTTAGGTGTTGAATGAAGGGTTTGAGCAAATGCAATTTTCTTGTTACTGCAGCAGGCGAGGCATGCGCTAATCGTGAGTTACCAGCTCAGAGCTGAGCTAGTTTCCCCGACTCCTGCACCAGCAGCCCCGCCGGCACAGCGGGGTTCGGTGGGACACGCGTTTCCCTCCGCTCTTTGCTGACATAACAGCCTCAGCGACCCAGGCCAGGCTTATGCATAGGGTGGAGTGGCAGGTGAATATACTCAAACACAGGAAAACAAGGCGACAGCAGTGCCCACCCGACTTGCACAGTCCCAACATATGGCAGCAGAAGCTGTAGGAGCAAATACAGCTTCTCAGCCAGGCTTTGATACAGCAGTTTCTATCAGTAGAAGGTCTCGTGCCTCCTACTCTGCTAAAGGTGCAGCTGTACGCATGACCCAGCTTACAAAGGAATTCCACTCGTTCATTTATTCTTTGGAAGTGGATATAACCAGCCCATCAACTATGCAGAGCTTCCAAAGCAGTCCGGTTTGAACTGAGAGGCAACACATTCAAATGGAAGCTGACGACTTCTCCAACTTCAAAAGACGGGACTAATTACAAGAAACAATAAACAACACGGTTCACACGAGACTGCCCGGGCCAGTGCAGGATGGGAATCCCCAAATCCAGAAGCGATCCCTGAGACACAGAGACTGTCTTCACCCGACTCAGACGCCTGGGCAAAGCTGCTAAACTTTAGAGCTGAGATTTCTTCTAGTCCGATGAAAATCGGGTTAAGGCCTCATTTACATGGGGCTTCTTCATGTAGACAGAGGTCTTCGTTAATATTGTGTGTCTGCACAGCTCTGGGCCCTAGAGGGTGGACAACAGCTGTACCTAGGAACCAGCTGTCCTCTACTCTGACCCATGCAAGCACAGCAACAAGAGGTCTTTATCTAGTAGTCCACAAGAGAAGATCTGGGTAGAGCTGGACGTAAGAGAGCAGCACTCACTCACACGGGGCTTCAAAGGCACCTCTGCTTCAGTGCAAGGAAGAACCAGGGTGGGCTCTCCATCACCCTGTGCCACACGCAGTCATTTAGGTGGGCACAGACAGACCCGGTCAGAAGACACCCGCATTGCTTTGGTGTGATGGTACAAGTGGTGTTTTGAAAGGTTTCTGCTGAGAGCATTGACCATCGTCCCCATAAACAGAGCAACTGAGTTCTCTGTAGGAAGTGCCTGATTTTAGAAAGCAAAAGGCAAGAGCGGGAATTCGGCTTCTGAGGCACAAGGGGAATCATGAAACCTGGGTCCCATTCCTGCCCTTTTTATTACCTTTCAGAAGGACCTTGAGCAGATGCTTTAACCTCTGTATCCTATAAACTGGGGTAATAACGATGCTGTCGTATCCTGGAGGCGCCCAGAGACTGCGAGGGCGAAAGGTGTGGGAGCAGGGGAGAGCTTTTCTCATTACCTCCAGCCTCAACAGCATATCATAAAGCAGTCATCTGCGCTCGTTCTTCAGAGACTGCCGCCGGCATCGTTCTCCTCGCAAGTCATTGCCCCTTTCTGCACAGAGCCCAGCAAGGACTACCAGCGGACACCTTTGCAAGGTGGTCATAGACCTTCCTGAAGCTGTCATCTTCGTAAGGCACAGCCTGGCCATGTAAATAATAGGAGAAACAGCGGGGTAAATGCCACCAGACAAAATACTGCCTATGTATTAGAAATCCTAGAGGGGAAAAAAAGTCCTCGTGGTTTAATAGAGAAGGTCAGACAGGAGTTATGTTTGTGTTTTTCCGGCATGATTGGATTATAAATATAGTCAGCAGAGGCTGAGGACACGGGGAGCTCTAGATTGTATTGGGACGTGTCACTTCTGACACTGGCAGGTGATGCCTTCATAAACCCGGCCGCGCTGTCACCGGCCGTGCCGGCGTGCGGCAGAAGCGCGGCGGGAGCCGGCAGAGGATGAAAGACAGGAGTTTGCAGGGGAGCCAAGGGGCAGGCAAAGCAATTACAAAGTTATATATGTTTGGCTCTATCCTGTGTTTTACTCCAAAAGCTAAACAACGTTAGATTGTATCGTTAAGCTGCACCCATGGCAGAAATGGGGGAAGCGCTGCCAGCTCAAGCAATTTCATGAGGTCATGACGCAGCCAATACATCTTTGATGTGCGCAGGATACATCTGCTCTCTGCAGCCCACAAACCTGTTTTTTCTGCTCAACAACTCCAGGAAGAGATTTTTCGAAAGTATTTAGAGGATTTATGGCCACACGCTACTTTGAAATGAGGTCTCTGCCGGCGTGTGTTAGGCAGGTTGTTGTGTTCTGCTGAAGGTATTGGCACCTTGTGGAGTTCGTGCTCATCAGTCAACAGGATTTATGCTCCCAAAGCTCTTGGGTGCATATAAATCTTCTCCAGGGTAAGCCTTGGTCTTCTGGTCAGATCCATGTTGAGAAGTCACGCAGAGTCTCAGAAGTCAGTAGGACTTTGCATCACACGAATGGTCTTCTATTAGCTCAAAATTGGCATTGGGGAGGGGATTAATTTAATAGCAATTCAAGCTGTTTACCTTTCCTATCAAGCCTGTAACATCAGGGGATAGTGTTTAAGTGACTTCTAAGGAATATTTGACCAATTAATGGCAAAAGTCCTAATAGCCATATCACGAGTGATCTGTTTTCTGCTTTCAGTTCACCACCCGTCACCGCTTACCCTTTTCCTAGGAAGAAAACGCAGTTCTAACAGAAGGATGATTTACTCAAAGAGGTGGGTAGATTAGACAGAGGGATGGGTGGTGGAAGTAGAGAGACAAAACTGGTTATTAATTTAACGTGTCACTTCTGGAAGGCAGAGGTGGCTGGATGCTCTCTCCCTGCCTCTCACGCAGCCTCCAGCGACAGGGATGCTCAAAGCCGGGGAAATGGGGATGTATTGATGAGAGCTGAGCAGCCGGTCCCTGCCATCACCACACCGCAGCAGTCCCCAGCCACAGCTGTGTGACACTGCCGCTGGTCACCTGCGACCTGGGCAGCAGATGACACTGTCCCCCACCCACCGTACCCCTGTCAGCTACAGAGCGGTGAGGGCTGGGGTGTATTGCCCTTCCCTAGAGGAGAGCTGTTACAGAAGTACCCTTGCCATACAGACACTTGGATTTTCTGCTATTTTTCCCAACTGGCAGTCTTTCCTGTGTTGTGACTAATAATTAGGAAGCAGAAGTTTGAGGAGAAATTAGAAAAGAGAAAACTGATAGCATCCCCAATATGGGAAGAAGTTTCTTGCACTCGTGCAATACTTAAAGTTCAATTACTTGCTCATTATTGAACAGGAGACACGTCCTTAATCCACTCTATCACTCCCAGTAAGAAATGAAATTAATTCCTAGCCTGTTGTCATAAGACTATTCTATTAAGGGTGGAGAGAAAGTATTTCTTTTAAACAGCAATGTAGAAGATTTCAGAATAGCCCAGCGTTTTGCTTCCCGGTAAATCCTACTTGCAAACCAACAACCCAACCTCAAGCCAAGAGCCCCGATGCCTGTAGACATGCAGTTGTGCGCAGAGATAACAGTAAAATCGGCGAAGCCACCAGACAGCCAGAGAGCACATTCAGGAGCCGAGTGCCCTGTTGTTTGACTTTCACTAATATTGTTTAATTATATTGCTAGAAGGCAAGAATTCCCATTTGTCAGCAACTGGGAAAGCGCTTAAGGTGATGATATTGTTCTGCCTGGGTGGCCTGTGCCTGAAGGTAATCTTTCAAAAGCAGCTGCTTTAAGTGTTAGTTAAATGGTACCAAGGGATTTGCTTGACACAGGTGTCATGTTTAATCTTATTCATATATCAATAAAACCGGTACCATATGTGCAGGTTGGTTGGCAGCACTGAACCTCCGAGACAATCAATATTTCCATTAAGAGACTCATCCTCTCTGGTCAAACCCACTCCAGGCTCCCAACTTCAGGCGTTCCCAGCCCGCCTGCTTCGAACCTCACCTTTCCAATCCACTCCTCAAATATTTCTTCACCGGAGAACACACCGCAGGCACCTCGGCATCGCAGTTCACCTTCTATTTGTGCACACTCTTCCCCAAAATATACATTATCATGTAGCCAGGAAGTGGTGCTGGTCATGGTTTAAGTACACGGATGTTTATCCAACGCTTTTCAGCGGAGGCTCTCGGAGCACTTTGCAGCCTGCTCTGTCGTTGCAGTCCCAGAAGGGTCCGCAGTGGCTGAGAAGGGGTAAGCCATTGCCCCAGGGTTGCTGAGGGTGGCCAGGAGACAGCCTGGAAACCCTGATGCTCAGCGTACGGCAACACAAGTTAACGCGTGTACAAAAGGCAGCACGCTTACAGCTCGCCGGCTATTCCACAGCAGCGGTCACGTACACGCTGTGCTCAGAAATGCGAGGCGGATCTTCTTCGGTTATGATTTTTCTCTAAGAGCTTTCCCCAGGATAAAGCTCTGCTGTTTGCAGTAGGACTTTGGCAAGATATTTTAATTTATTTATTTTTTTTTTTAGTATAGTGGTTACTTGTATGTCTAAAACTCACACTGATACCTGAACTTTTGAAGTTTGGAAAAAAAAAATGGTCCCTTTCTAATATGTCACACATCAGCCTGTTCCCTTCACTGCTGGGATGGGGTCCGGGAGGAGCAGTGACAAGGACAGCCCAGCACAGGGAACCCAAATACAGCTTTCGTTTGGATACCATGGGGACAATGACAAGGGTCACTTGTTTTCCTATATACTAATTTAAAATTAGGCTTAGCAACTCTTAAAGAACCTGATCCAATGCGTTGCTGGCTGATTTACCTACCAGTAAGGGTTTCCCATCAAGCAGAACAGCGTGGCCTGAATAAACCAGGACAAAAATAGCAGGAATGCTAATGGCAGTGCATTGGCAGAGCCGTAGGGGAGAAGTTTGCACAGAATCCTTCTTTTTTTTTTTTTAAGCTGAGATGGCTTCTCACTTAGGCAAGTATAGAAATTTACAGCTTAAAAATGCACTTTCTGAGGTTATTCTCCTTGGCCCCCACGTTTGTTTCCCTTGGAGCACGGGGCACTCCTTCCAGGGCAGGGAAGCAACTGGGCAGAAGACGAGGCGCTGGTGGACGTGTGCTGGGATGGGATTCATCTCCGGACAAGTCACCTGACAAACCCAATCCCCGACTTCGCATGAGAGACAGATTTAACACTCCCAAATGAAATGTTAATGCAGGAACAATCCCCTATAACATCCGCGCCGTAAATAATTTACTTTCCTTCCAAGCGCTGAGGAAGATTAATGGATAGGGTTTTTTTCTCAAAAAAAAAAATCAAGTTAAAACATTTGCAGGCCCCGGTGTCATCGCAATAACAGGCAGCACGTGTAAACACTGCAAGGACTGTATGCATTTCGGAGCGGCTGGGAGACCACACAGTGCACGGGAGGCACCGATGCGCAGAGCTGCCCTTTCTATTAAGGGGCCACTTTGAGCTTCCATTTGGAGCCGGCAGAGGCGGGGGATTCACTGGCCGGGGTTCGAGGCACCGGTTATTTGTTATGATGAACTCTCCGAAACGCAGAGATTAAAATAAGTCCAAAGTGTTTCTCTGACAAATGTTAAACGTCGCCCGCAAGATTTATAGCACTTCTGTTCCCCCTCCGAAAGCTTTTAGTTCGGTGGCAGAGGTTACCGAGGGCTCGTCCACTGGCTGCCGGCTTTATAGTTTTAGCACCGGCCAGAGAGTAATCCAAAGTTTCAATAATGAGTAATAGCACTTTCAGCTCACCATCATCATTTGTCCTACATCCATTATTGTCCTGCGAGACCAATCTGGCTGATGTAAATGGTGCTGGCAGCTGGCGTGTCAGCGTTTCACACCTCCGCAGCTGCCGGGCTGCGCTGGCCGCAGCTCCTCTGCCTGCGCAAACCTCCCCGCGCCGCCCGGGCACAGAGCCCCGGGGATATCCTCACGGTCATCGCTGGGGGTGGGAGGCTTGGAAGGGGTGGTTTTGCTTGAGTAGGGTGGTCGGCGAAGCTTTATTTTGGGAGGGTTTCTGCTCTACCCTTGAGACTGCCAATGGGAGTGGTTGCTCTCCCCTTGCGAGTGTTGCTGCAATACCTCAGAAAAAGCATTTTCTCCTCTTTCCATCCTTCCTGCCCCATCTCACTCATCCCTCTCCCTGCTCTCCTTCCAGGGGACAGAAGGGATTAGCCCAGCAGCAGCTCATTCCTGAGGAA
The DNA here is from genome assembly GCA_008711295.1 of Anarhynchus alexandrinus. Classification (NCBI taxonomy): domain Eukaryota; kingdom Metazoa; phylum Chordata; class Aves; order Charadriiformes; family Charadriidae; genus Anarhynchus; species Anarhynchus alexandrinus. Next base: position 342,895 of record VUYV01000152.1, read on the forward strand.
CACATGCGGGGAACCGGGCATCCATGCTCAGGTCTGCTCCCGCGGCTAGAAGGAGCTGCTGGGATGGAGACATGGGGTGAGGGCTGCTGACAGATAAAACTGACACCCATCACACTGGGATGCGGCCCCTGCAGGGCCACAAACAGCCAGAGGTGTCCCACAGCCTTGGAGNGCTGACACCCATCACACTGGGACACCAACAGCCAGAGGTGTCCCACAGCCTTGGAGAGGTCTCCCCCATCCCTGCTGCCCCTAAATCCACATGCCACAAGCTGCCCCCCCGCAGTTGCACACAGCCTCCAAGCTCCGCTCTCCAGCGGATGGTCTAACTGTATAAACAAGTCTCAATTTTCTTTCCACATTCACTTTTTAAGGAGATTGCGGCCGTTCAAAAATAACATGGAGCAGCCCAATGCCGCGAGACCACGTCCGACGACACCGCACCCAGCGGTGCTCCAGCTGCCCGCAGCGCGCCCGGCCAAGGGGACAGCAGAGCCCGGGGTCAGCGGGGAGAGAAAAAAAGGGTTACGTGGGGTAGAAAAGATTTTGTAAAGTGCAGAAGGAGATACCAGGCTTCCCTAGGCATGGGCTGATCTCCGCAGCTACCCAGCTAGCTGGGAGTGAGTTCACCCCTCAGTTAGCATCTCCTCAATATTTGCATCGTGAGCTGCGTGAGTTGTCCTCGTGTTTGCATCCGTAATGCTGTTTTGAGTATTCTCACATCCCCTTTTTCCATTCCTCCACACGCATCCAGATCAGGGCAATCCAGCCCAAATTCATGTGTGCAGCAGAGCAATCAAACAATAACAACAAGGCAGCACAGGCAGCAAACCCATCAGCCTGAGCTACAGGTGCAAACAACTTCAGATGATGGGCCCGCTTTCCAAAAATCATTAGAAAAGTGAATCCCTGTGGCATAAATCACAGCCTCCCAGCTCTCCCAGGGCCGGCTGGACACTAACAGGTCAGCTCTGTTTCCCAGATGGAGAACTTAATCACCCCACTGCTAGTCTGCGTAATTACAACAGTTATGAATCTTATTCTTTTACCAACCTCTTTCAAATCCAGACCCTGGGTTTGACTTGCTAACCTCAGCAGTACACAGCCCTGCCAGACGCTGTGGTAGGTAGATTTTTTTTTTAACCAAGTAATAAATCAGGCGATTGCCTCAAGTGCAACTCAAGAGCTTGACTCAACTAAGTGTGGGTGAAGACCCTCTGCCCAACACTGCTGACCCCAGAGTCAGGCCAAGACGAAACTGGGACTTCCAAGTTAGCACAAATTTGGGAGCAGGTTGTTTATCTTCTTCCAAACAGTCCATTTGAGCATCCCTGTTAGCTTTCCTCTCCTAGCAGAATTAAGAAAAGCTGAGATGCTCACATGCCCACAGGACCCCAGGAACTTGGGCTTTAAACAAAGTGACTTGAGAACTTCAGCGAGCTAAAAAGCCACATTATGAAGCTTGCATTGGACCTTGCTGACCAGGAACAGAAAAACCTTTTGACTATTGACCAAAGATATCCTTTGATCGATACCCCGTCTGCTCTTTGAGATCCCGAGTTAACATGGTTAGAAGCCTGGATTTTTCCTCCTTTATGTGATCCGGGATCACTCAGCTGTTTGAAGGCCAACCAGTAGTAGGTGAACAGGACCTCCCTGGTCAGGGAGGACCGCACATCTCCATGTGACCATCAGACCCCAAAGCGTCTTGAATTAGAAATTAGTCCTCAGAATAAATCATCTTGGGTAATGTTGTATTTGTCTTTACTTGCATTTAAACAAGAAAAAATTATCAGGAAGAATAATAAGTGTGACATCTACTGTCACACCAGGACCTTTTCACGCCAAGTGTTGAAGTCATACAAGTCCTTCCAAGTATGGGCTTTATTATATTTAAGACAATTGAACAGAGTACTAATAATCTTCTT